>VZRZ01005624.1:3052300-3093191 GCA_013398175.1 Climacteris rufus
GGTCACCGCCCCAGCCCACTGCTCCTCCCCACGGCAGGGGCACAGCGCGGCCCTGCCCGCTTCCTCCTCCTCATCCTCATCCCCACCCCCATCCCCATCCTCATCCTCATCCTCATCCCCATCCCCATCCTCATCCCTCCAGAGCGGGGCACCAGCATCAGCACCAGCTCTCGGCCCCTGCCCTCCTTCCAACAGTGCTGTTGGGAAAGTTTGGGGGTTTCTTGGTCCAAGAGCGTTTTCCCAGTTTGGATTTTGGAAGAAGCGTGCAATTCTTCACAATGGTTATTTACGGTAACTAACCTCAAATAAATAAAATTGATAGAGGATTTGACTAAATTGCGGGTATATTGACTAATCCTTGTGGGTATGAATTCTTTTCTTTGTCGTTTTGCAAGCAACTGCTCAGTTCTTTTACAATCAAAAAGGAAAAAACCAAACCAAACAACCACGTAGAAAGCTATGTGATCAGCTCTATACTTTCAGTAGACATTTACACCTATTTCTCAGTTTAGGTCTGTTTTTAACCTTCCAGCTTTTATTACCCAGGGACCTGCACTCCTACCTCCTTGCAAGGACACACCCTTGAAGCCAGGAGCTGCCTCTCCAGGGTGATAAGGAAAGGTCATTTATAACAATGGGGAATATCAGTTCTGGGACCTTATTTCACTTACTTAATCTGATACAGGTTATTTATACTTTTGACCAACTGATTACTTTTCAAAAACCTTCCTGGGAATAGAACAGTTGTGCTTCACAGGCATCTCTAGGAGCAGGAACAAAGACAAGTGGAGGGGAAAAACCCAACAAAAAGCCTTCTCCCTTTTTCATGTTGTATTTCCCCATGCACCAAAAGGTGTGGATAGGTCTCAGCCAAAGTTTCAGCAGTACTTTGTTCTCCATGCAAATTACCCCTTTCATCAATTATCTTAAAACCATTTATAAACACAACTGCTGTTTCAAAGCCATGAGGAGATAGGTCAGAATTACCCCGGACAGCACAAAGACGTTCAAATACTAAATAAATCCAAATCTTCTCTTAAAACCTGCACTTACAGCCTTAGTAAG
Source organism: Climacteris rufus (assembly GCA_013398175.1). Classification (NCBI taxonomy): domain Eukaryota; kingdom Metazoa; phylum Chordata; class Aves; order Passeriformes; family Climacteridae; genus Climacteris; species Climacteris rufus. Next base: position 3,053,366 of record VZRZ01005624.1, read on the forward strand.
GCCCTGAGTACTGACACCACAGTGCATAAAACAACAAACAAAAGAGCTACGGAAAGGCACAGAGCAATGCTTCTTTTTTTCCCTACAAAAGCTTGTTTTATTTTTGTCAGCATAACCTGTAGTTTGCTGGGTTTCTGTGAGATCAAATATTTGATCAGTTTATGAAAGGAACGATATTATGTGTTTGCCTGAGGGAACGGGGTCACTGGATTTCATGACCCCGGAGTTTATTCCAGCATTTGGTTCCCATGAGAAAAGTACTAAATTACCGTCTTCCTATGGGAGAAGGGAAAACAAAATCAGAATATATCATAGTCCTCCTGCAGCTACTAACAAGATCTTCTGTAGCCTTTGACACCACCTCATGAAATAACGCAACACAAGCCATCTTATTAGCACTCAGTGGGCACCCAACCAAGGGCCTGTGCTCTCAGAGCAGCCACTCGTGCGAGGAGCAGCTCAGCCCTGTCTGCTGGAAACCTCTGCTGTGCTGCCATTTAAATCTCCTCCTTGCTGCTGCTGCTCAAGGTGAAGTCTTCAGTGCCTTAATGTCCCCCCAAATTGTCATTACCTGCAGAGGGACTTGGGTCGTGTTCCTGGGGGTGGCAGTGATCTCACCCAGCTCTCAAGGCTGGCAGGACAGACCCCTCAAACTGAGCCAGTGCTTCAGACTCCCCAAGCTCTGAGATGAGACACAACTACACTCAAACCAGGCACTGCTCAGGCCAACGACCACCTCATGATGAGCTGAGCTGCACTAGGAGAATCAATTTATCTGCATTGGCTTTAAAGGGCTTCTAGAGCATCAGCTCAGATGCAGATATTGGCAGTCAGGTGAGATGAGTGCAATCTCAAAGCATAACCCACCCAGCATCATCACCCCAGTGTCACCAGTACAGCTGCCTCAGTGGCCCTGAATCTTGGTGTCAATCCATCCTTATCACTGTAAACCCCTCCTGCAAACCCAGCTTCTTCATCCTACCTCTGAGATTGTGCATCCACCCTCCTCTCCCTCTTCCATCTCTGCTCCTGTGTCTCTGGACACTCTTTCAAAACCGGACAGGTTTTTCTCAGACTCATGGTACATTCTCCACCACCTCCCTCGCCATGGGACAAGTTCCCCCCAGTCTCATTTTCATGATCTACCACAGGACAGTTCTCTCTCCACCCAAGACAGAAGCAACACCTTCTGCCATCTTTTCTAATCTCAAGGTTTCTTCATCAACAGAATCCACAAGCCTCTGGCTCTGCCTTGGCAGCTGAGTTACCATTGCTTGCTTACATTTTTGTTGCATTACTGAAGAAGAAATTATGCCATCAGCACAGTAATCTGCTAGGAAATAAAACCACATGGAAATCACCTGCAAGGTCTGCTATTTTAGGTGGGACTGCTAATGTAGGTCAAGTTTTATTTTTAAAAATCCTAGCAATATAATGTAAAAGGAAAAACGTATCCTCTGGGTTGCATCTGTGTTTATTAAGAAGCCTCTTATGAATTCTGAATTTTTACTCTATCCACCATTGTTTTGTAAAGGAAAAATCACATAAGCACACACAATTCTCATTCCCTGATTTCAGGAAGCCAATTCTACGCTTGCAGCTCATGCATTTTGAGTGATATTCATGGAAATGAAAATCATTGTTTCACACTTACAAAAAAAAAAAAAAAAGGCAAAATTTAACAGTGAAGAAACACCCAAAGCACGCGAGAATCAGCTCAGGATCACTTCTTGATCCTGTTACAATTCTGCCTGCCCAATTCATTCAGATAAGTATCATGCAGGCTTCTCTTATAAACAAATTTTCCCAAAGCCAATTCTACTCTGGTAGCCAGTCCTTGAAGATTTTAACAGATTTCCATGGATCTTTGGCATTTTCTCTCCCTCATGGAAGCAACATTGGTACAATCTGGGAACTTGCAGTAACACACCAGACCACAGAAACCCTGTAGAACCACCTGGAAATACTGAAATGACCTTGTTTTTTAGCATATTGTAATAGACTTAATGTGTACATGACCCACATTGAAACTCAGCAGATGAGCTTTTCTCTTTCTTCTTCTTTTTTTTTTTTTGTTAAACATTTGAGATTGCTTTTGCTCCTGAGCAAAGTTTAATCATTACAGTATTTTAATTTTGTAATTAAAAAATATGGAAGCCAATCCCAAACTGGGAGTACAATGACTGCACTTCATAAAGAAGAGCTCTGACAAGGGATAAAGCAATTTATTCACTCCTTCTTCCTTCACCTAGAAATTAAATACTTCACAAAAGATCATCAGCAAGACACTCAATCTGTAGACACCAACAACCTTGGCAGTGTCCTTGCAGAGCAGAACAGCTGTTGAGTTGATGGGCACCGTGTCCCAGTAGGGAAAAGCTACAGCCTTCTCCACTGTAAAGGCTGCAGTTTCTGCTTTTCAGGCACTCCTGCTTTGTGCCTTGCTTGCAAGACAGCCCTGAACAGAAATACCGCCACTGCCAACTGTTAACCTGAAAAATTGTTCTGTTCTGGCATTTGTTTTGTCTTAAGTGTATTTAAATCCCAGCAAGCAACTCTTGTTGCTTTCAAAAATTAAAGTGAACAACAAACTGTGAGTTTTTCTGAGATGTTAAAGTGTTTAAATCCAGCTACCATGACTTAGCACTGACTGTAGACCAGCTGTGCTGCCACACCTCACTGCAGAGTCCCCCTCGGACCAACTATGCAATTAAACATGGTGAAATTAAGGAGGAAAACTCATTTCTCCTCGACTTTGCACTGGGCCAAATGCATTCCCATGCTCACTTTCTGCAGCTCACCTGACTGTTTGCTTCTAACTGTAACACCTTCTTGACAAAGACTTTACATGGGTCTCCCACCTCTCAGTAGAAAAAGAAAAAAAGAATGCAACATCTTCCTCAGGCACACTGGGGAACCTACCAGCCTGCAGCCTTTATGTGGGGCCTCTGAAATCCTTGCTCCTGCTGTGCTTTCTCAGACTGGTGTTTACAAGTGTGAGTAGGGAAAGTAAAGTAGTGTCAACCTCAAAAGATCAAAACCCATGACTTTGAAAAACTGGTTTGGGTCTCTGATTTCCAAACTCCCTTTATCTGCTCTAGTGTGTGCTCGATGCTTTGTACTGTTAGCAAAATAAGCAATGTTGAGAAGAGGAATTTTGAAGGGCTTCTCACATCCTATCTATAACCATCTCCAAAGGGTAATCCTAGCTTGGTTTTCCTTTTAATCTTGCTGGAGAAGAAAGGCAGCTTGCACCTAGCAACATCTCACAAGAAGCCATATGGCTCAGCATGCCAAGGAGTGTTCTTTTCCCCACACCTAAATGAGACTTTGCCAGGTACATGACAGACAAATTTTGTCTACAACCCTGCTTCCACATTTTAGTAATTACACTGCAAATGAGATTTTTGGTATCTCAAATGGTGCAAGGTCAGGCAGAAGATACTTGGAAAGACACAGATTTAAATCCAGTTTTATAATCCCACTTCTAAGGCTTTCAGGAAGTTGGACTATTTTAGTAGAAACCTGAGGGGTAAAAGCAACAGTTCTGCTGTTGTTTATTACCTTGTGTGAAGCGATTAATACAGCAGTTTATTGTCTCAGTTGAGCAGAAGAACTATGTGCCAATTCTCCCAGATGAGGGAAAAGCACCATGTTGCTTTGCAATTAAAAAGAACATGGAAGAGTGCCAAGGGTGAAAGGTGGAGAAAATCCTAATCTCCCTCAAGCAGAAGGAATGAAAAGGTTGAGCGATGGCTACAAAATCTCTTTCTGCCTTTGCTTCTGCTGCTCCTGAGTTTATAAAACAGTTGTGGTGAACTAACTGGGAGCCCAAGTGACATTCACTAGAATCACAGAATGTTAAGGGGTTGGAATGGAACTTAAAGATCACCTAGTCCTAACACCTTCCACTCCACCAGGCTGGTCAAGGCCTTATCCAACATGGCTTTGAACACTGCCAAGACTGGGGCATCCACAACCTCCCTGAGCAACTTGTCCCAGTGCCTCACCACCCTCACAGTAAAAATCAAACCCAGGTGTGGGTCATGGCAACTGAGAAAATCAAAGTGGAATCTTCTTCCTAAAAAGAGAGACCATTAGACACCAGTTAATACGAGACCTTGCTAACTCAATATATGCCTTTACCTCTTACATATTCCTATTCTATGGGAGAGAATATCCACTGACATCTTATTCCATCCATCTGCCACCTGCAGTGCTTGCTCCATCCACCCTCGTGTTCTGCTCACAGTCACACTGATGGGCAGAGGTGGTGAGCAGCCATGGATGCTACACCTTCGTTTCCCAGTCTTCTTTGTCTATGATGGCCCAAAAGCCACAGCCTCCCCAGCAGACACTGGCTTGTTAGGGTGCCAGGGCCACCAGCTACTGTCCAACAGGTTGTTTCACAGAGTCCCTTCCTGTCTCCATCAGTTTGCATCATGTTTTTTTGGCAATCTCGCATATTGATTTCGTGCTGAGCATCTACACACCCAGCACAGCTTTGGGCCGTGACTGATGTGCCCTTCTCAGGCTACCCCACACTACACTAAGAATAAAAAACAGTGTGAGAGCTTTAAATCTGCTGGCCAACATGCATGAGCTGTCTTCTTTAGCTCTAAGTTTAAGCCATAATAGAACCAACATGAATGGGGCTCATCAGCAGTCACAAACACAAATAATCCTTATTCACCACAGCCTCTCTGGAGATACAGAGGCCATTCCCAGCAGCAGTCTACTGAAGCCCTCCAGATTTTCCTTCTACAGTGGTGCACAGAAAAATTAGAAAGACTCTGGTTTAATAAAAATACATGCACTGTAACAGAATGTGTTTTTACATTGATACTGGAACTCAGCAGGAAATAATAAAGCACGAAAAAAAAAGGAAGAGCTTTTAAGTGTGACAGCTTTCAAGTCTGATTGCATAGCTTGCTCTCAAAGTCTAGAGGTGGGCCTCTCATAGGGCAGGTAAAAATTTCCATGCTTCAGTACCATAAAGCTCCTGTTCCTCAAGCTCTCCAGGAAACCTTTTTAAACACCCAGCATCTTTGCATCTAGAAAAGCTGTGCTTGGTGCAGCATAAATCCACTCCTATCCTGTCCTCACCTTTGACACATTGAATTTCGTAAGGAAGGAGGAGGATTTCCCAGCTACCTGTGTGGTATTAGAAATATGTCATGAGGAAGATGAATTTCTGGGTAGAAAGCAGAAAAGAAGAACGTGTTTTTGCCAGACACAGATTGTTGGGTTTTTTCATTTTAAACAAAAGATGTCACAAGTTCCAAGTCCATTTGAGACAGTGAGTTCAAATATATATATATATATATGATAAGTGTATCTTAGTTATGACTTTCCATACAAAACACACACAAACACATATTTTACCCTACAAAAGCATATTTAACAAAGAAAGGCCACTCCTCTAAAACCTAGGATTGATTTATATAAAGTACCTTTAAAGTCCTTTTTTATGTGTTAATTCCTGTTAATAGGGAAAGAGATGCTGCCAGCACATTCTGCTGTGCTCCCCTCAAAAGCCTGCAGCAGAGTCCTCATAAAATAGCTATTTAGGAGCTGCTTTCTAATCAGGAGTCAATATGGAGAGATAACCTATGGATCATGCATAAATCACTGCTCATTTACCTCTGTAGAGGCCAGGAAGAAAATCAAAGGGGTTGGTGACAATGCTGCAGCAAAGGCAGCTGCAGAGCTGGGCTTTGGAAGCACCTCAGAGGATGCCCAAAGGTGCTCACCTCCCCCTGCACCCACAGCTGCTCCTGGAATTCCATGGCAGTCGGGCATTGCAGCAGAAACCTTGGCACTTTGTCCTCTGCTCTTACTTCTTCCACATATGTTGTCTGCAAAAGGCATTTTAAGACCAAAGGATGAGCCAAAAACCTGGGGGAGGCTTTTGATCATTCGCAGCATGGAAGGTCTTATGTGGCATTCCCAGTTTCTGCAATGGCAGGAAATACAGCAGTGCTGTTGCCATTGTATCTCCTTATATCTGAAGAAACATATGCTCAGAATTCAAATAAGAGAATTTCCACTTTACATAGACTGGGTTTTCTTTAATGTTTCACTTCCTCCTGTCCTCTCTTCTTGAGGTTTAAAGCAATCCCTCCTTGCAGCAATCTTGTATAGGACAGAACTCTATTCTGAACTCTATTACGTATCAAAACTTGGTATACTAAAGTGGCTAAAATTCTGGAGAAGTTGTAAAAGAAAATGGTGCTGATGTAGATCAGGGCTATAACCTACACTTACTAGACAATAATTTATGGACTACAAAAGCTACTCCCTCCTCCGTGTTTCTCAATTATTCCCAACACACAGTCCACACAACAAGATTAACATAAAATACAGGCAACATCAGAAAGCTGTAGCTGTTCACAATACATCAGCCACTTCCCCTTCATTAGGCTTTGCACAGTTCATATTATTTCCTTTCTGGAAAAATCATGACCAGTTACTGTCTTCCTTCAGAAACAAAACTATCAGTAACATTTCCACAGGGATCATCTGAAATGGATTTCTAATAACACACAGGTTAAAAGGTTTTCTTGTTCTCCCCATTCTGCATCCAGCATTTAAACTTTATGGTCCCGGTGACACTGTGAAAGGCACATGTATTTAATAACAAAACCTGTAAAGAAGCATGTCTTGAAACATATAACTGCACGTTTAAATATAGAACAGACGTGAACTCGGGCACTCACTTAATGCAGAGGAACAGGTTCTATTTATTCCCCCAGCAGCCAGCCTTAGGACAGGAATAACTGATGCAGCAGATAAAGGCTCTTATCCTGGGCTGGGTGTATGTAGCACTTCATCAGGTCGCTTAAAGGCACTTTACTAAAGCAGGGATGTATTGTTATCCCTGTTTCACAGAAAAGGAAAAGCTTCCCAAGGTTACAGAAGAAGGTCAGAAACACATACATACCTTAACTACTGTGCTTTGCCCATTAAGTCACACTCCAAGAGCTTCACAGACTGAGTATTTATCTAAACATTTAACTCATTTCTCAACAAACCTAAGAGCACTCAGCGTATTTTATCTCCCAAGCTGAATTAAATTAGGCCAGCCTCTAATGTGCCCAAGTGAACAACACTGACGGCCCTGATTTCTGTGTCTCTAGAAATGCAAGGAGTGGTAGCATTACTTCTACTTAAATCTGGAGGAAATACAGATGGCCCTGATGGATCTCACTTAAATAAGAAGAACAAGAAATATATCAAGTTCTGACAATCCAAATTTAGGTAATGCTTGCTAAATCTCAAGGTGGAAGACACAACAGAGAGATCCTTGAGTTAATACATTCATATCAGCTCAAATAGAGCCTTCTCTTAGAGGAATAGCACAAAACATCATGACACAAGTCAGGCTGACACATACAGCAAGCCAGTCCCTGCAGCTGAGAAGTCCTGCATTTCTCTGTGAGTGAGGTGACACCCAGAAGATGTCATCTTGTCTGGACCATAACTCCCCCCATAACTCCATGCATTGCAAAACACAGTTTGCAAGCCATGTTCCCTCTGTCACACCGACTTTGGCCAGACCAGTTGCAGATGGAAGTCCCTTCTGACCTCCAAAGACAAAGAAACCTCAAAGCACATCTGATACGAGAGTCCAGATTAAATGTTCTTTTTAGTGACTGTTTTTTTTGGTTACCTTTACTGCACCCCCTGCTATTCTAGCAGGGCATCATCCAGGACATCGCAGTTTTGCAGCCACCTCTCTGGCTTGGCTTTCCCTCCTGTGTCTCAGTTTGGTGCCTTGTTTTATATGGGAAAGGCTAAAGACTGTTTTTATAAAGTGCTTGAGCAGTCTATTTGATATAAGCCTCATTTCTCAGGTGTCAAACACTTCGGCTCCCCCCGAGCTCAAACCCATCATGGCTCTGAGCGCCGGGGCTGGCACGGCCAGGGAGCCAGGCTGTGCCATGGAACAGGGCTGCTGGCAGCAGGGCACACTGCCTGTCCCATGAAGCCTAACTGCAGCCCTGGGAGGCACGTAAAAACCAGCAATACCATTTTTTAAGATTTTTTAGAGGCAACTCAGACCGGTGCAGTGTCTGGCTGGAAGTGACAGACGGAGTGGAAATGCCAAAACATTCATTACACACTGCTGTCCGAGGGTAAATGCAGCCCTTATTTACAGCCCTCTGCTTCACAGCTCAGTCACTGAGCTTAGCCTCCAAACTTCATTCAATTACCACTTGGAGGTCTGTATTTTCTAGGGGGTTTTACTCTGAAATACAGCAGAGAAACAAACGAAATGAATCAGCAACAGCTTTCACTGAGGAAGCAACTGAGAACCCCTTCTGCCAGAACTCCTGCCCAGGCTGCCCTGCCCGGCCGTGACAACAAAATTGTGGAAACCAAATCTTGTGAGTGCATTCCCCACAAACTCCCATCTCTGCACACAAAAACTCACGCTGACAGCACCAGGGCACTGGGAGGAAGTGGCTGCAATGTGAGCGTTCAGCAGGAGTCGCTCCCAAATAATGGAGCCACTGTTCCCACTTGCAGTCGGGAGAAGCACAAGGCACAGGAGCACCTACGCTGAAAGGGGCTGCACTAACAAAGGCACATCCAGCACACAGAGGGTTTTTAGAGGGCACTACTGGGAGGTAGTGGGGAATTAGGACACTCTCGACTCTCCCGAGGTCGGGTTCTATTTTCATGGCTAATTTTTTGACTACAGAAAGGTATTTAAGCTACCACACCTAAGCAGTAACTAAAGTTTACACGGTTTACCCAGGTCAGAGAGGATTTGTCTCACGAATTTTTACAGCCTGCAAACAATTCCACTGTTCTGAAAACACCTGCATAATTGTCACAGCAGTCAAACAAACACCAATATTTTTTTCCCTATACAAAAGAATTTTTGACATACTCCATTTTATCCAAGAGCCAGGGCACTGTTTCAAAAGCAAAATCACTGTATCTTGACAACACAGGAGAATGAGAGGAAACACCTCATTCTAGCACCCTTATGAGATGGGGGACTGGGAGAGGTGGAACAGCCCCTTCCCATCACACACAAGGAATTTCAAGTTGCAACCCAAGCTTTGGAGAGCAGTCAGCCAGAACCCGCTTGCAGTAGAAAAACAGTCTGCAATCTTGATTGCAAAGTTGTTGTTAAGATACCATAATACACTTTTTAAGCAGCTCATTACCAATTTATTAAACATTAGGGCTTCTTTGAGACTGCTGGAGATTATTGTTTAAACTGCTATTTAAAAGTGTTCAGATTCACAGCATGGATAATTCATTCTTATGCCAATACAGACACACATATGGGGGGGTGTAGTGTTTTATTAGAGTTCTCTTTTAAAAAGTGATTTTGCATTCAAAGTAAGTGTACCTTTCCATATCTGGACCACAAAGTGATAAAATAACAACCCACAACTTACTGGAGCACTAAGTGGTACTTCTAAATAAACATAAATATTATTTTGACATTTGGATACCATATACAACAATAAATAAAGCCACTAATACAGACAAGTAGGCATGTCTCCATGTTCCAGGAGATGCCAGGCCATCACCTTTTTAAAAGGGTCGTGTGGCTTTACAGAGAGGTAACAACCTCATTAAAGCCTTTAGTCTGTCTGGAGATTTTCTCATTTGTTCAGGCTGAGATGACTTGCCTCTGCTTTTTCTTTTTTTTTTTTTTTTTTTGTCCTGAAGGATTAACAAACAGAAGAGTAGCAGTGCTTCCTTGTCCAAGTTCTTATTTTTAATAAGAAAAATAAATATTAATTAGCATACAAACCAAGAGCAGTCCTGCTGAAGTGGAAATTTTCTTTTCAGCAATGGGATAACCATAGAGTAGAAGGTTGCAATTAATTGACTGATATGCCAGGAACCTTTGACAAAGAGTGGTCAGTTTGAACTTTGGGCTCAGTAATGAGCTCTCCAGTTCCCTCTTTGACAGAATGAACCACAGCAGTGCTGCATGGCTCCAGTGAGCTTCATTTTATAATTACAAGTCTGTTCTTTACTATTTTTCCCCAGCTTAAATACCACTTTTTCAAAGCGATGCTAAGGGAAAAAAGAAATGGAACCAATTTTAATGAACTCATGCAAATATAAGCCTGGTGAAATGAAATCACAGACCTAAGCAGAATACTGCATTGAACACATTTGTATGTTTTATGCAAAGCTCATCTAAATTTGAGTAATTGGACCTAATTTGGCAATCTGCACAATCCGTTTGCAAACTTCCACCACTGAATTTTAAGTATGAGCCTGGAAAATCATTAACATTTTTATTTATCATGGTGGCCCCGATCCAGCACAGTACTAAAATCTATGTTCAAGTGTTTTGAATGAGGTCTTAGCACATGCACAGCATCCAAGAGTTATCAGGAGCTCTAATTTCAGAGAAAAGTCACTGATGTGTTCAGATCACATAATTTTAATCTCAAATCTCTGAAGCTTGAGGCTGGGAGCCTTTCTCCAGAAAATCCACTGTCTTTATTCCTCATCCATACCACACTCTCTGAAAAACGTTCCCCAGATTATAAAAGTTGGGCATTTCATCTCCACCCTCTCCTCTTTTCCAAGAAACCCTCTTGCCTGCTGCTTCCCTCCTCATGCAGATGTTCACCCAGTCCTTTTCCTTTCAGTATGCACCTGGTCTCCACCGAGCACTGCAGGAACTGGATGTGCTTTCCAGGCTCCAGGAGCATGGTGAGAGCACCAACCCAGTTTATTAAAGGCCAGTTCTCCCATGCTCTCCCCAGCATGTGTTTCGGCTGCAATGAGGGTTATTTTTCATTTGTGTCTCATCTTTCTTCACAAAGAAATGCAATAGGACTTGAACTTATAAAAATATTCCTGCTCCAGATACCTCAAAATACTACATAGGAAAGAAAACTGCTTCCCATTCAACTGTATTCATTACCTCTTTTTTATTATTATTATTATTGAAGGCATCTTGTTAAAGAGAAGCCAAACCCCACTTTTCAAGGTGGAAATTGCCAGTCTGAATTTGAATCAAAGTCTGAATCCATTGCAATGGGAAGACTCACAGCATCCCAGCAAATTACCCAAATCTGGGGGATAAGCAGCCTGCACTGGCACCATGAACCATCTCCACACAACCAGAACACTACCACAGCTTAACTATGGTTGTGTGTCAGTAAAACAATTTTAAATCACAGGCATAGCCAAGTTCTATTAAGGCAGAACTGCGCTAGATCACATGCAAGTTTAGTTTCTCTCCATGTGTCCTCAGGAAATGTGCTAATTGCTCACAGCTCTAACACAGATTTTCAATACATCTGCAAGACGCAACAACACACGCTGAGGGGAGGATCTGATTCTTTTCAGAGCATAATTGAGAGATATTCAGTACATTTTGGCATCATGGCTTTTACCCCTCCCAAGCCTCCTTCTACCATCCACCATCTCTCTCCCACTGGCTGGATTGGATCCTGGATCCCCCAGCACTGACGTGGCAGGATGCACATCACACTTGGCCACAGAGTTCAGCTGCCCTCTGGACCCCTCATGGGGAATTCTGCACCAGGACAGGGTGCTGGAGGATGAGTGTTAACTCTGTCTTGTGATGAGCAAACTCTGCAGCTCAGCATTTTGAATCCCAACAAGTCCTGCCTCTTCCATCTCTAGCTCAAATCAGTTCCTTATACACTGGATCACAAATTAGATTTTGTATTTTTGTAGGGCATCTCAAGAATCATGACGTGAAGCCATGTGATTTAGGAAAGAATTCAGAGGAGCCATTCCTGGAGAATTTCCCTAAATCAGAACTGTTTTGCACAGGATTCATTTTGCTCCCAGGACTTTCACAGTGTAACCAGTTACAAACACCTGCTTTCTCTTTTCCCATTGTTGTGATATTGCTGTAGTCAAATTATCTCCAATTAATCTGAGTAGTAAAATACAGACCTTTTATTTTACATCATGGGAAAAATTTAAAACTTATTCAGCTCTGACATATTTTATGCAAATTGCTGCTTGGGTGGAGAGAAGTATCTGGTGGAGAAAAGCTCATGTCAGCTCCATCTGTAAGAATACAGGTCATGCACAACAGCATCCCACAGACCTAAGTCTCTTTATAAGGCATAAACTCATGAACCAAACCATACTTCATGTTGAGGATACTCTGATCTTTTGACCAGAAATTAGCAGGCCTTCACTAGATGGGCAAAGAAGAAACTACCAGCTGCTGAGACAACACCAAATCCAAGAGTGTATCTTCTTTCAGAAGCCTTTCCCTGTGACTGCATGACAAGCAAAGTTCCTACACCTTGACAACTCATTCACCCCAGCCTGTCAGCTTGCAGAGAGGGAGCAGTGGTGGTATTAAATTGGTTGGAAATGGAAGGTGTCACAAGAACTGAAGTTTCAAAATGCACCTGAGCAACAGTGCTCTTTTCACTGCTGAAAAAGAGGAACTAAGAAGAACTGATGGGGTTTAAAGGAAATAGGAATCACTAAAAGATGATCAGGCAAAATCAGTTTTTAAGTCACAACACAACACTGTCAGATCTGAGGGAACTGAAATTCACCAGTTGGCAAAAGCTTAAACTGAGTATGTTGCACTCCAGTGCAGGCTTGTGCTTATCAAGCTCCCAAGTCTGATCCTTAAACCTGATCCAAACTGCTGAGAGACTCTTCCCCATCAACAGGGGCTCAGTCAGGTGTCTTCATTAATCACAGCTAACAAATATTTTAATTCTGGGGCCTTGGGGAGGAAGGGGCGGAGTGGGGCTCTGTGCCTTGTTCCATGCAAGGAGGAGATGACAACTCAGATCTGCAGTGCCTGATGAATATTTTATGCTGAGATCCACTGGGTATGCGGTGTAATTCTGGTGGCTTGTTTTGCTCTACGTTCGCTGCATCTCCAATGTTATTTGCAACAGCTTAGTGGAACAACAACAAAAAGAGGTTTCATTCCCACAGGACAGCATTGGCTGACCTCTCTCACTGCTTCGTGTAAATTCAGAGGGAGCAACCACTAAACACAAACGGAAAGTGCTTCTCAACTTTTAAAAGGGAATAAATGGCACCACAGATTTACATATAGATAGCGTTTCAGAGAAGAATGATGTTGATTTCTCCCGCCTTGCGTTTATCTACCAAGTTATCCCAACACTGTGGCCAGAGGACAGGCCTGCAACAGGGCACTGAACACACATCTCTGTGTCATCACCAACAGGTCACTGCGCTGGCATTAAAATAACATTAAAACACTGTGGTCAATGAAAAGAGACAACGAAAGCAAAATGCATAACTTCCAGAACAATTCTATAACTGAGGGCCTTACTAGGAGGACTCTTACTGAGGACTTTGCAGAGGTCTCTGCTCTGAATTTTTAGTGAAAAGAGGACTGCAACTTAAAATCTCACAGTCTGGGGACGGGCACAGTGGGGTCTGTCCCACGCCCAGGAAATCGCTGCATCCCGGAGGCCCCAGAGCAGCCCAGATACCACCAACACTGGCAGCCAGCAGCCCTGCTGCCTTCAGGGGATGCAATAGTAAAGACAGCTGTTCTGAATCAACATCATCTTAACACATCTCAGAAAGCTTTCTGGTTTCATTGCAATGTATGGATGGGGTGATTTTTTATTTTATGTCCCTGCTATTCAAAGCCCTTTAATAGCATATAACTCAAACCCTCCCATTCTCTCTTAGGAATAGCAATGCTGTTTGTAATGAACTCTGTCGTAAGAAGGTATGTGTCAGGGAAAGACTGGGATATTTCTAGATCTCCAGTCTCTTTATGCAGCTTAATGCTAATGAAAGGAAACCATTTTTTGCACACAGTGAAAGGGAACAGATGGTGTCACAGTTCTGCTGTGGAATTTAAGCAGAGTGACAACCTATACAGCAGATCATCATCATGGGTGAAACTCTTTTAGGCAGTCGCATGGAGGGTTTGTTTGTTTTGTTATTTACTTATTACTATCCAAAATCTTGAAAAGCTTTTTCTTTCTTTCTTTTTTTTTTTTTTTTTACATTGAAACCTCAGAAAATGGTGCGATAATCTCACCATCCTGCAAAATGCCAGAGGACACATGGAGACCGGTATTCTAAATACACTGTGAAGGGACAGCTGAAAAACAGCACCTCATTGCAAACTGGCTTTCCAATCATGTATCCATCCAAACACCAGTCACTGGCAAAGAAACCAATAAGGGCTTAAAAATGACACCATCAAGTTGAAAATCACTGCTCTGTCTGAAATCTACTCCCTAGCTTTAATTATGCCTGCAAGGCAGATGACAGGGAAAAAGAGACCTTTTTTAATTTTTAATAATTTTATATGTTACACTTTTGATTGGCAATATTCTGCACACAGCCCACCTCGTTTCATTTCTAGGTTCAACTGCTTTCACCTTGGAGAAAAACAAAGGTAGACAAAAAGCAAATAAAAATCACAGTTGGAAATTTACCCAGAAATTGGAAAATTAAAAGTGACTTTCTTTGTTGGTGCTGCTGTTTTTAAATTGATAGCTGATTTTTTTTTTACCCTACTGATAACTGAGTCAGACACATGAATTCATGTGCTGATTCTACTCGAGGCATCAGAACCCCCACAAAGCATCCCCCTCTGATGAGACAGTCCATAGGCAACTTGAAGTTTCACAATTTTTACTATTTTCATTCCTTCAGATTCCTTTCAGGTTCCTGCAACTGCCTGTGTGACTATTTTATAGTGCATACCACTAAAAGCAACAGATGACGTGCTCATCCACCCCGTAATTCACATTGACAATAGCCAATCTCTGCTCAGCCCATATCCCACAAGAAAAGGGATTAATCAGGCAGCGACATCCTGAACAACAAAGCTCAGGCTGCTGGGTTAGGGTTTAGATCCCTCCAGGAATGGTTTGGACCCACTCCACTCTCCCTGAAACTCTGGAAAACATCTGCACAATGATGCCCCCATATTCTCACAGGGATGAATGATGTGTGTCCAAAGCTACCCATTTGCAAGCCTAATTACAGCTTTTACGATGAGATAGAGAAAACCAGGTTTTAGATACAGCCCATATTGGCACATTGCAATTTGCAGCACGCTCAATTCTGACGGTGAGGGCCAACAGCAATCAGGCTGTGATATGCTGTGAAGCTGAATTTATCTTCAGGTGTGAGTTTGCATGGATGAGGCACTGAGGCTCAGGGAAAGCGGAGCAGTACAGAACTGAACCAAGTGCTCTGGTCTCCAGTGGTTGAGTGTGCTCAAGGTACTGTGCTCCCACACATCTGTAACACAGCAAAGTCTGAAACGAAGGTCTAATATAAAAGACATGCTCCACTCTCCAGTGCAGGCAAGGACCAGCTTAAAATCTCCCCCGTTTAGCCAGGATATCTATCTATATGTATTTGTGGGGACAAAATAGCACTTTCTCAAGCAAAAGGGAGTGCTAGGGCTCTCTCTGAGTCCTAGCACCTCCCACAACAGAGCTCACAGGAGACACTAATCCCACCACAGCAAGCCATCCCTGACCCCAAAAATGGCAATACTTACAGGAAGGATTGCACATCGATACATTTGGGGTGGAAGCACTTGGAGTGGGGAAAAGTGGCGAAATACTCACAGTGAGTCAATTCTAAACTCATTCACCGAAATTCATGAGGTGTAACCTGCTGATTAACCCGTCTTGCAAGGAGGGACAACACCACCTTCTCCTGCTTCCTTCGAGGAGAAGTGAAACACTGGGGTTTTAAGGCATTTACAGGGCATTTCTTAAACGTGTCAGGTAAAATCAGTCCTGTGCTCCAAAGCACCCAGGCTCTCGCTACAGAAAAGCAACAGCTATTACCCAGCAAGTGCGAAGTGAAGAAGCAGAAAGAGAGGAGCTTGTCAGTAAATAGGGTTAATCCCTGCAGGTAATACCCTTTCCGTTAAATTGTGCAGCGTTTTCCAGTCTGCAGATTCCCAATCCCATTTAACATCTCTCTCCCGCTGCAAGCGGGGCTGCCCCCGCCTCGCCCCCTCCCCAAATTGTGCGAGGCTGTTTTTGCAGGCAGCAGCCAGTTCCACCAAAGGCTGCTGGTACTACCCCGGGAAGCTGTAGGGGGGCGGGTGAGCCGCACAAAAGATCTCCACACAAAAGGCCATCCTTTTCATCCTTTTTTCTTCTTCATTTTCTCCAGCCGAGCCATAGCTTTATTCAGTCAACACTTAAAAATAGACGTAAATGTGGGAGGGCTGCGGGGGGATAATACGGGGCAACACCTATTTTAATACAAAGAATCAAATTTGGTGGGTGAGGGGATGTTGGGAGCCTTCAGCTCTCATCTTCCCCCTGCTTCCAAACGAGCCCTCTAGCCCGCGTCCCCAGCGCTCGCAGAAATCCAGCAGCATGCTACAGATATTTTCCAGTATTTTTTTTTTAAGACGTAAAGGGCTTGACTCCAAAGGGACAGGGAACATCTTTGCATTCCCAGCAGGACCCGCACAGCACATAATCATATGAAAAACATGGCTGGCTGGTGCATCGACAGATGCAAACGAGAAATACCAGACTTAGCCTTATTTAGATCACCGCAAAATTAAACGGGGAGGAGAGGGGGAGACGGGGAAATAATTGCGGCCGTGTAACATGGCTGCACAATTTTCAAAGCCTGGCGACTGGCAGCTTGCAGGGAGCAGCGAAAATGTGTGTCTGCTCCGAAGGGAGCTGTTCGTGCCGCCCCTGCAGCGCAGCCCGCTCATCCCGCGCTCCATCCCGCGCTCCATCCCGCGGGCTGGCTCGCTGGCCAGCCGGCACCCAAGGCAGGCAAGAACTGAAATAGTTTACCTGATCAATGCAACTTCACGGGAGCCGGAGGTAGGGATTCTAGCAGAAACGCAGCAAGGGAGAAAAAAAAAAAAAAAACAACCAAAATCTGCTTGGATCCTTCTGGCAGTCCACAGCCTCATCTACATGCATCTGAGCGAGCCCTTTCCAGCAGCTGCTTCTTTTATCAAGCCCACAGGCACAGCAAATTAGTCCGGTTAGACAGTTCCGTCAATGTGGGCTATTCACAGCCTGGCTGTGCTGGGAGCCCAGCTTCTCCTGTCGCCCTGTCCCCGGGCAGGCACCCGCCCACCTCCACACGGCCCCGGCCAGCGCGGCGCTCGCAGCACCCCCGGCGCGCACCACATGATCCCCGCACCGCCGCTCGCTTCCCGGGCGGGGGGAAAGCCCCAGCCCGAGAATGGGGTCGCTTTCAAGGCAAAAGCTTTCTTTTTCCTCCCCCCGCCGCTTGCCCCCCTTCCTTTTTTGATCCCCGCTCCCCAACAAAGGAGGGGGGGAAGTATAAGCCGAATGCAGAGATCTGAGGATGGGGAATATCTTCCTAATCGACTCAGTTCTGAAAATGAAGTGTCACTCCGAAATGAAGTGTCATTCAGACTTCTAATAAGCACAAAGCATCAGAGAGAGATCCTGGATAAAGCCTGGTACATTCCTGGAGAGAGAGGTTGACCACAGTTAGTGCATCCTCAATCTGTACAAAGCCACTGATTTTCCATTTTGTTGTTTTAAAGAATAAATTGTGACAAGCCCTTTATTTCTTCTCCTTTCCCCACCATGAACCATTTTAAAATATTCATATAGGAATAACCACACACACTGAAATAAAGCCCACACTGTGCCATGCTTGGGAATGGAGAGCAAAGCTGGCAGACACAGCACACTGGAGGCATGTTCCTCTTCAGTACAGTCATGAGTGGGACCCATAGGGTCAAACATGAAGAAGAAACATTTATGAAAGGCATTCAATTTTTCTGTCATTGCACAAAGGAGAGAAAGACTAAGCCCTTCTCTCACCCCCTGCACTCCAATATATCTTTAGGACTAACAGTGTCCTTCTTTGTCCCCTCCAACATAGGAAGCAATATGTATATGGAGCTATAAATAAACACACACATATATATCCCATAAAATGCACTTTCTCTTGGTTATCTAAACCCTCTCTTCACAAAGTAACACAGTTAATTGGAAGAGTTCTCCAAACAATCTGGCTGATCCCTGACGGCTGCCTACTTCGTGTCAGCATTTGCACTTAACTAGCAGTTAGTGTAGGCCATCCACATAGACCAAAGGTAAACACTGATAAGGTATTTGATGCTTAAATAAAAGCAGGTTTATCCAAAAAATGGGTTAATAGAAACACACTGTGGTATCACATCACCCAGCTGTGTAGCTGAGTTAAACTCCTGGCTCCTGGAGCCATCACACACAAACCACAAACACAAAACTCCATAAAGCCCTCTTCCTTTCCTAAAACGGGAAAGAGGCTTTATGGCTCTGAAAGAAAAGTTTGAACTTAGTCCCGAAATTCCTCAGAGGCTTAAGAAAAGAGAAAAGATAATAAAAGGCAGAGGAAGGAGAAAGAATAATAAAGAAGCAAACCTCATGCTTCCTATGCCATTCCCACCTTCCTAAGGTTAGCAATACCCAAAAGCAAATGAAGCTTTAGTCAGGACCACCATCCAAATTTGACTGTAGGAAGAAACATCTCCACAAAGGTAAGACTCCAGTGTGGAAAGCTCTTGGAATGGGTTATAAATTCATTTCAAACTCGGGGGGAAAGTGAAACACAAGCCCCATGAAGTGGATGGGCAGGGAGCGAGCAGTGGCTTCAGCAGTCCTGAAAGGTAACGCTGTTCTTCCGGCAATTCCCAGCCTCGGCAATGCATTGTTATCTTTAATTTGCTCCTGTCTGAATAGGAAGGTTTGGTCCTGCCCCTTCCCTCATCTCTGCTCACTCATTACCTCTCTTGCCTGAAAGGTGAGAGGAAGCAGGAGGCGGGATTGAGGTCACTTCAGGATTGCATTGCAGGGTATTTAATAAACTCGGCACATCCCTGTCCCTCATCCCATATGGAAGTATGATCCCCGATCCGGAGTAAGGACAGTCCATTCTGCCATCAAAGCTACAGCTGCTGCTCACACAGCAGCCAGGCAGCACACTGAGGGCAGGACACGGCCTGAGAAGGGTGAGGAACAACACCCAGGCCTGGGGGGAACAGCTTTAGTCCCGAGGAGTGGACAGGAAGCACTTCCCACCTGTTCTGAGAGAGCCGTGAAGGATGCTGCACCCCCAGAGCCTCGCTGGCGATCAGCTGGCACCTCTCCAGAGTGTGAACATCCTCACCTTCCCACACCTTCTCAGCAAGATCCGCTGCTCAGCATCTCAGAGCGAAAATTCCAGCAGGAACGGGAGATTGAGTCTGCACAATGTAAAGATATGCGGGCCAGATGTGATACTGGCAGGGCAAACCACAGTTGGCTGAAGACTTATTTTTTCAGGCTTAATTAGAATTTAACCCTGATAAAAAGCCAAACCGTTCTCCATTATAGTCAACAGGAGTTTGTCATTGTCCTTGATGGCAGTAGGATGTGGGACATCAGGGAAAAAAGGTCCAATTCAGCACCTTGAATAGGTGAAAATGAAGGTCCATTATTCGCTCTCCCATTTGATTCCTGAAAGGCAGCTTAGTGTATTGCTAGGATTTAACTTAGTGTTTCTTAAAAAAATAATTTGAAGCGGGATAAAGTGATTTATAAGACATTTTTCTTCCTGCATATTTGATCGCTTCTTAAAGGAAGGCAATTTAGCTCTCGAAAAAAATCCCTAGATCTTTCTCTCCAGGAATCTCAGCCCCCTGATGCTCAGCATCCCCGAAGCATCCCCGCAGAGCAGCGATGGCTGCAGTGTCACCGTGCTGCAGGTGACACTTGTGCCTCTCCATTCATTGTCCCCTGCTGAAATGCTAATGATCACCGGGTAGTCCTGGGGTTGGCCAAGACTATGCAGAAAGAAACAAAGGGAGGAGAAAAACACAGAGGAAATCTTAAAGCAGCCTAAAAAACTTGACTTCAGAGAAACAGTTGGAGTTCATATCCACAAGATTCCGTGTTGCAGCAGGAAGAGAAAAACAACCTCACTCTTTGAAGCTGGCAAAACTGGTTGGTTTCCAACTTCTCTCAGACTCTGATTTGACACTTACTTCACTATATTTATTTCAGGTGGACAGGAGAGGAAGGAAGAACATAAAAGCCTGATCCATGTAGTACAGACAAAAAACCTCAAGTAATTTCTTCCTTGTAAGCTGGTCCTTCCCATCCGTGCCCCTGCTAAGCAAGGAATACGTGTGTGTCCTTGGAGAGCAAATCTGGCTTTTTCCAGGGTACTACATGAAGGCACACGAAGAAGACACAATTCTGAACAGCAATATTCACTCTCATCTGCAAACTGTAATCAACTGTGTGCATTGTTATGCACTGAGTTTTCTTAATGCTCATTG
Organism: Climacteris rufus; assembly: GCA_013398175.1. NCBI lineage: Eukaryota > Metazoa > Chordata > Aves > Passeriformes > Climacteridae > Climacteris > Climacteris rufus. Next base: position 3,073,650 of record VZRZ01005624.1, read on the forward strand.
ATTGTAGGAACAGCTATTTAATCTGCACTGTATAAAACCAGGCCTAAAATTTCAATTAGTTCTTCTGGTACTGAGCCCAGGCAGATAAGATTGGAGAACTATTATCAGCTTAAAAAAAAAAAACAAAACAAAACAACAAACAGAATAAAACTCAACCCACAATGTTTTGATATTCCTTCTTGTTTTCATGTAGAATGTCTGGAAGCATGTATTGTAGTTTCTCTGAACAGCATTTTTTTTACAGATAAGTGGAAGTACACTGAACATAGATATTGAAAATGTCTAGTTTTGAAAAATACCAATATGAAACTTTGACTTGGACTCTGGTACACTTGTACATTTCAATGTGAATTTTTGTTTTGCAAGAGCAGAAGCATGAAAATCCATAGTGTTACAATAATAAACTCCTCATTTTTAAACTTCTCTATGGATCTGTATAATAAAAATAATGTTTAAAAGGCATCTCCCATACCATAAAGTATGACAATTAAGCAGCTTCTAGTTGATATATAGTAAGTTACAGTTTTCATAAACACAGAAGAGCAAGAAGGCAACCCTCCTAAAGAATTAAACTTTCTGTTAAAGGAAACAGTGCTTGCTGTACTGAATCACGGAAGTGTTTCACCCAAGTATGTGGTCAATCACTATTATTTTACCAATTTTCAACTCACAAGGAAATTATGTGATGCTGTATTTACCTATACCGGGCAATGCCTTTGTTGCCCTTGCAAGACAGAGCCCCCTGAAGAGGATGAGGACTCCCCTGGAGGACCCACAGACACACTTAGCTTTGATGTTTATAGATGCACCTAGAATCAATGATGTTAAAAGGGTCTTTTACAGATTCATCACGGTGTTTATCGCTGCATCCCAGCCTCACTCAGACTAAGAGATGCTCTGCAAAGTATCATTTCAGGTTGTTTCCCTTCCATGGAGTGTCTCCTTTTCTCACATTAGGAATGAGCAAAAAATGGACTGATCATTTTGCCTGTGCTTAATAGATTCTGGCACAACCTGGCCTGCACTATAAACAAATAGCCTCAGCACATGAAACCCCTGAAGACTGATTAAAAGTAAGCCTGATTTCATCTACACTGGTTTCTTGCAGCCATTAATATTGTTAACACACAACCTTTTGTTCTGTGTAGCTGGAGGGCAGCTCACGTTGCACTCACTGAAGGTATGTTCACTGCCAGTGACATGTATGATTATGCTAATGGTGTTTAACATTTCTTTAACATAAGGAAAACTGACACCAGTAATATAGAAATGGATACTTGAATGTAAAGTGATGCCATTAAGTTCAGGGATGGAAGAGGCCTTGCTGCCACTGCAGCCACACAGATTTTTAACAAGCACAAAGGAAAAGGGCACCAGGGCTGAGATGGCCACAGGTGATGGACCATAAACAACTGAGTTTCCCTTTGAAAAGCTGAGTGCTAAGCACAGCAATGCTGATTTTGGACAGAAGATGATGGAAACACTGGAAACGTTCGGGAGAGCAGGACAGCAAAGAAGCACTGAGCCAAGAGACCATTCCCTGGAGCCTTTGAGACCCCTGGGGAACTTCTACAAATGTCTGCAGTGGGAGGGAGGTTTGTACTTCCCTGTGCTTTACGTCATTTCCTAGCATCAATTCAGTGTTCTAGGACTGGAAAATTATGGCTGCCCTTGTGGTGTGCCAGGATACAGATTCATGTGCAGCATCCACAGTAACAGCCCCATGCTTGTCTGCTCCCCTCTGAGGCAGCAGTACAGATTTACCACAGCTGTAGTTCTGGTCCTTGATATTTCTTTACTGGCATAAGAAAAGGATAATTTTACACCAAAATTAAGTGATGCAAACTCTAGGGGAAACCCTGCAGACAAAATGATCAGGATAAAATGTTTTTCTGCAATACTGAAATGGTAAAATTTAAGTTTGACATTTTTAGAAAGACATGAGATGACAAATAAAGGAGGAATAAAAAGCTGTCCTCACTTCTCCCCCACCTTCATGTCTTCTTTAAAAATAAACAAACAGAAGAACAAAACAAGTATTTAGAAAGTGACAGCCACAGCCACAACTCACTTTGTCACACACTATAAGCTCCTCCATCCACGGCCCCATGGGAATGTCACCTTCCTTTTGTCTGTTCCTCCTGATACACTGCTAACGTGAGCCAGGCTCAGACATGCAGATGATTGACATCAAAGGACCCACTTGATGCAGTTTATTCCATTTTCAACTACTTCATTTTAACTGCAAAGCTGCGCTGTGGGAGACTAGACTTAAACCTAAACCAGCACAATTCAGAACACAGCTTCCAGCCTGCCAGGATGAACTGTCCAGTCAGACCAGCTCCACAGTCCCATTCATTTCAGACTGCTGTGATGCTTCTCATAGTAAAGGACACCTAACAGCAATCTACTCATCCGCACACATCTCAATAAATAACAATAAAAGTAATAACCATAAGAAGCTTGCAATCCTTGTGATCTGGCTGCAGGATATTCTGCCCTTTCGGACCTACACGATCACAAGCAGTGGGAGCCATCCCCCTTCCCATAAACACTGCAGCCTCCCAGCTGCACTGCTGAAAGCCACACGAGTTTCCCCAGCCAGGGGGAATATCTCCTCTTCATGGAGATTTTGAGATTCTTCACCTATGAGTGAGGATACTTCCCTGAGCACAGATCCATCAGGAAGCTCCCTCCCTGCCCCTCTCCTCAACTCCTTGTTTCCAGCTACACCTTCACACCTTTTTGACAAGGTCCACTCAAAGGCCACGGTTTCCAATGCAGGTTTAGGGTACAAAGCAATCAGGCTCTTCAAGTGCCTCTGCCAACAACTGAACCTTGCAAATTTGTGACTTATCTACCAAATGACAAGGGCCAGGAGACTTGTCCCATCAGCAGTTCAGGGCTTCTGCCGCTCCTTTGTGCCACATGGCCCACCCAAACCTGCCCCCCTCAGCAGCCAGCCCCTCTGCTATGTCCCCTCTCCTTGCCAGGGATTTGGAAGACTCCCGTGCCCACCCAGCCCAGCTGGCCATGGCACACTGCAGTTCAGCACACCCGAGCTGCTCAGCAGGCACGGGCTGACCACCCACCCCGTGCTACTGCACACAGACAGATGACCTGCCTGCAACTCGTTCTTTAATTCTGTCTTAATATTCTGTGATAGAAGCTATTCTTATTAATTGGAACACTAGAGAGATCAGGCTGAGGATTAGAAACCACATGGCTAATTTTTATTAGTTAGGAAAATGCAAGATACGTTTATTCTTTCTTTCATGGTTTCAACCTAAAGGTTATTTTCCCCAGTTCTGCTACCAAACATCAAGGACTAAATAGAGCTCATTCTTTTTGTTTGCACTTTGGTGAAATAACAGCTAATAGCCACTCTTTAAATGGAGCACAGGGTCTGGAATTCAATATACAAGAACCAAACAACAGCATTCCCACTTGTTAAAAAATGACAAGCACAAAGGGACACAGAGGAAGGGAGGTTATTTTATGAAAATCAAGCAGCCAAGCAAGGCTGAGATTTAGACCTGTGGTTCCCAAATGCTGTCAGCTGGGATTGTGTCTCTGCTGGGGAGCCCTGGCCACGCTCTCCAGCCCAGTGGTTCCCGGAGCCCAGGAGAATGCAGGAGCAGGATATGGATAGAGCCCGCTGCTTATAATGCATCTGGAATCAGCCTCAAGTCTCCTCCTGCACCTAGAAATCTTCTTCCTGAATACAAATGCATCCCAGCCTCACTGCAGAAATCTGCAACGATTAATGCCACACACCAGCCCATGACAGGCCTCCCACCAGACTGTACCCAATGACAGAAACGGATTCATTTCAGATTTTATTTAAAAGTTAACCAAATAGCTGTGCACTCTTGAAGAAAATCACCTCCCTGTCAGGCACTAGACACCCTCACTCCTCCCTCCAAAACCACCAAGAAACGGCAGTGCTTTGTGTCAGCAGCTACCCCCAGGATGGCTGTCAGAAGAGAGAAAAAGGGAAGGCTGGTAGCTGCTATGCATGTCCAGCCAGATTAGATCACCAGCAAGTGTCCCAGGAAAGGCAGGGGACAATACTGTCACCCATTTGTGAGGTGGAACAAGTGACTGGTTCAAATAAATGTGAAGTTTCAAGAGATGCAAAAGAGGACAATTCCTGGCACCAAAGCCAGGCTCTGCATCGTATGGATTGCAAAAGGCCAGCCTGGCTGTGCCTCTGCCCCTCTCTGGTGCACTTACAACCCCATAGCCCACTGCATTTCCCAGCCAAGGGAGCGAGTCAAGAGCAGTAAGAGCCTGCAGCAGGATTTCTTTTACAGCCAAACACCAGAACAGGTCGGCTTTCAGGAAAATGCTGTAGTAACAAAGAATAACGAGACTGATTCGTGCTCCAAGGCATCTCCAGTTAGGTAATAACGATCCCTCACCATGACCCATTCTGATACACTGCTGTCAGTCATCCCAGCTGGGAAAACATGTGTTTGATGCATGCCATTACTCACCCAGCCCTTGGGAATTACAAGGCAAGGTTTGTCTCACTGAGAATGGACCAGCAAAGTGCCAAGGGCTTCTCAGCAGGGGGAATAGAGCTGACACTTCTGGGAAAGGGGCAAAATAAACCTCCTGCCACTTCTCCAGTGTGATTAAATTAGACCAGATCTATGCCCATTGTATAGGAGTTTGTCAGATTTATAAACAGTTACATACCATTTGCATTTAAAAAACAAAACTCTCAACAGGCCAATGCCCGAGATCCAGCAGCGAACCCAGAGAAGTTCACACAATGTTTTAAAGCCAAATGCTGTGATCTTTCAGTGCATAGTAACTGGGAAGTAAAATATATATCAAAGCAAGAAACTAGGGAGCCCTGCATCTGAACTGAGAAAAAGCAACACAGCAACATAAATTACCATCATAAATCCCCCTTGAAACATAGGGAAAAATAGTATTTAGAATTCTAAGTGTTATCAGTGCCAATAAAGGTAAATTATTTATCTCAGCATGATTTTTAAGCTGACTCAACATCCTCCTATAACTATGTGCCTGCTTAAAATTGAAATGTCTTCATGCTGGAGAGGAAAGGCTCATGAAACACGGCATGAGCACCTCCATGTGTGATGGCTCTGGTGTGGCAGCTCTGGCCCTGGCCTGCTGAGGATTTGGGGGACTGCACATCACCTGTGCCCCTTGCCTTTTCAGACAACCACCTTAAGGACTGCATTTGGTAAATCACAATCTAACAGTACCTTGTACTAACACAGTCTGTTACTTGCTTTTTCCTTTTTCCTCCAAGTACCCAATTGCTCATCTCAAGGCAAGAAGAGATGCTTCACACCTGTAAAAGCAACTATCTCACAGCATCTTTTGCTTATCAGAGCAAAGAAGAAACCACAAACACCCTGCAGTGAGGATGGGTGGGAAAACAGTTGCCCCATTTCCATCCTAGCGGCCACCCAAGGGACAGGCAACCCAATCTGACCTCCCTCCACAGCCAATCCCGACACTTTCAAAGGCCTTGGGGATGTTGGTACCCACCTATTAGTACATGAACCCTCATTCCCATGGGCTTTACTGACAGTCTCAGACTTAGTTAACTGCATCTTTTTGAAATACGAAAATGTGTGGGAAGGAACAGTGAGAACTTTTTAAAATTGCACTACTTTGATCCTAATTAACAGAGTTGACTGAAAGCAAAATATGTAGAGCTAATTTTCACAATATTTTTCCACAATCCCTAGACAGAGCCTTTTTTCCTGGCACTGTTTAAAATTAATGAAGTAAATATGTTTGCATATTTATCTTTTCATGACATGGAAACAACAACAAGGAAAACAGATTGAACTGATAGCAGAATTCTTCCACTCCAAAGCAGCCTGGATGTGGTTTTTGTTTCAGTTCATACAATGCAGCCCAAATCAAACAAGCAATGCAAGTTCACTGGCCATGTAAGTAATCAGTTTTATCCAACAGAGCTACTATAAAATAACTGCAGTAGGAATTGACCCCTTCATTTTATTTTTGTCTCTATGGAGAGATACTGAAATGGCTTTGAAGGAAAACAATACCCTTGCTGAAGTCTCAAAAACAAATCGTTTGCGGGTTGCTCCACACGAGTAACAACAAATACACAATGCTACCACACATGGCTAATAAACTCTGGCAATGGAAAAACAGGAAAGCACACACAGATATGGATTCATTAGGACTCCTGTATTAATTGCCAAATCGATATTTTCATTTTTTGGAACCTGCAGCCCCATATCTGCTACCAGAAGTGCCTGAGACATCAGTGGTCCCTGCACAACACTGTAAGCCATGGGCAGGTGGGGATTTTACACGTGGGATGGGAGGAACAGAAGAACCAACGTGCAGGACTGAGCTGCAGCTTCAGCAGCCTCCATGGAGAGAAGACAGCCAGCTTCCACAAGTCCTGCCCAAAGGTACAGGCAGGTCCCAGAGTCAGCAGGGGTGGGATGTAGATGATTAATTCATGTGCAGATAAAGCAATAATAGAAGCTCAGCCTTACAAGGATGATAAGCACAGGCAGAAGGCAAGAGACCTTCCTTTGAGTTTGAAAATTGTCAGCTTGCCCTGAGTCTGACCAGTCTCAGCATCCCCTGCTCGTTCCCGTGGCACATGGAGGGTGAAACCCTCCCTCCTGTCAAGTCCCTACAGTTCACATGTACCCCATAAAATACCCATTGCACTGCTGACCAGCTTTGCTCTGTCCTGGCAGACAGGGTGAGAGAAGAAAGCATCTCATGTCAGAAGCCATATTTTCTCATCCAGTTTTACCTTAACTATCATGGATACAATAATTCATTAAAAAAACAGGTTTTTTTCTCCTGGGGTCACAAAGGCTAAATAAACGTGATGAATTTTGCCCTACTCGGTGATTCCTCGTTATGCCTTGATGACTGTATCAATTGCCATTACAAATGCTGAGCACCCACGACTGAAGTGCTAATTAAAAAGGCAAATCAGGCAGTTGTTACCACAGAGCCTGGCCTGGGCTGTTTGCAGCATCGATTACATGTGCACATGCACAACACACTATGGAAATTCAGATTTCAGAAACCACAGGAGAAAAAGAAATAAAAAGTACTACTATTATCCCCTCTCCATCAGTGCATATTACAGAAATAACTAGCATGCAGAGTTATTAGCTTTTTGTCTACCTGGAGAAAAGGAACTGATAACACTTTCAACCCTGATGATGGCATTTAAACCATGAAATTTCACTGTTTTCAAGTCTGTGATGCTCTAGAAGAGAGATCTTGCTTTTGTGAAGCTCTTGCTTCATCTGCTGTATAGCTTTCATTTTGCCTTTTTTGTTGTTTTCATTCTTTGGTACTTTGGAGATGAAACTACAGATAAACCATTTCTTTTTTCCCTCCTACATGGCACTATGCAGATGTCAGCTACACCATCATGCACAGAAGACAAAAAAAAACCCCTTCCATGCTTCACAGTTTGTTTCTGCTCCATCAATTCCCAACGTTTTAGGGTATTTTGACAATGTAGTTTTCTTCTCTTTTTCAGAATGTGAATGGGCAAGATCATTTAAGTGACACTGTGGTAAATGGCATGGTAACTACAAAACCCTTTTTTAATTTTTTTGCCTCGAAAGTCGAGGAAAGAGCGATGGATCTCAAAAGTAAACGTTGCCTATGTGCATGAAAGGGTTTGCTCTTTGAACTTCACTGAGATGACACAGTCATTACTATATGAAAGCATGAGCATTTTCTTCTATTTTGCAACAATTGTCAAGCAAGTGAAAGCTTTATTTGATTTCCATTCACACTGAAGACAAGATTTAGTACTCTATTGGAACAGGCAGTGTCAGAAGGGTTTTAAATTGTAATGCTATCACTTTAACATCTTAAAGGCACTTTTTAGAAGATAAACGCATCTGCCTATGATGACTAAATGACACAGTAAGAGAGAAGAGGTAAAGATTTCCTTATGGTAATAAAAGGGAATACTTCACCTAGAGAAAGAAAAGCAGGGAGCAATGCACTTCCTAAAAATACTTTCAAGAATCTTTCAAAATAATGGAAAAATAAATACATTTATTATATTTATACACATATACTCAACCAGGACTGATGTAGGTCTAGATTTCTGACAGCAACTATCACTTCAGAAAGGTAATATTAAAAAAAAATGAAAACAGTCAGCAGAGTACCCGAAGCAAGAACACTACTCCAGGAAGGAATTGGCAGGTGATGGCCCTGGGATTGTTGAGAGCTGTTAGCCAGTGACAGCATTCCATCAATTTCCAAAAATACTTATGTAATATAGCATAAGTATCACATATATGCTGTGGAGAAAAAGCTGTCTCAGGTGAAAGTCCTCAAAGAGTAACATGGAGAAAAAAAATCCCTTGATACACAAATGATTCACTTATATTTTATATTACATGAAGGACAATTCCTTTGATATTGTCATGTCAGGTCATGTTTAGCAACAGTTCCAGACACAAAAGCACCACCTTAAACCAAACAAGAATTCAGGGGAAAACAAACCTATCCATATATCTTGGAAAGCATCTGCAGCTTTGGGGCACTGGAAGACAAGATCTTAAATTCCTGCCTGTCTTACAAGGCCAGTCACTACTTCTGTTCCCTTGCACTGAGAGAAAGATTGCTGCCCCTGTCCTGGGGGGCAACAACTGTGCAACAATGACAATATTTCTGGCTTTTGCATCCTTCATTGGGGACATGTCAGAAGGTCCTGCCAAGGCAAAGCTGGGGCACTGTGATGTTACTCACAGTGAGCTGCACTTAGTCACTGGTTGTCACTGGTACCTTTATTTACACATGTAGCTAAAAAAAGATTATAATATGACAAAAATCCGTGTATTTTTCATTCCTGGCTCTGAGGCAGTATCTTGGTTTGGAAGTAAGAAATCCCTGTAGGTGCCTGAGTTTTCTGGGGGAGAGGCAAGAAGAGAACAGTGGTGCTTTTTTCCCTGAACTTATGCTGTCAGATCTTACTGGTACATCAACACTGTTGAGTGGCTACACTTTATAAAAGAAAGCAGATGTATTGAATTCATGATGGGAACGGACAGGATGAATTTATCCTGGTGAGACAGCTGATAAAACCTGCACACATTAGGTTTGTGGGGGGGGGTGGAAAGGCTTTGCTGATAAAAATAACTTCAAGAATAGACACCAAGATTCTCCCTGGAGTCACAAATTGGGATTTTCATACCCACTGAAGTTGGTGTCTCTGCTCATCCTGAAACTAATGGTAAAAAGCCTGCTTTCCATTGACTGGGGGAGAAGCAGCCCAAGGATTACAGCTCAGAATTATCACTCTTGTGTTCATGTTAAATAATAAACCAATGTTCCGTACTAAAAACTAAAATAAGTGCCACTGCAAAGGCATGAGTTGCAGCAAGTGCTGCTGCAATAAAGTTCTCAAACTTGACCTTTCAGGAGATCACAGAAACTGAGAAAATGCCACTTCCACATTTTACTTCAAGAAACACAAGGTCAAAACAAAGATGCAGTGAAGAACATGTCTCAATGTATGTCACCCCTCTCCTGTGCCTGCATGCTCCCCAAACCGGATCCTGGAAAGACCCTGTTCCTTACAAACACCATCCATTATATCAGCACAATTAAACTTAACAGTGTCATAAAGCCAGGGAGCATCTGGAGGTATTGATAAGGTTTCAGTTTATAGACACTCAGGTGGTGAAATTGCTGTTTTCTTTTACATAATGATGCAGCTATTATGGATTTGGGGAGCTTGGGCTTTGGGGGCTTTTTTTCCCTGTTTTCAGTTTAACAGTTTTTCTATAGCTTTAGTCAAACGTAGATGTGAGATCACTGGTACTGAATTTCTCCCAGTTTTAATCTTGAAATATGGTATATAAGGAAGGTTTCTCATCGGTTCAACAGCTTGTCTTATCCTGATGCATTGGAATAAAGAGAAAGCTCACTTGGGCCATATGTTTCAGTTGTTCCTCTCACTCCCCCGCTGTCTTTCCACACATACCATGACCGTGGACAACCTCTCCTTAAGTGGGCAAACAAATGGTTTAACTCAGATTTGCACAGTGTTTGCTGACTTGTGTGGGCTCCAGGATCCAACTCAGCTTTATCATTTCAGGCAAACATATTTCTGACTGACACCGTGGCAATTAGAGCAGCTCGATTTTATTAGATTGATGACAGATTAAAGGCCAGGATCTCAACCAGCACAAATTGGTGTTGCTACCCTGAAATCCGTGGTGCTATGCTGATCTATGCCAGCTGCAAGGGTGGCCCCAAGTCTTTTGCATTGTTCTGTGCCCCCTTACATAACAATATTTTTAAAATTAAATGTTTGCAAGCCTGCATGTGTGGTCCCTGACCTACTTGCCCAGTGTAGGACTCAATAACATTCTTGCATTCAGTTTCCACTTCAAATTGTCTGCCCCACCAAATAATATCATTAAACCAGCATAACTGAACTTAAGAGAAACCTTTTCATCCCTTTACAATGAATTGGGGGGAAAAAAGTAACATCTTCATTTTCTGAGACTTCTGTAGGTGCCAGTGGACCTGGACAGTCTGTCCCTTATTCTCAACTGAAACTGTTCAGTATTTGTCTCCTTTCTTTCTTGCACCCAAACCACAAAACCTAATTATAGGTCGAACTGGTGCTGGTTTCTATTAGGAAAAACACAGAACCAAAAAGCTCAGATCCAAGATCCATTACCACAAGCCTTATTTAAGCAGCATCCCAATATAGGCATCAGAATCTCCAGGACTGAAAGCCCATCAATGAGGATCCTCAAACCAATCAACATTATCTCAGGAGACAAATGGCATTCTTAATCCTGGGGACCATCCTGCATTAAAGGAAAGCCTCATCTAAAAAGCTGTTCTACAGTGGATCTTGTGTCCCATCACTTTTTTTTTTATGACAAGTTTTTCAACAGGCAACAGTTACCCATATCCCAAACCTCATTCTCTATACAGTTGATAGTAAAATGCCCACTTCTGTGTCACAGAGCCCAGAGACTGCCCCAGCCTGTCCCCACAGAGCAGGTGACCTGGATGTGCAGGGATAAGTGCAGAAGAGGCCTTTTACATCAGGTGGGCCCAGGGCTGTTATTATAACCAGGGGCATTAGCAAATCTCATCAAGCACCCACATCTGACCTCATACCAGAGGTGAGCTGCATTTGGTTTCATCAGGGAAAGAAAAGAGGATAAAAATCCATTAAAATGAACCAACTGTAAGAGGCCATTGAGACGATCCCATTTATTTGAAGTAGACTTTATATCACAAAACATTTCAAGAGCTTTCTGAGGTTTGGTCTATTTTTAAAGACTTTCAGTTAGTCATAGATGAACCTCAAAACATTCAGTGGCTTGATATGAATAAATTTGCTTATCCAAGCCTGTGACCTGACATTAAAAAAAGCTGCAGTGATTTATGCCAGCTGAGGAGGTTAAACTAGGAGATGGCCTCTCTTGCAATGAAGGAGGATTTTTTGCTGTTACAACTCAAGTTTGGAACAATCCAAAAGAAAAAATCTTTGCCACATGAAAACATCACGATTGTAATGTGGTCTGATCTCTCTAGACAAGCAAAGAATGTTTCACCCAGTAATACCTCCACCATGGCTGTAACTTCCACTCTAACAACACAGAACCTTTTAAGATGATATTTAAAGCATTTGGACATCTCAAAGACTGGAAGAATCCAACCCCATTCCTTCAAAAGTTTGTCAGGACCTAGCTTGTATGTAGTAATACTATAAAACAAAGCCAAGTTGCTTAATAGCTTCAAGAGAGGCAAGAGGAGTCTTTGTTCCTTTAAACATCCAGCTACTGTAATGCAAAGTCCTGTTTACAAGGCTGAAGTATTTCCAGAGTAAGGACTGCTGTCCTGAGGAGTCAGTCCAACAATTCTTCATACAAATAACCACATTTATACCTCAAAGCAGAATTTCCCATCAAATCAGTAACACGACAAAGAAACAAATTAAAGCCCAAGTGATGAGCACACATTACGAATGACCTGATTGATGACCCCGAGTCAGAGGATGCTCATCTCCTGGAACAGCTCAGGAAATTTGGTAGCAAGTGGCTTAAACTGAACCCTAAGGCTGGTGAGAGTCCACCATACAGCAGCACCAGAGTTGAAACTGCTCCTCCTCCCAAAGCTTCACCCCCAGCCACACCAAAGCAGCAAAGCCCCAGTGCTCACCGCTGCTCAGAGGGAGCAGGGCACAGGCAAGTGCTCTCTGCCAAGCCAGAGAACACAACTGCTCTCTCTGAAACTCCAAAAACACCTAACAGAAGTGAATTAAGGCAATTTATAGTTGGAAAAACTCATACCTGGAATGCATCAGGACTGTAAAGGCAACATTTTCCCCTCAGTTCTCCACATAAAGGCATTTGTAAGGCCACCAGAAAAATACTAAGGGCTGAAATTGCAGCTCTGCTCATTCCACAACAAGTTTCCACAAGCTCTCTATAGCTATTCCATTTTTCAGTATCTCCTGCCCAATAAAAGACAAGTTTGAAACACCAAAAAGACACCTGTCTGCATTAAAAATTAACTACCTGTAAACCTGTCATTTTTTTTAAATTAAGTATTTTTTTTGGCAGAAGCAGGACTTTTGGCCGCAGTTCTGTAACTTGCAAATGTTTTAGCTGATTGGGGTCATATTTAGTTGAACATTTTCATTTGGGCTTACAAATAAATAACACAAATTTTACAGGAACTTCTAAAAATTTCCATAGCAGAAAAATTCAGAAAAGTTTGGCAACTAGTACCTACCAAATAATTTCTCTTTTTTTTCTTTTTATCCTGTATTATAAAAATAACAGCTTTATGATCATTTAAATCACTGTCATGTGGCTGCCCATATGAATACTGAGCTGTGTATTGCAGGGCATTAGTTTCTTCCAGCTGGGTGATGGACAGAGCTGTTTGATGTTGCCACATCTGATATTGCAAAGAAAAAAATAAATGGTGAGCATGAACAACTTGGCCTAATAATTGGAAAGCAGACTTTCCCCCTGAAATGCTCTGCTTTTATTGTCTCTGAGAATGAAAGAAGTGAATTCCACAGCTTTTTTCCATGATTTTGATGATCCCATCATGGTGACAACATCATGAGTTTATCCTTCTCATTTTCTGCAGGTGGGCTTTTACTGTAATTAAGGTCTGAGTATTGATAACACCCTGTGGTCCTTTCAGCAAGAATGTCACCTTGCAGTTTGGATGTTGCTACAAATAATTACATACTTGCTAGTTTTCATTATGGGTTTTTTTTTTTTGAGATTTACAATGAATTAGTCACATTCTTCAAACATTCCAGCATTCTGGTGATCAGCAAATCCATCAGCAAGGCTGAGTGCACATGGGCAGACAAATGGGGCATTATTTTTGACTTCAATATTACTCTTGACTCACTCTAGTATCATTTTTGCTTCCCATTTTCCAAGCAAACCATTAGACTATCTAATATAGCTTGTTATTTAGAAAAGCCAATTTAGGTGATGATTAGCTACTGAGTCTATTGTAAAAACATAAAAAGCACATAGGCATGATTTAAATGTGAAGTTCCATTTTGGTGTTAAACCACTGAGCTTCCATTTGACGGTACAAAACTCAGCTACACAAATTAGCCTTTATGTATAATTATACACATGCATTTACCAAAAAATAAATATTTTGAAAGATATTTTCTGGGAAAACAATCTTGCGACAAAACAATGAGGCATTTGTATCAGCCTCCGCCTTGTTCAAAGTAGGTAAAAATGGTATTTTGAGGTATAATTCCCAGGCAAATTGCAGGCAGCACAGCTGCTTCAGAATTTGCAGGCTTCTTTTTCTGAGGGAACGTTCATTTCTTTCATCTCAGGAAACAGACAAACATTTGAACTTAATGGCCATAAAAATGATGTGGCCAGAAACATCTACACTGCTGAGAAATCGATGTTACATTGCCCAAGCAACTCTGAGTCCCAAAGACACAAGTGGCACTCGCAGGCATCACTGGCTTCACTTCATTCTATTTTTGACCAGCCCTTCTTTTGTTTGCTCTTCTTTTTTTTGTACATTTCCAGTGGCACACAAAGCTTATATGCAGCCTCAACACAGGCCTGGTTTTAGTATGACACCCTGCAGTGGAGCAGTGCTTTTTAATTTTAGCTCTAACAATGAAAGTCAGATTTCCAAAGCTGCATCCACAACACAATATTTTGCCAAGGGAATATATTTTTTCCCTTCCTTCTAAAGGCAGCACCATAAAAGCTGCACTTTAATAATTACATAGTGCTTTTCATCCAACGGTCCCAAAGAGCTTTAAAAGAGGAGCATATCATTAGCCTCAACTTACAATGGGAGAAAATAAGGCAGAGAGGGATAAATCCATGCCATTATTTGCATTTCAGGGGAGTGTGAGGAACTCTAATTAGATATTAGGAACAAGTTTTCTGCTGAAAGGGTGGTCAGACACTGGAACAGGCTGCCAAGGCAAGTGATGGAATCACCACACCTGGAAGGGTGGGGAAGGTTCTGTGCACCGACCTGTGCCCTCGCCCACTGCACAGGGGACACGGCTGCCCTGGGGGTCCAGCACAGACAGATGCACTGGAAACTCAAAAAGTCCCCTAGAGAATGGACTGATGGCAGCTGGGCAAAAAGCTGCTTTAGGTGTCGTGCTGCCTTTCTTCTCCTGCACTCCCACCTTTTGGAGGAAGATTAGAGATCAGCAATTAGAGCAGCCAAGCAGCGCGGATGCAGCAGGCGCCAGCTACACTAAACTTGCCGTGCTCATTGTTCCCGTGGGTCAGCTGCAGAATGCTGAAAAGTTAGACTGATAAATTTAATATCAGGTGGCATTTAAGCTGCTGACAGCCTTTTAAACCTACTGTGCTGTAGAATGCTGGCACTTAATTACTGAGATGGTATCGGACCTCACAGCCAGCACGGTGCGGGATGTATGGGCTTGCAAGCAGAGCCCAACAGACCTTTTTTAATAAAAATTTAAGCTAGAGAAGCTTTGAATATAGGAACTGTTTTAGCCCTACTGCTGCACATAGTTTGGGCAGTCTGTAGCTGTGTCAAATGGCAGCAGAGACCAAAGGAGCAGCCACACCAGCTCCTGCAGCATTTTTCCAGAAAGCAGGATTATTCCTCGCTGTTGCTTCATGTAACATTTTGAAATATATCTTTTTGGTTTTTACCCTCTTTTTCTCAAAATACAGCCAACACCTAACTGAATAGCTCGTCAGAGGGCAGAACCAATTCTCAGGATTGAGATGAACTGTGGAAGAATATGCAAAAGGTCAAGCATTGCACCCAGCCACAACACACTCCTGTTAACACAGCCTGTGGTAACTTAGAACAAATCATCTTCTCAATCCACACTTTTTGGTTTTTTGGGGTTTTTTGATAGATGAGCCTGTAGTGTGCAGAGATGAAGGTGGCCAATGTCAAAGACAGAAAACTCGCAGAGAATACACAGAGATCCACCAGCTTAGAACAATACCTGTTGGCCCATTACAAAGCACCAGCTCCCACCCCTTGCTGCCAACTCTCACCGCATAAAAGATGGGATTTGGCAAACCTGACTGGTGCAAATCACAGAACCAGAACTGGCAGTCTCTGAGCACCTCTGTTCCTTATTGCCTGGATGCATCCAAATAAAACCAAACCAAGTCAAACTGGGACAAGGCATAAGAATTGAGGGAGAAAAAGCAGAAGTTTTTAGCCCAACCATACTTTCTATTTCAGTGAGGAGAGACCACAGATTCTTGAAGTACACTGAATACTGTCTGTAGGAAGAAGTTCGAGTACCAAGGGGATGGTCAGCAATATAAAATAACTAGGCTACAAAAATTAATAGTGTCAGACTTATTTGAATGTGTATTCATAAAATGCATTTAAAATAAGGAACTCCTGAGGGAAAACTATCAAAAAATAATGTAATTAGATATGAGGCCAGTAAAGACATCAAAGGATTTTAAGATTTCTTCCCTCCACCCAAGAATATCCAAGGAATATAGTTCCAAAGCACAAGGCACAAGTGCAATTGTTTGTTCAGGTGCTGGTCACATCCCCGTTAGATTTGTTGCTGTAACAGTACTACAAACATCAAGTAGCACCAGCAAGGGCAGCTGCTGAGCACCATATGGCAAATAGAAATATTTAGAAATATGTTGTAGACAGATGACCAGAAGAAATCAAGTTACTGCTTGCCATGCAACAGACCACCCCAGTACTCAAGCAAAGTACAAGCTTTTAAACAGCAAAAGTTTTAAGATTTTAAACTAACTCCTGCATTTTGTCTGCACTCAGGGCAAGGAGTACAATGGCTCATTAAGCCATTCCAGCCCAAGCAATTGTGCTGTGCAAAGATAACCTTATTTTATGCCACTGTGTGTTTTGATAAACTTATTGTGTATCAGAAGTGTTGATGTTTGGAACATCAGAGGAGCTCAAAGAGCAAATGTGTTAAACTCTGTGAATATGGAGAGGAATTGAGTAAACTTGATACAAATTGGCAAAAGGAGAAAAGGGATCAGAGAACAGCCACCACAAAACCTCATTATGAAAGCACCCATGAGAGCCATTGGTTTGCACTATTACTATATAAAGATTTTTTGTTATGATGGGGATATCTGAAATAGTGCTTAGTGCAGTGGGACATGCTTTAACTTTACAAAGAATGTTACAACAGGCAACTATTTAATAAGGCTGCTAGAGGATCAGGTCGGCAGGTAATTCACCAGGAGTGGGCCACTTTTAAATATTTCACTAAAAGAACACACTGAGATAATATTATCTCATTTATCAGCTCGCCTTTCAAGATGCTATAGCCCTAGTATCTCCTTTATAGTGAAGCAGACCTTTTATTAGAGAAAGGTCCTTCAATTTATAGATCTCCCCATGGTGCCAGTGGGCCATTCTGCAGCTGGAGATGCAAAGAGTTCTACATATGAAAGCAACTTTTGGGCAAAATTCAAATGTCCCCTTGAAAAGGGGAGACTAAAAGTGTAAGCTTTGTGTGTATCAGATATAGCCAGCAGCAAGACCGGAAAAGCTCTTTCACACACTCCATTATCAGCTTCTACTTTCACTGACTCCCATTTCCATTTCCCAAACTTTAAATACCATGGATAAAATCTCCCATAGTTGTTCTCTGCCCGTCCTTAACAGCTGGAAGGAAGGTAGGGCTTTGGGAGGAGGGTAGAATGTTGAAATTTTGGGGTGTTCCTTTGCTCTCCTCTACCTTTTAAAAAACATTACAACATTAAACAGAAAAAGAAACAAAAAAAACAGTCTCCCAAATACAGCACTTCTGAGCTACCAAAGCCTGCAGTTCAGGTTGCTCAGTTTTTGTTTCTCTTTATTCCTGTAGGTATCTCTCAAGAATTCCTTCACCCTAAAGTTGGACATTCTTATTTCCCTTATAAAACCCATTTCTCACTTCACTTCATGAGCAGCAGAGAGTAACAAATGAGGCAGAGGTGTACCAGAAGGAGAAAGGAAGACTGGGCAAGAGGAAAGCTCTTATGTGACACATCTATTTGACAAGACTTGCCCAGTTAATGGCAGAATATGATGTGCAAAATGTTCAAATTATGGCAGCATCAGTTCTGATATTCCCTAGCGTTGGAACCCCAAATTCTCCACAGACCCATGTCTATTCATCCCTCAGGCATCCCTGAGCTAGGGAAATGCCTCATAGATGGTGTCCTAGAAGGAAAGCCTCAAAACATGAACCTACCAACACAAGGCGGAATTTTCCAAAAAGATTTCTGTTAGTATAACAGAAGCTCCCTAATGTTAACTCTTCCATTTCCTCTTATATAATTTGGAAATTCAAGTCAATCATGCTTAGCTTGTGAGACTTTCCTAGACCTGTCACGAATCCAACAATATTCCTTCAATGGTGTAATGGTACAATTCTTTATTTTAGTTAAGCTGGCCAAGGTCCACAGGCTAGATGCTTCCCATCTCTTTTCCAGGGCTCCTATTACCCAAACCCTGAAGCAGAAACTCTGCAGCTCAATGTACTGAATGGACACCTTCATCTGCAGAGAAGAAATGGGTTTTGATTCCCCATGTGATGAACTCGCTGATACCGTAACACTGAGCAGCTCAAAATCAAACTGCTCTGCCTTGGAGAAGCACAAGGAAGATGAATAGAGGTCACTGATATTTAGTCACCAAGACCTTTATAAAAGTCAGAATACTTAGACTGCAATGACCCAAAAAGACCACTGAACTAATAAAACAATAGAATCCATGAAGTATGAGAAAGAGGAAAATGGAAAAAAATTGAAAAGGGTCCATCCAATCAAATGATAACTAAAGGAGCTGATAAGGGGAATTAAATGCTCTGTGTCGTACCCTAATAATGCAAAGAAAATCTGAAACTTCAAATAATGAGAACAGCAGGGCTCAACCTTCATGTCCCCCAAATCACATGACTAAAGATGAGTTCTTTTTAATGGGTAAGCAGCTGCTTAACAGAGTGATGATAAAACCAGCTCAAGTAGTCGTATTTCAGCCTCACTGTGGCTTTCTAAACCCTTTCCAGTTTCCCAGTGGTTTGTCACTGTGAGAATACTTTCTGGGACATTCATCTCCTTCACAAAACATCATCTCATCAGCAGGTAATGTGTGACATCCTCCCCGGCAGCCCCAGGAGTGAAGGGAAGGATTTAATGAGCACAGACTCTGAATCACTTCCTGATTAGGACTCAAAATGAGTTGACTCCACCTTCACCAGGAAAAGAGAAGTCTTGCTGTAGAAAAGGCAAAGGACAGTTTTAACTCATGCACCCAAATGTAGTAAACCTTTGATTTCCTTTAAGAGTTTAAGATGACAGATTATCACACAGTCAAATGTTGTCTTGTCAACATAGGACACTTGTCCACTAAACTACATTCAACACACACCTTTAACCAGCAAACAAAACACATTAAAAATCCCACAAAAACAACCCAGAATTTCCAATCTACAACGGATCCAATGTCTCCTCAGGCTAACAAAGGAGGTGGTAACACTGCAAATTCCAGGTGGGACACTATCTCTGCTTAGGTAGGCAAAGCAACAAGCTATTTTTCTGTACATTAAGTGATCTCCACAGCCATACTCCAGCTACTGACAGAATTAAATTCTTCATCTAGCAGGTTATTTTCCCTATCTCAATACTGAGAAATATATTTCAGAAAATATATAGAACAAAGTCATTCAGGCACAGCTCACTTAGGGCTGACTTGACATAAATTTGTTGGGTATTTGCCTCATTGGCCTCAAACTGCTGGGTCAACTATTTTTCTTCTTGGATTTCATTTTCTTAATGAATCCTTTGAAAGTCTATGTAGAAGGAAAAAAAAATCCAATCTCTTCCAAGGAAAAGAGTGGGTGTTTATGATACATCAATTAAATATTATGCAGTTTTCAAGGAATAGTTTGACTTCAGCTATCATGGACTCTCCAGTTCATGACATTTTGATGCTTGTAGTTAAAAGCAAGTGTAAGCATTTGTATTACACCCCCCCCCCCCC
>VZRZ01005624.1:3093232-3240146 GCA_013398175.1 Climacteris rufus
CCAGATATATACATCCCATGCAACCATGTCAATGTAGGCCATATGGATATTAACATATTAATGCAAATATGCTAATCTTACTATAAGGAGATACAATGTCTGTCCATGGGTGAAATCAATGGGGGTGGGGAGAATCAACCCAAGGTTAAACTATCACTCTTCCTTATATAAGCTTTTCTACTAAACCTGAAACATGCTCAAGTAATGATTTTGAGGTGACACGAACTGTGCCAAAGGAAAAGGTTCTTTTTTCTTCCAGAAAGGGATAGATTTTGCCAAGCCAGCTCCTACAGGTAGGCCCAGCAACAAAAAATCACTAGAATAAAAATAGGAAAATCAAATAACTTTGTTTTTGGGAAAAATATTTACTATAGCCATCACTGTCAGCTTCATCTCTACTTAGAGAGAAATCGCAATAGAAATTCTGTCCAATCTATGTGAATCTGGAAACTTGCTTGAAACATGTCTTTGCTTCCACATTTGTCTACAGCTGAGATTCCTGAAGACATCCTGCACAGTCAGAGCCAGTACATGTCTCCAGATAGAGCTCAACAGACCAAGACTATTTTTCCTGCTTCTCCAGCTTTAGTTTTTCAAGTAGAAGAAACTCAACTCTCATACTAAAGCATGAGAAAAAGGAAGAATAGGGTATTTGATCTGTTATCTTCTAGCAGTCAGCTGGAATTCTACTGGATATCATCAACAGGAGGGGGGAAAGAATCTTACTCATGTATGCAGAACAGCAACAACAGCTCAGGATTAGCTGCAGACAGAAAGACCATATAGGATTAACACAGTGAACCAGTCATCATGCTTACCAGAATATTCAAGAGCAAAACATTCAGAGGATTTCAGGACAGGATTTAGCAGAATTTGACTGAAAATAGCACCACATTTTGAATAAGCTTTATTGAATACCCCAGCACCCAGCACCTCTTGACCAAAATGACTTGATGTGCATTGATTTCAGAAGCATTTCTTGTGTGACCGTGTAAAGACTCAGTGCACTGGAAAGGATGGAAAGCTGGCAGAGAAGTGGCTGTACACAGGCTCCAAGGTGCAGGCAAAGCCTTATCTGCAGCATAGGAACTTTTAAACAACTGAAACTCAGGGTAAGTATTATTACTGTCGGGGCAGAGTCAGGAACCCAACACCATTGAATCAGTTTCTGCTGCTGAATTAATGGCTTCATTGTTGTTTTTTTCTTTGCAACATTTTGACTGCTATGACAGCCTTGCCTGTGCTAGGAGTTGTCAATAATGACAAAAGGGATACTCTAAGTCTCATATTTCAGGTTGATTACCTGCATTAGAAGAGTGTATTAAAAAAAAAAAAAAAAAAATTGAAGTGGAAAAGGGTTATTGCTGTTATGGCAAAACCTGGCTCTGAAACACTACAGCAGCAGGGAACTGAACTGCTCCTGGAACAACTGCCTGTGCTGTTTCTCTCCAGCACTACAGCAGTTCCCCTGAAGGAAGTGAAGCATCATTCCTGGATCTACATGGATCCATCACTGCTTCCATCTGACAGGACTTAGCAGTAGACAAGATGACTGGAAACAAACTGGCAAGGGACAAGACGCTCCCTGTGCTTCTGCACCACCGAGCACATCCTTGCTCTCACCAGAACAAAGTTTCTCCTGGATATGATTTCCCACACTGCAGGAGGAGCCACACATCAACAAGCAACAGGTTCACAGCACAGCCCTTTGCTGAGCAGCCCCTCTAACAGAGGAGCCCTTTGCCCAGACTGCAGCCTCCCAGGACACAGCCAGCCTTTGCATTTTTTGCCCATTTCTCCTTGGGCACTGCAGAGTAGAAAATAATCATTAACAACATAAAGCTCAAGATGCTGAACCTGGTAGTTGAATTTCAAAGCAAGCTGCACACATTCATGCCATGTAGGTGTGCTAGAAGTCTTATGAATCGTCTGGGCAAGCACTGCCTTAAACCTTTTTTGGCTGACAATTCCAGCCACTACTCCTGTAAACCATTCTCACACACAGGCACACAGACTGATACCCAAGTAGCCAGAGCATGGAAAGGACAACAAAGAGATCACAAGTGATAATGCTGTTGATGTTACACAATACATCGGGTAACTCAGCACACCCCACCGGTGCCTGGAAAGCGCTCTCCAGGTGCCACTGGCTTCCCCAGAGAGCCACTCTCTCAGCTGGCAGGTCACTAAATGATCAGAGGTGCACAAGGACTCACTCCTAGTCCACGCTCAACTTGGCCATTCATCCACAGGAAAGGGATACAAGGAAAGGCAGCTGCAATATGCAAAGCTGCTGCAGCCACTGGCCACGATTTACCTGTCCTGTGAGCGAATTAGGCTGATCACTCTTCATCATTATTAACCCACTGATATGTAAAAATAAATAAGCAAAATAAGTCAAGCCTTGCTTGCAAATTCCTCTGAAACTCCCAACAAAAAAACACAAACCCTTCCCAGTGTAAGAGCAGGCACAGATCACCAGCTAAGTTAGCTCTAAAGGCAAATATTCCATTTTCACTGAGAGATGCAGTGTGCCATAATATGAATAAGGAACAAAGACCCCTTTCATTCTGCTGACAAATACAGTATAGCATGTCACAAATCACAAGGGGAGCAGACAACACAATGACAGCAATTAAATGGGTGTCTTTTTATTAAGAAATATATATAATAATGACTGACTGTGTACACTCTCCCCCTCCCCAACCCTTCAAGAATTACACTGGCAAACATGGCTGTGTTTAGGGATGTTACTTCTGTTACACAGAAAACTATCTTAAAGGAGGGGTATATCCAGCCAGCCAGTGCAGCAGGATACACACAACAGCAGACATGGATGTTTTGTTTGGTTTTATACATGTTGTACACCTGGTTCATTGCAATTCACACAGCTCCCCCAACTCATTCCCAACTGATGCATTTCTGGAGAAGCTGAAAACAAATATGCCCCTTTTTAACTCTTTCACTGCTGAGTTCCAGCTGAGACACCATCCCTGCCTCCCCGCTCCTTGCCCTCTGCCCTGGTGACCCAGACTGCTCTCGGGAGATTCACTTCCCAGCCCTCACACCTGGTTAGTTGAGGGGGATACATGCAGAAAAAATGACCCTTTTGGCCCTGCTGTGCCTTTAAGCTGTAAGGAGCCTCTCCGAGCCTGTCCCGCCTTGCTCGCCGGGGCCAGCACGGGGCAGGGCAGCCCAGCACCGAGCAGGGCAGCCCAGCACCCCATGCCCGGCAGTGCCCCCGGGGAGGAGGCGCCGGCTCTCTCCTCCCGCTCCCCCTGCAGCGAGCGCGGCCGGCCCGGAGCCCTGCGCTTCCCCCGGGATGAGCGCATCCCTCGCGGGCTCTCCTTCCTGCCCCCTCCCCGGCTCAGCCGCGGGAGAACAATGCGGGGACAGACATTTAGCAACACCTGCTGTACCGCATTAATATGCACAGGGACGTATTGACGGCTTTTCCCATCCAGCACTAAGAGCGCATTGTTCGGGGCGATCCATCAGTGGATCGCTCCCCCCCACCCCAGCGCCGGCCCCACAAGCCCCCTTCTGACATGTCCCCTTGTCTCCCAGCCCGGGCTGACGACCACGTTTAGGAATGCACTTCATTAAATCGGAGCTGCCCCATTCCAACCTGCAATGCGGAGGCAGTACAAAGCCAGCGCCACGCTTCCTCCCGCATTTCTTTCAAAAGCCCCATTGTTCGGCAGGCATCTGGTCCTGATCTCAGCCTATTCGTGCCCATTGACCCCGCTTTTCGCAGCGCACCCGCTCGCCAACGGGCCTCACGTAAAGCCTGCTTGATGAATTAAAAAGCAGCACCGGCCATCTGTCCTCCCCGCCGGGCTGGGGCTGCCCGCTCCCTCCCGGCCCCGCAGCCTCCCTCACGCACAGCCCGCGGCTCCGCTCCGCACACACACCCGGCTCCGCACATTTGCTGCTTCTCGTTCCTCACGGTAGCACCGAGGAAAAAGGGGGGGAAAAAAACAGGAATACAACAGAACAATCTCACTTGCCTGAGTCCTTCGAAATTCAAGCACAAATACAAGATTAATCCTTCCTTTGTGAGGTCTTGTCTTTAAGTCGTGGTATGTAATGATCCTCAGCACTGCAGCAGAGGGGAATAAAAAATGCAGGGATCATAAGCAGGGGGAGGACAGGGCTTACTTACATCAGGGTTTCTGCCACATGACAATAGGTTTGAGAGGGAAGAATAAGCTGGCAGCAGCAGCTGACAGTGCAAAAGGGAGAATGCAGAAGCCTGCCTTTTATATTATTGGTGACATTTCTAACACATGACAACAATTTCCATCTGTATTTAAGCTGGGAGTGTGAGGAAAAGAGCATTACATCACGACTCCTCTATTCCTAGGGGCTGTGGAATATGTAGGCCAGAGGGATTAAAAAGCACCTGTGTATGCTGGAGATCTGAAATACCACAAGGCAGATTTTTCCCCCCCTCTCTTCTTTCTCCCTCACTCTTTTTTTTTTTTTTTTCTCTATCACCTTCACTGAGCTGCCGTTTGAGAATATGCCCAGGGAAGTGCAAAATGGTATTGTCCTAGTTAGCAAGGCACAAGCATGGGGGAACGATGTGAATATGTATTTCTGGCTCTGTCTCTCTCTCTCTCCCTGTAGGAGATACAGCAATCATTTTTGCAAGCAATCAGACAGAATACAGAGCATCTTCCTGTTTTCTGCTGTGCTCGTCCCAAGGGCTTCGAGTTTCTCTTAAAATACCAACTTTCATCTTCCTTTTAAGTCTGCAGGGAATTTCAGTGACAGTAGCAAGAATGATTTTTTCCCCCCCTTTCTTTTACAGCCAACACATGCCTGTATCTTTTAAAAAGTAAACATCCAGAACAGAGGCCAAAGATATTTTGGAAAAAGCACTTGACTGCTTCAGAGCCAGCAGGTGTCCGTCTTGGACGCTTTCCACATATCTCACAGGACAGGATTGCTTCGATGCAGCTCTGAAATCCCAGGGGACTCCAGCCTCGAAAGCAAACCTGCCTCCTGCAGCTCCAGGGCTGCCTCTGGGGCTTGTGCAGCTGCACGGAGAGGAGCAGGGACGTGGGGATCCCGAGGATCACACGGGAAGCCCTGGTGGGGTGGGCACAAGGTGCTGTGGGGCCACTCCTGCCACTGTTCCCATGGCCCGGTGCCCAGCTGGGGTCAGCACCAGCTCTGCTCCTCGAACAAGCAGAATTTTGCCCCACACAAGCCAAGAACCATGGCTGGCAGAGCAGCTCCACACGGCTGTGGGCACAGGACACGGCCCACAGGTTCTCAGCACGGGTGTGCAAGGAACAGGCAATGCAAGGGAAAACATCATCCTCTGCCACCACCAAAGCCAGCAGCAAATACAGACACTGCTCTTGCCAATGGACCCAGTCCCCAAAAGTGCTTGAACTGGGTAAGGGCAAAACACCACTGAGAGCCAGCAACCCTCTAGAAGAGAAATGGCCACACACGAGCAGGAGATTGGCCGGCTTAGAAACAGCCTTAAATTTATGGGACATAAATATTTTCATGAAAACATCAGCCGGGCCAAGGTGCTGGCCCATTATATGTCTCTTGTTTAAAAAGAAAAGACAAAAATTCTCTGCTCAAGATCACCTTCCTGATCTTTCAACAATGGGCTCTTTGAGCCATGGACTATTTTTTGGGTACATGTTCGGTCAGCTCACAGCCACCATAGGAACTCCAAAGCCTTTGATAATGCTGGGTTTAGAATACTGGAAACAGTAAATTTGAAGTCTGCAATAAGAAAATAAATTACTCTGAATTTCTTGCCCCCCCTTTTCATGTCCACAAAATAAAAAAGCGTGCACAACCCACACTGAAACTCTCTCAACCAGACGATACTTCAATGAGGCAGTACCTAAATGGAACATTCCAGAAAAAAGTCTCTTTATTAAAAAAAGAAATGGAGCATTTTACTTTAGATTTATTCAGAGATGCAGCTCCCCAATCATTTATGAAAACTCTTTCATAAGATTTAGAAGAGGGGGAAAAAGGAAACAATGAAATGACTTACTTTTAATCTGGGGTTTAAAGGCTTTTTCTCTTTCCAAAAAAAAAGTCCCACACACAAAGAGAGGAATTCAATGCAAACCTCTGTTTCTGTATCATGAAAGCCCCTTCCAGCACCAGAGTAATCAATTTCTCAGAGCTTGTGTGGTCTACAGCAAAAGCCAAAGAAGGTATTTAAGTTTATACAGCCTTCAGCATTTTGATGGCTTGCTTTTGAAATACGACATGTTTAAATTTTATATCTTTTTTTACAGTTAGTTATGTCTTAAGAAAATGGTTGCTCTCCATAGGAAAAAAAAAAAAAAAACAGAAGGAAGGGAGAATAAATGAAATTCAACCTGTTTTTGAGCTGTTTGCCCATTCTAAAATCAGAGTAGTTCAAAGTTGCACCATGAAAACTATAACAGTTTTAATTACAGCTCTCATCCTTACATTATACCCAGTCTTAATTTAGCATCAAACGCTTTCGCTCATATGAACAGAGAAAAAATATTAAATAAGAGCAGTGCTCCAACACCAAGCACCACCAGATTAAGCATCCACACAAATGTAAAGGAACAGTAAAGCAAATACTTTGTCAGATGTACAAACTTTCTAGCTTTTCTAGAGCTGAACGTCAAAAGCAAACCATAAATCACTTCAGGATGGGGAAAGGCGTCTTTGTCCTTACGGTAACCCCAACTTTCCACCATGAAAGAAGACCATCTTGAGACAAGATTTTACAGCTGGGATTTAACTCACAGGGTGGAAAAAGTGTGAGATAGAGCACTCTTGTAGGTAGGAACAAACTTCTCCAACAGCCTTCTCATTCTTTCATCAGTACATTTTGGATCCAATTCACTTACCATGTGGGAACAGCAAATGGGGAACAAACTGTGAATTCAAATAACTGTAAACTCAGCAAGATGTGGAAATAAAACACAGATGGTGCACTTCAGATTAAGGGTCAGCATTTCAGCGTCGCTTTCCACTTTTACATTGTGATAGGTGATGTATAACAACCACCTTCTCCTGGAGACAGCGCTCTGATTAAACCATGACTCACTTAGGAAAACAAGGAGGCAAGTGATACCTCCTCAGAAGCCTCCTGCCAGTCCAGAGGAGCTAAGGTTACTTGGTTAAACAAGGGTTTGCTGCTTGGGGATTTATGTTTAGGAGTGGAAGTTGTCTCCACTGGACAGACACAGCTGAAAAAGGTTTCTTCAGCATTTCCAGCTCCCTGCACTCTGCAGCAGGGCTGTGCCCAGCACCCACAAGGGTTCCCTCTTCCCCACCTGCCACTCCAGCAAGAGTTTGCAGATGCTGCTCTGATCCACGTTTGCAACCACTGCTGCCAGCATTTCCTGTTACCAACCCTTAGAAAGTGCCCAGCCCTCTGCAGGTCTGCATCCTGCTTGCCAGAACACGGCGTTCATTTTATTCTCTAAAAGCCATTTTGTCCAAAATCTGAGGAATGGAATTTAGGATGACTTTATTCTGGCTGTGAAGTGTTAATTGCGTGCCCAGGGTCCTCTAAGAAAGGGTCTGCCTGTAAGCACAAGTTCAAAGAAGAAATAAAGGAGTAAGTACAGATTAGATGACAGAAGAACTATAAATCTATAGGAGCTTGAAATGCCAGATAGAGAGGAGCAGTAGTGATTGTAAGGTGATTATTACCTTCAAAATATGCCGGAGGTTGTTTATCAGATCAGAGTTAATGAGGGAGAAATCTAATAGTACTATAATATTAAATTTACCACTTTAATGGTATCATCAATGTTCTATAATGTGAGCAATTTACAGAATGTCTGTCAGTGTGATTCTCCAGCCTGGTTAGTTACACGGGAGCAGCACTATTGCATCTCATCAGCTTTTCCCTTGCAGAAAGCACTGGGCATGCTGCAGAGGATTGCTAAGTGAGATAGCAAAATATATCCTTAAAAGGATGGGAATGTAAAAATGGGAAAGATATTTATGAACATGATGGGATGTTCATATTCCCAAAAGAACTGGGTTCATCTCTGCCTCTCTGTTGAGTCCAGCTTTCCTACTTTTGCACTGCCATGTAGTGTCCTGCTTGGTTTTCCACAACTCTCTTGCACGTCTTGCAACACTTGCTGCTCTCCTCAAAGTCTTCCATATCTGGATTTAGGAGAAGTGCTAATAACCTCACTATTCAAGCACATTTTCAGCTCCTGTTATCCCCCACTGAACAAAACAAAACACTAAAAAGCTCACATCCTAGAAAAACATGAACAAAGTAGTAAATCAACAGTTAAATGAAAAGTCAAAATACCCAGTTTCAAGGTTTTGATTACTAATTCAAAAGACCTGTGAACAGTAGGAAATGGTGATGCTGTGTTTATTAATAGCCAGCTCCTCATGTATTCAAGGAAGTTTGCTAAAAGCAGCAGCTTCTTAATTTGGAGTTCCTCCTTCCTCAGCAGCTGGCTCCAGCCCCTCAGTTCTGAGGTTTGCCAGTTCAAAGCCCTAATACAGCAAAGATTACCTGCACATTTTTAGCATATGACAAATGTCCCATTAAGTAGCTTTAAATTTTGGTACTTGAGTTGCCATGACAGTCTGAGATGAAAACAAAGTATTATCAATGTCTCTAATAAGCCTTTCACCAACATCAACTCTTATTTACTGTTTTTTCCCCCATGTAAATGAAGTGTTAAGCCTGAAGTTCAAAGAAAAAGTGCAGGTAGGGAATGAATTATGAGGTATGACATAGAATTCAATAGCAGGTGAATCTTCCAAAGATCTTTCATGAGGTTTTCCTCCACCTTCAGCTTGAAAAAGATCGTGCCAAAAGAACTGCCAGGTCACTATCCACCTGATTACTCTGTGATACACATCTCATTCTGAAGATACATTAGCCTTCCAAAGAGCCATTTATTAAACATTTCCATTTAAATAAAAATTTTCACAATCCTCAGTGAAACAGATGTATTCCCTCTTAAATCACTAATTAAGAGCAGTCTGGGACATTGCAAAGCCCTTTAAAAGGAATTCAGAGAACTAGTGTCCCCCTTAAACAAATCTGTTCTGGCAATGACCCAGGAATCTTGACTTCATAACTCAAAGCTCTAATTATTCAAGAGAACATTACAAAAAAAGGATACATGTAGATGGTTAGGACCAATAAGAAAGATTTCTTTTTCCTTCAATAGGGGCAGAACTACAAATATTTGTTCTATGTTTTCTACCCCCTGATTCACTTGGGGTGGGGGGAAAGAAATCAATGAAGATTAATGTACAGAGTTATTCCCAGTAAAGGTACTGGATATGACTCTCCCCAAAGAAAACCAGCAAGCAGAATCTAAACAGCTTTATAAATGATTACACAGCTAATCATCTCTCTGCTGAAATAAAGACAAAAAGAATTCAGAGGACAAATACAGCCAGCTTTATGTGAGGAAGCATGTAATGTTAAAAAAGGATAACTGTTTGAAGATGAAATGTGACAACTCTGCATCCCCATCAAACCATCAGGAGCTGGCATCTGCCACTGCCCCCCTGGGCCCGGAGACTGTCACGGTAGCAGGATGTGTGGCTGAGAATCACACAGGCAATTCCTCCCCTACATTCCCACTGGTTTTGCACACACAGTATTGCAGGTATCACACTGGACCAGAAGAATATCATAGCAATGTGATTTACAGGTGTTTCTTTTTTAAATCCTGACATCTTTGATGAAAAACACAGGACTTGTGTAACAGTGAAACCACCAACACACCCAGGCACCAACATACCCATACAGTGACAGGTGCTTTCAGGAGGGAGCTAATCATGAAATACCAAATGTGAAGCCCAAATGCAAATGTGAGTGGAAAAGCAGGTTAAAAAACAGCTACACATTTAATTTTGTCTCATTTTAAACGGATCCTTTTGCTTGGAACACTCATTCTCTTGCTTTGCAGCATAATCAATACACAGAAAACCTTGAACACATGCATGGTGGTAGTTGAAAAGAAATCAAACTGCCTAGAAATCAAAAGCTGTGGCACTGCAGCCATCACAAAAGATCTAATCAGGACCCTGGGACATCATATGAAAAATTTGGCAGGACGGAGCCAGTTTTGAAGTAAATAATGTGAGGTAATTCATCTCCACCCCTTCAACCTCCAAACAGCAGTACCTGTTCTCAGCTCTGATTTACTCTCTGCTGTCTCAGAGACTCTCACCTTGGAAGCCTTTATGTTTTCTAACATATGCACAGACATTGTTTGCACTACACCTAAATCTCTACTCGCAGCTGCTTTGCTGTAGCACAAAGCAACTGCGATGAAAAACCCGCAAAATTCACTACACTGGGGGCTAACAAAGAAAACAAAGAAAACTGGCCCTGTAATCTCTTCCCACACTTCTTACCCAAATCTCCTTTGGCAAGTGGCATGGGAGAGAATATAAGGCTGAGCTCTTCTGCTTTGTACTGTTCTCTGGTGCCTCATGCAATTCCAACGGGGTGTACAGTGAAATACAAAAAAAAGCTACTCCTCACAAATGGGGAAGCAGATGGAGCAATATTTGCTATCATAAGTGCTTTTATTTCCAAATTTAAAAAACAAAACAAACAAACCCACCTCCAAACAATAGTTTCACTGGCACAAAATGTGCTATTGATCTGAAAGGACAGACCAGATGGAAAAAAGGTCTGAAGTCTCCTACATTAAACAAAAATGATTGTCTATAGAAAGCAACTGAGCTACAGAAATATTGGCCCTGTTACTCAAAACAGGGAATTTTTCTCTCTTTTAAGAGTGAAAACACATCTGGTTCACTAATATGTGGAAGAATTATATTCTCGAAAACTGCAGGGGACACTGCTGCAATTTGGCACTCCCTGGAACACAACTACAAAGATTTTCTAAAGCCACTGGTTGTACTCAGGATAGAGTCCCTGCTGAAAACACACTGAAAATTAAATGTGTGTACATTAGCTGGCATGGAAAATATGCCTCATATTCTACAGAGTTAGATTAACTCACAAGCAAATATTCTTGAGAAAAATTATCTTTACATACTTCTGGTACCCATATGTTGCACCCCAGTGATAAGGCCGCTACTTAAAAAGTATTTAAAAACTTTTTCCTAACTCAAATCTTGTAAAACAATTAATTATTTTTTATGTGTTAGAAAAGAGTCTGCTGCTCCTCACCTTATCAGTGTGGGCCTTCAAATGAATATTTCATGGACCCTGCACCCATTTCTCATCAGAGAAGTAGAATTACACCTCTATGAAGGGAATTGCAACAAAAGGTACTTAGATAATAAATATGGCTAAAGGTCTGGAAAGCTTTTGAGAATTCAAGAACATTTGTGTACATAAACTGATGATTTATTGTCTGGGAAGAAAACTAATGTGCACTGTCAGTGATTCTGTTTATCCTTAATAAAAATTAGCAACTAAAAATAACTTTGGAATTGTGACTCAAATATCCACACATGTAAAACCACATTCATTTGGAACATAAAGTTCTTTATGCTTCAGTTCAGCAATTTTCCCCAGTATACTGATACACTTTTATGCTCACTATTCTAAAGAAAAGAACCCTCTGTAAGCAGGTTTGCATATCCCTTTTATCAATTCATTCTGAAGTTCAGAAATACTTATGGTGAAACTCAGAGGTACAGGACTTTAAAAACTATCCTGGGAAATCACCTAAGCCTGCATGTTTGACAGCAGTTTCATCACACCCCAGCCCATTTCGTCTGTCTAGTCCTTCATTACCTGAAGATGGTGGTTATGCACATAGCAGCTTATACAGCTCATGGAGAAACTAAACTACCCTTTGGAAGTTTAATTATCCATGAAAACCTCCAATGTGCAGCTCTACATTCACTTACTAAAGTTTGTCCTATCAATACTGGGAAGTTTTGTTGTTCAATACTATTGGTTTTGCTCAGAAAGGGGACTTTTCCTTTGCATCAGGAGATTGCTTGAAATAAAGAAACTTACTCTCAGGTTTCCCACTGAAGTGTGAGAGTGCTCAGGCCAGCCAGGTGCCTGGGTCTCGTTGGCTTTTTCTGAGCCTCCTCACAGATCACTCGACACTTACACTACTGATTTTTATCCATTTCTTTCCATTTTGCTCCATGCTCCACTGTAAGACCAACCACAACAGCTGGAGCTACTGCTCTGTAATTGAAGACAGGAGAACAGATCAAACTCAGGGAATGTGAGAGAACAGACACCAGAAATGAAAGCGGTAAATCTCTAACATTCAGATCTCCAGTCAATTAATCCCAGGACATGTACTTGTTTTGGGGAGGTGAATCAATTGTTGAATGATGACTGCTTGACATTTTAAAAGCCAATTTTGTGAAGAAAAGGAGAAAAATACAAAAAGAATGCCATATAGTGTCTAGTCTGACATCTAAGACTTAACTCTAGGCTAGCTACTACATTGTACCCATTTCATCTACCATCAAAAAGACCTTGCACCTTCCAGAGTTTTGCTTCTGAAGACTGCAGCCTGGCAAGGAAAGGAATTGCACAGTACTGAACTAAGATGAGCTGTTATTTCAGTCATGTCTGCATCAGGTATACTGCTTTAGCAAGTAAAGGCACAGACATCAGACCCACCATAGCTGCCTCTGCATGTCACACAGGACTGAAACAAGTGGAGAATCAAGCAAATGGAAAAAAAAACCAAAATAACATGCTGAGAAAAGCTTTTATGGAAATAATATCATCTCTCTGAATCTTCTTGATGCACTTTAAAAAGAAAACTGTTGCCAGGTTGTTGAGAATAAGCAACTGGGACAAATGGCCAGTACTGCAAATTCATGTTAAACAGAGACCCACTGTCATCACTTCAAAAAGAGGAAAATAATCCTGTCTGTTCAGCCTACTGTGAACAGTGGTTTGGACATGCCACTGCATTAGGACCTTAGAGTAAGTGCCATCACATCTCTTTCTCAATTAACACTTTTGCATGGATATCCCAAGATAAGGCTACTTGGAAACACCTATTTAATGGATGTACTCTTACACGCACTTCCAACTAATCACATTTTCCACTAGGTAAACCTTCATATACAACAATCTTGTTTGGGGATGTCCTGCTCCTTGAGACACTCTTTGAAACCTAAAGCCAGGATGTCAACACCCTCTACATCACCAACTCTCAGCCTCCCCCAAATCAGGTGTAATGTCAGTCACACCAACTTTTGTCAGCACAGGGGGACTCAGGGTGCCCCAGCAAGGTGCCTCACGCAGTTGATAAACCTGTCCTTTTGCTCTTAACTGCTTGGGCTGGCAAAATTGAGCTGGAATAAGTGAAATTCACACTAGAAATAAGGTGTGGGACAAGACTTTGCATCAGTCAAAGCACTTCTGGTGCAGTCATGGCCAAGGGGTAATCACGGAATTGTTGCCAATTCATACTATAGTCCAAGCTCAATGGAGCCATTAACTACCCCAAAACACAGCATTAGTTCTGGTCATGTTCATAAGGCACATCAAAACACAATAAAAATGTGGTACTTCAAAACAAAAGAAGGAAAAAGGATAGCTAGAGATTGGACCAACATCTTACTATCTTGATGATGTATTGTAGGTTTGGGGTTTTTTTGCTAGTTTTGACAATGAGAACTACATGCTAGGAATGAAAACAGTAATTCAGCTGAACATACATGAGAATAATTTTGCTCAAGTTTTAAAATCCTGATTTTTCTTAAGCAAAAGAAAAATATTCTAAAATCAAGTCTCTGAAGTCTTCTCTGTGAAATGAGAGCCTCAGGAAGAAGGTCAAGGAAATAACACCCAGTTGTGGTTAATGTGAAGTAAAAGCTAGTTCAGGGGCTGAACTTACACTAACTCTTTTAAAGATTTGTTCATTGTAGCACAGCTTCATAACCACTTCTGCACCATCCAAACATATAAATAAGGTGCCCTGCCTCTCTTCCTTACTCTGTTTGGGTCCTAGCTTATGATGCTGCTCAAGTTGTAAACTCAGAGGAGAATGCCTTGGGTCTGTAAATAAACCCGTGGGTTTGGTGTGACAGGAACAGCAGAGCACTCACGACAACCCAACTTGAAGGCCACCTGGAATCTTGTCACAGCTGTTGTTTACTACAGAACATGGCAGGAAAAAATCAGCTCAGTGGGGAGCTGAAGGTATGAGGACTGAGAGAAAGTGTGCTGGAGGGGCAGATGGCACTGGGCTTCAGTTTGCAAAAATATGTGTTGTTCACCGTCTTTTTTCAACAATACTTCATCTTTAGGTCCATTTCAAGGTCTCATTTCTTTATGATAGTTCCCACATCTAGGGATTAAATCCTCTGATCTCTCATCCCATGTCACCCATATAGGCAATGCTCATATTGTCTTTGGGAGCTGACATCATCCCACTCATTCACCCTCAAGGGCTCACCAGAAAATAAATCAAACTCTCAACCAACTCTCCTGAACAAAAAAATCTAAATGGTGCTGAAGCAGTGAGTCACTGACAAAAATAACAAGGTCGAGTCAAACTTTGTGCATCTTTCCTCCCTTCTGCTTGACCTCTGTGTTCTATGAAACCACAGCCATGCCTTCACTCAGCTCCTGAGCCAAGCACACAATGGGCAGGGGCTGTGTGGGAAACAGGAGCCCTCTGGGTTTTCTCACCACCTGTACCAAACCAGTCAGGGCTGAACCACGTGGTATTCTCACCAGAATTTCCGGGGAAGAACTGGTTAATTATGCCTTTTTCCATTTTGCATTTACTAATTATCACTTCATTTAGACCTTATATTAGTGCAATAAAAAGCAGCTGTCAGGCCAAGCATGCTCAATCCAAGTGACCTTGTGTTCTTGTTTGTGTTTACCACATAATCAGCAGGGAATTCCATTTTCAAAATACAAGGCTTC
Organism: Climacteris rufus; assembly: GCA_013398175.1. Lineage (NCBI taxonomy): Eukaryota > Metazoa > Chordata > Aves > Passeriformes > Climacteridae > Climacteris > Climacteris rufus. Next base: position 3,108,105 of record VZRZ01005624.1, read on the forward strand.
ATAATCCATTAGCACCAGAGATTGGTCCGAGGCTCTGGATTTACTGGTCACGTGTACCAAGGAATAAAAATATGAGTGTACACAGCCAGATTAATCTCCAGACCTGTAAAGCATCCCGACCCACCATGCAGCAGTCTCATTCCAAGTCACATATGAATATTAGCATCATTCTTAGAAGCTTCCATTAATACCATCCCCACAATAAATGAAGCAAAAATTAAATGCTACCTGCCTGACAACTCAGAAGGTGTGGAGAGACACAATAACTAACACCACTTCTTAGATTTTCCACTTGTTTCATAAATGGAACATAAGTACTGATGTTCTTATTAATACACCAACAACCCACACCTCCCCCAGCTATTTCTAAAAGACAGCAATCACTTTCACTGCTCTTAATTTTAAATCAAAAGCAAGTCCAAGCAGTTTAGCTCACCATCAAGTTCAATAAATCAGATAAAAGAATCAATGGAAAGCATTTCAAAATGTAACCTTGGTAACGTGTAAAATGTTTCCCCAGAACTTACACTCATTTGCTTTATTTGCTGCTTTAGGAAATGAAATATAACACATAGGCAGAAGGACATTAGTATCACAACACTGCATCTCCCGAGCCTAACACTACACATGCTCTCCTGGAAGGCACTTTTTGCAGTATGCCTTAAAAATCTGCAGCCTGGAAAGTTAAGTGATTGAAAAATAATCATATTTCACATTGACAAAGTGGAAAATGGAAGCATTCAATAGGAAATAACAATCCATACTTATTCTTTATGTCCATGAACAGCACTTTAAACATAATTTGTTTCATGCTTTTCACTGATAAAATGAGCATAAACTCAATGGTGTTATAACAGCATCTGCCATTTGAAGAATCAACATTTGTCAGTGTTACCACCCAATTTTAACTGGTCTTACACAGCCCTCCTGCATGCAACACTCAGACTGAAAATGGCTATTACTCTATGTACCACTATGTGATATTTGTTGGCAAATACTGATTTTTGTGTTCCAACATAATTATTCAATATTTATATAAGTCTACCAGGATAAACAATCTCTGATTCACAATGAAGCAGAAGACTTGAAAATATTTTGCTGCTCATCTCAGTACCCTGTAACTCAGATCTTTACTAGTTCTTGTCCCAGCCTGGTCTAAAAGGCATACATTATTCCCACAGCTCATCCGAGTCAAACAGAAAACCTTTTCTATAGAATAAGCCCCTTGCTGCTGGGGAATGTCAAACAGAGGTGCCACAGAGTAGGATCACTCTCCACTTTTGTATGTCTTCCCCAAATGCCAAGGACAGTCTCCTTCTGAGTAACGATTCTGACCTTCTAAAGATTACCACACTCCAGATTGCTCAGTTTTTCTCCTGGTTGTGGTTTTTTTTGTTGTTGTTTTGGTTTTTTTGTTTTGTTTTTTTTTTTTTTTTGAGTAAAAATGAGCATTTCTTTCTCAGCTTTGCTAAGTCTTGTTGCTTATCTCCTATGTGAATCGAGGACGACCTTCCAACAGTGGCAGATGCCTGCAACAATGGCATCCAGCCATAAAATGCTGTTCAATTCTACAAGTTAAATAAGCATCAGAAATAAAGTTCTGCTCAGGAAATAAAATTAGAAGCAGCTTTTTTATTCATAGGTTTTAAACCAATAAGGAACATTCACCATCATGATGTTAACATGGACTATTTCTAAGGCAAGCAATCACTTCATGGCAGTTTTTTTAGCATTTTTCACCAAAGTAAGCATCACAAGGCTTGCATCACACCATCAAGTGCTCCAAAAAGGTAATCAAAAATGCCTAATTCAGAGATGAATCATTTTCCTTTTCAACCCTATCTGCTGTCACACAGGGAAGTCTGCCCAAGCTGAAAACAGTCTCCCCCACAGCCGTGCACACCACCACGGGAAGGCTGCCCCAAAAATAAAGATGAAATTCTGCCACATGCAGTCCACCAGGGCGGTGTTTTGTTACTTACAAGGCACAGCATGGCGATAAAGGTTATCTCTAATGGTCTGCTGCAAGTCATGGTCCGGGGATCCCTTCTGAAACCTCTGGTTGAGATAATGCCGCAGATCTTTGTTCAGTCTGCTCCCTGCAAAGAAAAAACAGCCATTTATTTATTTCTAAATGCACACAATTAACATTTCCAACTGAGGCAAGTGTTAGATTTCCATTCAGAGTCCCCTAAATTATGGCATGCTGACTTTACGAGCGGAGGCTCATCTTCCTCTACAAATGGCTAATTACCAAAAATAACTGGCAGTAAACAAGAGGTCTCTCTTGTCTCATAATGCATCTTTCTTCCTGTGGTGTTAAACAGATCATCATTCCCTTTTATCACTTATTTGAGCAAATGGAGAAAGACAGATGACAGGAAAAAGAATAAAAAGAATAAAGGTATTGCTTTTGCAACTCACGGGAGGGTGAGCTGGGCAGAGAGACAGAAGGCAAAAGCTGCTTCCATTGAAGGTACTAATAAAGTTGAACATGGCAAAAAATGAAACAAGTGCTATACTTTGCACTGGTATCTATCCCAACACACAGCAGGAGTTACAAAAGAATTGACTGAAAGTGTTAAGAGCACCCAAAGTCCATAAAAACAACAAAATAATAGCCAATGTTTTTCACTTAAATCTATTTACTTACCCATTCAGGTTTGAACACCTTCAAAAGTGTGTAAGAATAAGATAAATGAGTTGAAAACAAAACAGAAACAAATGAAACAACAAAAAAAAATGCAAAAAGAAAAATAAATTTAATTGTTAATGAGCATTGCCAGTTGCTGAACACAAAATCCTTTTTTGTAGCAGAACATATGAAGAGAAACTTAATGAAGTCTTTCCCCCAAAATATTTCCAAGTCTGGAATAACACTGACATTAATTTGACTGAAGAGCAAAAACAGGGATAGAAACTCTTCTGTTCTAAAATGAAAAGAAAAAAAAGACACTGGAAAAGCTTCTGAGAAACACAACCAGGATGATCAAAGCCTGGAGCAGTTGCCACACAAGGACCAAGAGAGGGATCTGCTGCAGCCTGTGGTGGACATCAGCCTCCCACATGTCCCGAGGTCAGCTTGGGACTGGGCACTCCCTGCCTCTCCCCACACAAGGATGGGGAGACACCAAGCAAAGCTAAATGGGAGCCTGGTTCAAAACCATGCAACAACAGGGGCAGCAGTCCCACAGGCTGTTTAGATCTCCCTGGAGAGCACTGGGGGGGCAAGCAGCTCCTTGAGGAGATGCAAGGGGAGATGGAAAAGCCCTTGGAAGGCAGAGCCATAGAGGGCTGCAGAATCACAGAATGGTTTGGGGTGGATGGGACCTCAAAGATCATCAAGATCATCTTGCTCCACCCCCCTGCCATGGGCAGGGACACCTTCCACTAGACCAGGTTGCTCCAAGCCTCGTCCAACCTGGCCTTGAAAAGAAGAGGGTGGAGGAAATCCCTTGCGCTTAAAATTAATTGCTGGTGGTTAGGAGACCTGGGAAAGAAGTTGGGGAATATCAAATATCTTGCTCTTTCCCTTTCTTTTGTCAGCCATCTTATTTATGGCCCCAGCTGGAGCCAAAATGCTGGACTATATGGACCTCAGTCTGAACCACTGCAGCTGTTTCCACAGTCTTTTATCATTTGCATTATGGCCATTTGGACTGTGAATATGTAAATGCAGAGATCATCTCAATACTCCTGGACACTGAACACAGCATCACAGTTGCAGATTCCTGGCTGGAGCCTCTAGGAATCACTGCAGAGCAAATCAAGAATAATTATACTGCAATGGAGTGCAGTTGGACAGTGGGTCTGGGAGGCAGCAGCAGCACCAGGCAAATGGTGAAATGAGAGAGTGCAGAATGTTACACGACCATGGCAGGATCAGTCTACTGCAACCATGAAACACTTTAACAGAAATGTTGATTTAAAAACAGAATTAAATACCAAAAAGCCCACAGTCTGAAGTACTATGTCAAATTTTAAAAATAACTATGTGATTTGTATTTAGATTCTCCTGACAGCTTTTTCCTTTTAATAAACTTTTATTGATGAAGGGAAGGCTCAGGGAGCAGGCCCAGCTATTAACAGAAGGAAATTTTTTCAGGACCAAGATGCTCATTACAGAAATGAAACAACAAAACTGAAATTAAGGGAGACATAATTGGTTCAATGCACTTTCCTGAGTGACCCCAGCAACACTCCTCACTCCAAGAGCACATTATCAACCCATTTTCTAACAAATGGTCTCAAGTTATTACACCATAAAACTGGTTTCCCACACAGGAGGCACTTGGAGGGTTTGGTAAACTTCTGGGCTACAGTTTTGCAATATCAGAGTTGACTTTCCAAACTCCACATGTTTGATTTCCTACCACGTTGTTTTACTCCAGAGGGAGATTGGGCACAAAAAAAGAGCATCTGCTGAAATAATAAAGCAGTTCTTTATCTGTAAACTAAATAGTCCATATTTTTCTTTGCACAAGAGAGAGGAAAGACAAGGTGGTTTTTCACAGCAAAAAAAGGACAAATATGACAAACTGTTTGGACATAATGCAAGGGCTTATTCCAGGGAAGAAATTAATACACTGAATTGCTCATCTCATATAAGTAAACTTTCTCTCAAAATACTGTATGATCCCTGATTCAATGATTTGTGTCACAATAATGTCTTGAGGTGAAAAAGCTCTGCTGAGCAAGGGCTTGTTTGACCACAGAAAATATGCAATTTACTGATGATATCTGCTTTTAGCTTCCCTCTGTGCCCATTCCATCTAGCATCTCAGTCTATTATGGCCCCGCTGGAAAGTTTGCTTATTTGGTTTATGCAGGAGCTGGGATTTCCCAGCTGAGTCACTGAAGCAGTAGTTAAAAAGGCACTTGTAAAAACAGGGGCTATAGCAGCACTTATACTCACACAAGTGTCCCCTGCGGGAGCTCGTGGTGATGCTCCTTTTGATTACATTTATTTTAGAAGAGAAGGAGGGGAAAGAAAAAAAAAAAAAAAAAAAGAGGCAAAAAAGAAACCCAACCCCAACAAAGCTTACTAAGCTGCATTCCTGTTGTTAAATTCCAGAGGAGTCCTGACAGAAATAAAGGCTTCTTGCAGCCCTGATGATGGCTCAGCAGATGCTGAGGCCACAAGCTGTGGGCATGAGCAGGTTCAGCAACTCACTCCACTGCATGGCAGGAGAAAATGAGCTAACACAGAAACTAACTCTGTGTGGGAAGCTGCCAAAGGGATCCACCCTGGAACACACTGGATTTTTCACCATTTGAAATGCTTCTCTCCACTCTGATATTTTCCAAAAATCTCCCTGGGGTTGAGAGGGCATGTGCTTGACACTGGCATTATTCAGTAGGTTCTAGTGCTAGACACAAGTTTATAAACTCTGCTATACTCTGAGTCTGATACATAGGCACCCATAATCCCAGAGAACCTTAAAAATATGCCAGTGACATTTCAGCAACCTCCTCTGTGCAAATCTTAGCAGCAAAATTCATTCTGATCCTTGGGGGCACTGCTGGCTTGTGCAAACTCCCTCTGAGAACAAACCTCACCTCTGCTGGCTTCTGTCCATGCACCAACCACCACCAGACCAGAAGATGGGCAGGGGCCCAGAACCACCTGATTTTATGCAAAAATCCTCCCCTTTGTAAAATCTAAATCCACGTAGCTGTGCTCAAGAAAATATTTCCTTTAGAGATGAGCTGTGCTAACCAGAAGTATATACTGCCCTTCAAAATACTCCTCTGTTCTCATGGAGACTGGATTTTACATTTACTCTTTTGAGATCCTTTCTTTTCTTCTCTGCTTAAAAGCATGTAAAAAGATCCAACAGTGATAATAGCGGAGGATCAAGAGATGCAACCCAGGAACAGCAGTTTCCAAAGCAGAGGATAGCACTCTGAAGACCCAGTGCTCCTCTCTTTCTTCCTGCTGGTCACGATATGTTAGAAATCATTTGCACACAGAAAAATCCCTTGTTATTCCTGTAATCAAAATTAGGCTGATACATGTTGGTTTACATAATCAGACACACACAAAAAAAATTTAAAAACTCAGGCAAATTTATAGTTTCACAAGGAAAACATTTTCAAAGATTTTTTTGTTGCTGTTGCAACAGTTTCCTTTCCCTTTTTTCTTCACTGAGCAAAATCAATGCCCTTTTTTTATGTGAAGATAGTCAGAGAACAACTTTCCACTGCTTCTCTCCCCACAGTACTACTCCAAATTTGAGATGCTTCCATCTTATTACCTGAATTCTTTGAATGAAACACAGAGCAACTCACTAAATGGCTGTTTTTCTCAATTCTTCTTAATTATTATACTTTATTTTGGAGCACATCAATCACTCTCCCCAACCATTACATCGTAACATTTTAGTAGCAAAAAGAAATCCAAGGGGGAAACATCTGTTATAGCAAAAAAAGTATTTACTGACACATGGTTTTCTGAGAAACAATAACCTCTGCCTGTCAGTTTTGTGTAGCTCAATATGTAACTTAGATGGGTTTGTGATTAATGAAAAATATCGACTGTTTCTAAATACATTGTTCTCAAATCCACAATTCTGTCACACATTTGTCCTCCAACAGTTACCTGATATAAAGTCACCAGGGAAGCTATGCTTTGAAGTATTCTCTGACACTTACTGCTAAAATTCCCAGTTTTTGCAGGAAGAAAGCTGCATATGGGATCATCCAACGCCGTCTTTGCTGCGTGAGAACATCACCTCTCGGAGAGCACTCCCACCAGCAAGCAGCAGCACAGACCCAGGGGCTGAGAGCCTCCTGCTTTATTGCCATGTTGGATTCCAATAAGGAAAGCAGACTGCATAAATGACCAAGCAGAATCTGAATTTTTTCCCCAAGAAAAAGCTGAGTGTGAACATCGCAGGGCTGCCAGCACCTTCCTGCCAGCTGGTGGATCCTCTATGCCAAACTGTGCAATATGTGTATTCTGAAGATGTATTTTAAACTCATGCTTTATGCGTTTGGAAACTATCATTTTATAGTTTATGTTTGCATTAATTACTGCAGCTGTTTGATCCCATTTCTGTTTGAGATGGTCACAGATAATCCTGATAAACAGCCACACTCTGACAGGGCCTAGAGATGCTCGTGCAGAGATGGGTCAGGGTCAGGCCCGGGACACACTGGTCCCTGACCTATATTACACTCCTGTAAGCAGATTACACCAGTATATATTTTTTTGCTTTACCCTTCTTTAGGAAGGCTACCAATTGCTGCATTCATAGTGACTGATAGCATCTGAACTGAAAAAAATCTATTTTCCATTCCTGAATTGCAGCAGAATCCCCCTTCTCTTGTTGGGATCTCTGTTTAAAGGTGTCTTTAGCAGAGGCATTCTCTGTGGGCAGACAAAGACCATTTCAAAACAACAGGGTTGTGAAGCAATGAAAGGTTAAAGGCCTCACTAAAGGGATAAAAGTGCAATAGAGTCATCTGGATTAAGACTCTCTCACCGCCCTGATGTCTACATGGAGAGGGAAGGATCCAATTTTTTAAAGACACAAAGATTGTACATGTTGGATTTGCAGTATAAACCCCTGATTGTAATGTATTGTCTTTCATCTGAAGATCTCTGTCTGAAGGTATTTAACTAATAAATTATCACGGTTGGCAGGGTCCTATTTCTGTGATACAAAATGCAGAACTGCACATAAGGGGGGAAACCCTATAAAACCCAATCCAAACAAAAGAATCCAAACCCTGCTTGTTTAGAGGCATGAGCAGAGGGTGTGCAGCTCATGTTCCCCAGAGCAGGGCCTGGACTTGCAATCTCAGCTGACTGACCTTCCAGACTGCTCCTTTCTCCAGGGCCCCTGCTCTACCCAGCAGAAGGTACTCAACACAAACTCATCTATAAGGGGAGCTATTTTGGCTCTAATTAACTATAAAGTGCGTTAATTAAGCTGGTTATAAATCTATAGACTCACATAAAAATAACAGCCTATCTTTTAAAGAAATGTTAAAATATTAATAATGTAACTCAAGACAAATTGTCAGTCTGTTGTCAAATCTTTACCAAAAAGTGGGGTGTAGACAGGGCTCCTGGGAAGCAGAAGACAGTGGTGATGCCCTGGCATTGCTGTTGGAAAAGTTTTAAGAACAATCTCTTACTAATATTTGCCATAGATTTTCCTCAGCTCTTCTGGCAAAGGTGGCCCTGCCACTCACACATATATTCTGTTAGTGCTTGGAGAGATTCATATTCCATTTCTGGGATAATTAATAGAATAATTTCATGGCAAGGTCCAGGAGGCAGCAGCCCATCTTAGAAGGCTGAGTAGATTTTTATCATTTAACAAGGCTGCACTGGTAACCACATCATCATCAAATATTCCTAATCTCAGCAGTTGTTATAGAAATTATAATAGTTTGTGCTGTATCGTTTCATCCTGTCCCATCCTTGTCTTCCAGCTGCTGTCCAAAAGTGATTATAAATAATGGGGCTATAAAAGCCATTCAATAATTAGAAGATTCATTGGCCATATGCCAGCAGTGACAAAAGAGAGTGATTTATGTAAGATGAGTCTGTCACATCTGCCAGATCACAGTTTCATTACCCCTGTGGCTTTAAGGTCACAGTTTAGCACTGTTTCAACAGCCATTTGTCAGAGGGGTGCTGGGGAGAAGAGGTGAAATACATCATGGTTTTGTTTGCTTTCTTGTTTTAACTACTAAGTAAATAAGTAAATAAAGTCCAGTACCTCCATTTGTTATTTCATGTCTCTTGTGAGGTCAAAGACACAAGAAAACATTCAGCATGGTTGGCCAGAGTTCAAATAAGATCACAAAGCAAAAGCATCCCATTTAAAAGCCTTAAGTATTCACATAGCTTCTTAAATTCAATATAATCTAAGCATGTTCTGTCTTCCAGCCACCCATGAAATGAAGGCACCTTGTAAACACGTAACATGTTGGTAAATTAATTACTGCTACATTTTCCTAACACAAGTAAACTTAAAAACCTTTTATGGCTCAGTGTTCTAAAATGATATTTAAGTATTGCCATGGGAGTTCAGATTAACAATTAACATGGCTCAGCAAACACCTAATTTGATCCCAATTCCATTTTCTCCTCTTTTTTTCCTCTAAACAAACAAACAAAAAACACCAATGAACTTTTATTGCTGGGTACCAATACCAGTACCATAAAGTCCAGATGTTTAGATGCTCCCCATAAATGCTTCATTAACCTCATCTGTTCTTGTCAATGATTCCTTCCATTCCAACGTGGACAGTCTCTGGTGACAAAAACTGCTGGTCTGAGGGTACAAACTAGACCTTTGCTGGAAATGCTACACCCAGTACCAAACAATATATTACTTTAATTTGTACCAGCCTCCTAGAGCAAGACTGCAGACAGATGAACTGCTCAGATCAGAGCCTAGAACACTGCCATTATTCTAAAAAATCCATCCCACAACCAAAGCAAAATGACTGCTCATCCTTTACCTACCTCCTGAAGAAAAACGTAAAATATTTCCCAATTTTGATGCTTTAAAACCTCAGAACAACAAAGACTCATCCATTGCAAAAGCCTTCCAATGGAAGGAAATTATGATAAGCTGGAGGGTTATGTCATAAAGAATTGCACAAAGTTTCAGGATGAGCTACCTGCACAGCAATAAAACTCCACTTTGATGGAGCATGGTTAGGACTTGAGCAGCAGCCTGGCTGCTGAATCAGCAGTGAGCACTTCAGTGCAGCTAGTAATTCCTGTCTGGAGATTGAATAACACTTGTTACTTTATTACTAACAGAACTTCTTAAAATATTATTTTAGGTGTAAGCTGTGAATCTGAAGGAGACATATTCACTCAAAACTTTCAGGTCGTGTTCAGAATCAGGAGCAGGCAAGAGCCTTCTTGGCACGGAACCTTTGGTATTGCTCTCAATCTGCATGGGTGAGTGACCCAGCACTGAGGTGGTAATTCAGCATTTGCTGCTACAGAAATGCACTTAACAGATCATAAATCCCCAGTGAAACTCTTCTATGAGCACCTCACCTCATCTACTGTATTCACAGGGTGTTCCACCTTATTTTCTGTGCATTAATAGTGATTCATACTTCTACTGTTAATTTAAACAAATAGCCTTTCAGCTGAGAAGTGCCAGAAAAAGCCACAGACCTCAGGCATGGAGGTTGAAAAGAAAAAAATATCATTATTTATACACCAGGCCTGAAAATTTTGAATATTTGTGACAAATACACTTCTGTTGCCTACAAATGAAATCAGATCAGCAATACCAGCAAATGCTACAGCAAGCCCAGACTTTCTCCCTCTCTGGCCTCTTCAAGCTTCTGGTGCCCTCAAAGTTTCAGCTCTGAATTTCTTGAAGCTCCTGGAGGAAAAATGTTCCTTCACCCTCTGATATCTCTGCAGCCCAAGACAGTCCTGACCTGGGAGGCCACACAGACACAGCAGCATCCCAAGAAGGGGAGCATGCTCTGCCATGGGCAGACAGATCTTTCTCCCTCAAGAAGAAACTATTTTATGATTTTCTTCCTCAAAATACTGATGTTTGAGTTTGGTTTCTTTCTGTGTCTGAGTAGGTCAAGTGTCCACAGTGTTGGCAGGTGACACAAATTACCGGGGGTTGCTAAAGTTGTATTCACATGAAGCAAAAACATGATTCTGTTGATCTTTGCCACAGCTTTGCTGCAGGTTACAGCAGGTTTCAATGCAGAGGGATCCTACCTTAAAGTAAGGGCAAGAAGAAGAATACAGAGCCATTTTCGCTCCTCTGTTCTTAAATCATGTCTTTTGTGTTCATATGGAGCCTATAGTATCATGACACTAAACAAACGATGACATTTCTTCAGAGAAAGTAGCAACCCTACCTGCGTCAGGAAAGTCTAAGGAGGGATAATCTGATACATGTGAAGGAAAAATATGGGTAACTGAAAACACACTGCTCAAGCAACAAGAACATATGATGAATACAAGAGGGAAAAGCAAGGTCAGCAGTATTAGATACCTCTAAAACACATTTGAACTGGCCAGGCACAGAGCTTCAGAAACATGACTGCTGCATCCAGATGGATGCTGGCAGATGTGGAGCCAGCCAGGGTGCTTCATAGGAATAGTTAATCATGAACCCAACTAGGAGCTGGAGATTAACCACTCCTACTCTGTTATTGACTCACAGGAGACCTCTTCTCTTCGCCTATGCCATTTTCAAAAATTGCTGCAAGCTCCCTGTTCTTGCCTCGGCTTTTTGTTTTCCTTGTTCACTTTGAAGAATCCACAGACACACAACAAGGAGGGAGTCCAGACTGTCAGGTGGTCTCTGGGAATGACAGCAGAGAGCAAGGTGAGCCAAGGTGAGAGAAGGGGCCTGCTGGGATGACAAATGCAGAATATGTTCCTAGTAAAATGAAAAATCTCCAAGAGAAAACTATAATAGTGACTAACAGCCACACACACAACAATATTTTCACAGCAAAGCTCAGGAAGGTACATGGACGAAAAACAAAGTAATGCAACATTCTCTAGTCTTGTTTTCAATGACGTTTGGATCAGCATCATGCTAAATACTTTATCCAGTTCTGTGGCTCGATGAAGGCTGAACCAGAGTTAACTGGCTGTCAATCAAAATGTAACATTAAAGCTATGTCCATAAATGCCTCTGCTTGGCAGTGACCTTAAACCAAGTGTCCAGAGCAAAGCCTCAGCTCTGCAAAGCTTTACAGCAAGCCAGACCCAGAGGTGACCGTAGGGAAGCAGAGGCATTCCTCTGAGGAAGGCATTCTGCCCTGCACACAAAGACACTGCTGTGCTGGGGCATTTTGCACTGCGTGTTCCAGCAAGGAAGAGCAATGAGGAGCATGAAGCAATCAATAGTGGCAAGAATCGTTGATGTTGCCACGTAGGCTAAAAAAAAAAACCAACCAAAAAAAAGTAAGAAAGAAAAGAAAAAACCTCCTACACAACTGAAGTGAATGCAGAATGAAATCATTGTAAGAGAGTGCCACGGGATGCAGCCTCTGAAAGATTCAGCGTCTGCTCCGAGCCTTCCCATCAATGAACACAGCCCGGGCTACGTGAGCAGCCCAACCTTCCGGCCAGGCTTCCCGGGAAAGCACAGCCTGCCCGGGAGCCACACACCAGCCTTGCTCCCTGCACCTCCTGTGCACAGCCACCCTGTGTGGGGCCACCTGCATAAGGCAGCATCGCTGCTTTCCTTGGCTCTGAGCTGCCAGCACGCCCTGCCTTTGCTGGGCTGCAGGGAGGGCTGACGGGAGCAGCAGGAGCAGGGCAGCAGGTGAAGAAGAAAGTCCAGCTAGAATAATAAGAATGGCAAAATCAAGATGAAAAGCACTCGCAGTCTTCCACTCCAAGGGAACGACCCGTTCCTGGAAATGAGATGCACATCTCTGTGTGTCTCCTGAAAGGAGTTACCATATGTTCTAAAAGTAGGATATAATATTTGAGCTGCAAAAGCCAAATCAGCTTGAGAAACAGACGGCATTACAATGCTTTAGCAGAACAAGCCCCCCATAACAATATGCCAACAAACTCATTTTATAGAATGGCACTAGGAAAATATTTGCAAAATCTGAAACCCATTCCCTAAATACAGCATTTGGTTCTTCCAGAATGGGAAAGAAGCGCCACACATATGCCAGAATTGGGGAATTCTAAATAGCTATTCATATTCTTTGATTTTTTGCTTGCTTTTCTCTGTAATTTTTGGATAGTGCTTTTTTGGTGTTTTTTTTTTATAAACCTGACCTCAAACTCCTTGAGCAGTCAAGTCACTCTTGTTCTTCCTCAGTTGCTGGGGGGGGAAAATTCCCAAGGCCCAGCCAGGTCACCTCTGAACGCTGATCACAGGGTCACAGTTTTTTGCTCTGACTTCACAGGCTCCAGGGCACATGTCAATATTAACAGCCTAATTTCCAGAGGTACAGAATACATAAAATATAATGCTGAGAACCTGTGACTGTCAGGCCATGAACAGACACTAAATGCAGATATTGTCAGAACACTAGAATTTTGATGCTGCTTTTAAAATTTTTTTTCTTCACAAGTATGTCTATCACATACAAGATGTTGGCCTTCTTGGAAGAAACCAGCTACAAATCATAATATGTCCATTTGAAGAGCTGTCCAAAGCATGTGCCAACTGCTTTGGCTGGATATACACACTCAGGTTACCACTGTCTGACCAAAGAAAAATAAAGTATTATTTTTCCCTGCAATATATCTATTTACAGGGTGCTACAGGTTAATATCCAACTTGCCCTAGCAATTTACTAGAAACAAGATTTGCCAAGAAACAAATAAAACAGAAACAAGACTTGCTGTGGTCTCACCTTAGCAAGGAAAGGTCCTGCTCTTACATTGTTTTCAAAGAGCACAACCAAGCTTAACCTCAGATGGACCTGCTTTTCTTTCCCCCTATTTCAAATATAATTACACATTTATGTACATACAGAATAGATGCCAAACCACTAACATACAGGACAGAAAGGAAGCACACAGGCAACAATGGTTTGTGATTTAGAAAGTCAGACTCTCAAAGCTGAAAATAATTATGAGCTAAATCTGTTGGGGAAAAAAACATTTAAATGGAAAAACATGTATAACAGTTGGGAGCTGTTGAAGCACACTTTACAAGAGGCCCAAGAAGCCACAAATATTGAGTAAGGAGGTCACACTGGTTTCAAAACAAACCTGGCTTATAGGGAAAGTGCAGCTTTTTTCAGTTTCATGTTGTAGACAAAGGGAAAACAAGATCTAAGCAACTGGACTAGCTCTGGCTAATTATTCTAACTGCAATTATTTTTGTTTTATTTTTATTGTAGCATTGGCTGTGTCTTCTGAGGGTTGGAGGATATTCTCCAGCTCTGGAAAATGTCACATCAACACCGAGCGGTTTTGTTGAAAAAACATGTTCAAGTTTAAAAAGAAATTGATTCAAACTAGTTCTATAACGTCCTGAGCTATTACTTGGAAATGTAATTTAGGAAGAGAGTGTTGAATAGGCAGGTAAAGGATCTGGAAGAATGGGGGAGCCAACAGCAATTTAAAAGAGTTCAGAGCAAAATGATGCAATGAGCTGAATCTTTTCAATTGCTCAAGTGACCAAGAGCCTGAGCAAGCTGAGAAAACCTTCCTGGTAAAAGGAAAGCCTTAACATGGCTATTCTGCTGTAAAAGCAATTCAATACTCAACATTGTGGGCTTCCCTTTTGTGCAGGAAATGGAACTGAAATTCTAAAGTCAGATTTCACAGCACTGACAAGAAGAATGAATTGGCTGGAGCAAGCAAGAACTATGGCAGTCTAGTTTGTTATGGGTTTTAATAAAGTACTACTACATCTTACTGGCAAAACCCAAAAGTAACAGTGAAGAGTAGATGAGGGCAACGTTGCTGTTAACTATTGCAGAGGCAGTGATGTGGAGCAAAAGTGTTCTGATTCTTGGGACTGTCTCACACAGAGCAACCCTTCTCCTCTGTAACCATCACATTAAAGTCTGGTCAACGACAACAGGTAAAATATCAAAAAACTCACATTCAAAACAAAAAAACCAAATAACTGGTATAGCATTGGTCTCCAACATAAATTTAATAGCTCATATAAAGCAAGCTTGGCAATAAAAAAAAAGAAAAAGCACATGAAAAAGCTCACTAGGCTCTGTAACCAGCATCTTTTTTGCCTTGGTCACAAGGTCTTGTTTTCTTAATGAGTTTAGGAGTGCCTGTATCATGTTTCTGGCACCCCAACTTTTCCCTCTGAGAAACAAATACGAATATTACAGATGGTAAAACCCACATTTACATTTTCTCAAACAGGAAATAAATGTTTATATGCAGCATATACCAAAACATGTATTTCCAGAGACAATAGCCACAAGATTTGGACTTATTAGTGGAAGAATTTTTAATGGAAAACACGTTTTGGGGGATAAGAATTTTAATTACAAAGAAACAGCATACAACTTGCTCTCTTAGATATAAAGCAGAACAGTTCTGCAGCAGAATAAAAAGGTCTCTTTTGGTGAAAAAAAGAGTATTGGAATAAAGAGAGAAACACTCAGCCTGGGTGTATGGTGGGTTAGACGTTTTCCTTGTAATGCTTCTGATCACAAAATGGCATTTGTCACAATGAAGCCATTCCTCAGGAACGTGACATTTCTGCAGAAACCAGGCACAGCTCTGATGATGCCTCTCCAGACCACGCCTTCCCCTGCCAGGCTACCCTGACCCCAGCCACGCTTCCAAAGTTTCCAAGCTCAGCCAGCCAAGCCCTTCTGCCCACATGGTTCCTTTCTCTCCCCTTCTTACAATCTTTGGACAATAAACACTGCAGGAATTAGAATGAGCACAACTATCTGAAAACGGGGGCTTATGAAAGGCTACCAATACCCTTGATCTTCCAAAGTGCCAGTTCAGTTCTGGAAATACAAGAAACTGGTAAGTCCAGAATGAAGTTTCACAGATTCTGGTTTGGTAGAAATGGAAATATAGGCTTTTTTNGATTGGGCTTTTTTTTTTTTTTTTTTTTTTTTGCAAGTGAGGCCTCCCTTATGTGAGCACATCTACTTAGCTGCAGGCATCTCCCACTAAAAACAATTAACTGGAAAATACGAGACCAGAAGTGGGCAAAATAACAATTTCTCAGAATCCAAAGTGGAGGGAAACACTGGTTTCATACCCATTACATTACTCTTTCCAGCAGCAGTCTTGGTGGCTTTCTTGTATAACCACAATGAATTTTTGTGAAAGATTAACAGGAAAAGCAAAAAGGAAATGTTTTATCAGGCTTTGCTGCTGGCTTTGGCATCATGGGATTCTTCCCATTTTACAGGGCACAAGTAGACCTGACCATGGTTTGTGCCCATTTTTACCAGCAAGTGTTGGCTCTCCAGACTCACATGGTTCTAACCAATTTGCAATTCTGCCAGGAAATCTGCATGCTCAAGCATCAGCTTCACTGTCAGTGCCATCAAAACCAACAGCCACTTTATCTTTTAAATTATTTTGATAAGCGTTCTGGTGATCCAGCTAAAGACACCAAGAGAGGCAACAGAAAACAATAAAAATCAGCATTAATTGTCTAAATACCAATTCTTCCTCCTTAAGTTTTTATTCTTTAATTTTGGAGAGCTCTTCTTGTACCTTCTCGCTTGGTTTGCTAACAAACATTTTTCAGCCTTATTTAATCAAATGCATTTGGATGGAGGACTCTAACTCTGGAATGGAAAGCTCTAATCAGCTTAGCCTCAAATTCATTTTATGCTCCTCTCACTTTTGAGAGTGCACAGTCAAAGCTCTGGAAGTTCTGCAAAGCTGAAAGACCTTTTAAGCAGCACAGGTACACAGAAGCCTCTTCCACTCCCTCTGCTACTGGAGGAGAAAAACAAGTTGTAGAGATCTAAACGGATCCAGCCCGAGATGCAAGGGAGCACAGTGTGGGCCTCACATTTCTGCTGAGTGACTGTCACTGTGGTTTCTGATTTTATGTCACTTCAGGACTTCAGAAAGCTCTACCTCTCCTCATTAAGTAATCAGGAATTTTTTCTGCTGACTTAAAAGGACTTTGGGTCAGAACCTCCCAGCTTGGCAAAAAAAGGTGTCAGACAAGTAGCATGCAAAGGGAATAGCTATTTATCAAAGGAGCAATCCAGAATAATGCACTGTTCCTGCTTGAACACAGTCCCACTGCCCCACTTTTAGAGTCTGAGCCAGGGTAGATGAACAAAGGAGGAACTTTGGAAGACAGGAGGGGTTTGAAATAGAATAGAGCACAATGCACAACAGGCATCCAGGTGCCATAGATGAACAGTTAACGGAGGGAACTCAAAATCCCAAGTCTCCTCCAGAAGGAGCTGTACTACTGTCCCCAGCTTATACCACTCGCACTCCCTGCTAACAAGCTCCATGGTGAGACCTTCACATTCCTAGAAATAAACTGCTGCTGTTTGTGAGTGAGTCTGGCCAGACTGGCCTGGTAAAACCATCACCTTTAGCATGTGTTTCTTCACACTTCTATCATGGAGGGGTTAGAATTGCATGCCTAAATATTAATTGGTCTAATTTTGTATTTATTTAGTTTTGGTCTTTCGATTAAATCACAGCCTGTTTGGTAGTTCAGCTTGCAAAAGAAGCTTAGGAGAGTGACCCTTTTTGTGGTACAATGCTCTGCTCCTGCCTTTCCACCTCTGCTCAGACCCCAAAGTTCCGTTCAAACAAGGTGCATCCCCAGCTGCTGTATAAACACCATGTACACATCAGCCTCCACTGCCAGCACAGAAATGGCAGATGCATCTGCACAGGCTGACAATTGATTTACTCATAATTTGCAACCCTTTGCAAAGGAACTAGACTTCCTAGCAATCAATGAGAAAATAACCTTGTTAGCAAAAAAGCCAATGTTCTTTTAAATTAATCAGTTCTTTTTCATCCAAACAGTACAGATAATGAAAGAGATGATGACATTTTACATGACCTATAAAAAGTAGTGTTTCTATTTTAGGCTCTCCTTCGTAAGGGTGCCAGGATGATTATGTTTTGTTTACTGGACAAAATAATCTCTTATTTGTTAAGGCTTGAATGCGATTTTATACAGTACAAAATTTTATCTTCTATTGTCTTAATTATCATCTGGAGGGTTGAAGCATGAGATGATGGCACAGAAAAAAATGAATATTAATGTGCTCTAGCTGCAATTTAAAGAGAAAGGACTTGGAGCTTTCTTTTGCTCATGTGCTAAACACGCCACATCAGACTAGTGAATTATATCCTATTTAGCTGTTATTCTTTCTCCAAGTAGCACGAAGAAAACAGACACCAACCTTTTGCAGACTCCAGTATTCAAGCACACAACCTTTTCCTCTAATTTCCTTTTACATCACTTGCTAAAAAGTGTGAAAATGTTTACTGCTTAGGAGGGTGTGCAAGGCTACACCACTGTTTTTAAAGTTCTTTACACAACACCTTTGTCACCTACAGCATGTTCTCATGTCAGGGTGAAAGCACAGCCAGCAGGAGCCTTTTCCCTCATTTGCATCTTAACAGTCAGACAATTCAGTGTCCGGGGAAAAAGGTGCATGTGTCCTGGGAGGAGATGGGAAAAAAGAGAAAATCTTGGATGGGGAACAGTGCACTGTGACACCAGCAGTTTTTCTACCTTCCTAGGTAGAAACCAAAGGCAGCCTAGTGCACTGATTTTAAATTAAAACAAACATGGTCTGACCAATTCAGATTTCAAAACTACCAGTAGAGATAGAAAAAGACAGCATGTAGATGCAAAAAAACCATGGTTTAATTCTTTTGCAGTTTCATCCTGCTGTATCAGTGCTGACCTTTCCAGGTCTGAAAAAAAGGGAAGAACTGAAAGGTTTAGTCTCCTTTTTTTTTTTTTTTTGTTTGTTTTTTTCCAGAGGAGGAACTGGGTTGGACTTTGTTTGGGGGGTTTCATACCCATGATTAGGAATTTAAAATAATAAACATAAATCAAACAAGAGAAAGATCAATTAAAAGAAGATTGGTTTCCAAATTTGGACTGATATGACAGCCAAGCAGTAGTGATAGAAAAAAAATCTGTATTTCAGGCAGAGAAATATAAGTTATCTGAAAACTTAGAAACAAAGGGTTTGCATGGATTATCAGTATAATTCCTTTTAAATTGGTTTTAATGCAAAAGAAAATGCACTAAGGCACATGTGTCACTATGGCATCCTAGATTATTGAGAAAGTGAAGCAAATGTCTCGGGCCTGACTTGCACTTGTGGACTCCAGGGCCAGCTGCAAACACAGCAACAACGATACAAAGATCCTTTTCCCCTTATGCTGTTTTATGCCATGACTATTTTAGGGCCAAGGCTAAGTACACCTAAACATCTGTATCATAGGTTTTTCCCTGTAGGGTTCTTTTTTTTGTTTGTTTGTTTGAACTACTTTGCAAAATCCTGAAATGCATAATTCTGCATTAGCAGCTCCAAATTCAATCAAGTGGATAAACTTCATGCCCACCTAAGCTGTGTTCAGAATATGAAAACATTCATCATCCAAGTGTTCCTGTTGCAGCCTAGATTCACTGAAGGACGAGGCAAGAGGAAGACAGCTCTGGGGACACACTGTGTCACCATCAGGATAATCCAGCCAGGGCAGAACCGTCCCCATGGTACCACATCCCCTTCAGCCACGGAGCCACAGCCTCCTCTGGCCATGGAATCCCCTCCAGGACACCCACTGTGTAGAATTAAAGATTAATGAGGTAAGAAGTGAGTTCTAAAAGTATTAAAAGTTTGAGGAAACTGCTCCAATGAAGCACAGAAGAGCCTGATTTGGGTGCTAACCACCACCACCTCCACTCAAACCCAATGGGAGGCAAGGGGGTGGGATCTGAGGCATCTCCCAGCTCCAGTTTATGCTGTGGCAGGACAGAGGCTGCTTGGGGTTTGCAATATTCTGTCCCAGACATGGTCACCCCATGGCACCAGCACTTCACTCACAGGGAGCAGAGCCCTGAGCCTCTCCTGCCATGGCCAGCAGCTCTCCTGGCAAACTCCACGCTGTCCTTCTGCCCATCTCACCATCACCTGTGCAAGAATTCCTATACAAAAGTCCTTCTACTAAATTTCCAAGTTATTTAAAGCACAATTATTTAAATAACACATGTACAAACACAGATATCTTCTGCTTAATGGATGACACAGAACACTCATACCTGAGCACCTACAAATGATGATCAATACCTGTATACAGGCAATGCTACTGGCTATAACCAAAGAATAAGGCCACTCAAAAATAGCCATCTAAAAATAAATTAAGAAAGAAAAAAGAAAAAGAAAATAAAAAGACAAAAGAGAATGGAATTAACAGCAAAACAAAATACTACTGAGAATGGAGTTAAGCTGAGGTAAACTAGAGAGCAAAACATATCTGATAATTGATCAAATCATTCTGTCTAGCAGATTAGTGCCTACTGAACAGAAGGGCTGAAGAACACAGACACTCCAGCATGATAGCTATAAAGCAGAGTTTAATGAAATGATAAGCTATTTATGCAAAGCATTCATGGCTACAACAATTCATTTGCACAAAGTGAAAATAGAGTAGAAATTTGTTAAAATGCAAATACAACAGTGACCTATTCATACAGGGTCAAAATGTGAAGGGGAGAAGCAAGTTCAGGACATCAGGGCTACAATTACTGCAGTGTTCTTATAGCAACATTTCTCTCTTTACATTAAGATTTTCCATAAAAAGGTAGATCTAAGGAACTCATTAACACAAAGAAAAACAAATCAGACATTACTGAAAATAAAGCCAGAAATATGCATCTTATAATTTGAATTAAGATTTTCTGCTGAAGAATGTCTTTATTTTTCCAGGCAAAGTAGCAAAGTGATTTTGTAGAATTTAATTGAGAATTAAGGCACACAAAAGGGCTGCTTACATGCATATCTCAGTGGAAGACACAGAGTAGAAGTAAGTCCTCTGATCAAAACTGAGCGTTGTACATCAAACAATGTTACCAAGTGTCACTGCTTGCCTATGAAATATCATATTTAAACCTGTATTTAAGGAAAGTCACATTGCTTCCCCAACAAAAAAAAAAAAAACAATTACTTTTAAGTTACCACAGTTATGATACACTAAACATAAATATATCCATGCCAAAGCAAAAAGAAGTACTTGTATTTTGATTTGAAATTCAGTGATCTGGTTAAGACATTGGTATTTTGACCACAAGGTTTAATTTTGAAAGGATTTGAGCAGCTTTACTGTCCAGCAGCCATGAATAATTCTGTGCTTGAATACTTTTTACAGAAGTACATGAACCAAACCACCACTGCAACCTGCAGAGCACAGGTCACTACTCTCACCACCTTTATTACATGGGCAAATTAATCCAAGCTAAACAAACTGTACACCTCTCTCAACCCATCTGACTATTTTTGCTCTCTCTATATATATATACAAACACATATACATTTTCTCTGAAACATTTCAGTTTTCATAAGCAACACAAAATTTTGTTTTGATCTTCTTATGAACAGAAAACAATTGGATTACGGATTCTTCCTGTGCCCAACAGCATAGAATAGAATGCAATAGAAGCTTTAGAACACTTCTGCATCCCTCCAACAGTCTGTTTCAATAAGAATTCACCTTTTGCTTCAGCCAAATTTAAGAAAAATCTGTTCATACTGCAAGCATTACAGCCCATACAATAGAAAGAATTGCAAATATCAGGACAAGGTTGACTTGGCTGACAAAAAGAACCTGTGAGTGTTAAATGCACACATCCAAACATATAGAAAACCTTTAACTAATTTATTTGGAATCATGTTTTGGTCCCTTGGTAAAGAGCAGAAAATGTGAGAGAGGACTACAGGTGCTCAAGGAGAAGCCAGAAGAAGATACCTGACAGGTTTCAGTTCAGTTCTTCTATCAGCTATTCCAGGAACATATTAATGTCAAAGCAGCTATGCCTACATAAGCCAGGGGAGAGTCAGAGCACCAGTGTAAGCTGCCTGCATTACAGGCAGCAGCCTGCTGTGGTTGTCAGCACTAGGAAATCATGTGTCTGGATGGTGTCTTCCACAACTTTTTCCTTGTAGTTTCTCACAATGGATTTTCTCCTCTTTTGCATTTTACAGCTTATAACTCTGTAAAGCTTGCCAAGTCCACCTTGGCTTTTTCTTGCTGGTAAATCATTAGAAATGACTGAAATAGTTCTGTGCAAATAAACTCACCCTTCAGCTCTCATCAAATGCCATTCTGAGGATTATGTGCCCTGAAAATGAAGTTTGTACCCAATGCCTTCCTCTGGCAAGTCCCTCACCTAACCAAAGCAGCAGGCTTGATATTAAGCAAATTCCTGATTTCACAATGGAGTCTCAACTAAATATCACAGGAAACTTTTTTTTTTGGCAGTTTGACTTCAAATATGGTATGTGTCACAGCGTTGTGGGGGAACTGAAAATAGAAAAGATGCAAACAGCATGGCTTGTCATCACTTCCATAATTTCATTGAGAAAATATTTCAGAAATATAAAACTGAATGGATGGGGTTTTAGGAAGACAAGGTACTTTTTTTTTCCCACTCTAGACAGAGTAGCAAGAAACACTCCTGGATAAACTCCTTAATGACACTGAGGTTTGTTAGGGATTCACATGGCCCTTCAGCCTGCTGCCTTTCAGAAAGCTCCCGACTGCCAAGTGAGTGATTGCTCCTCTTATGGACCCTTCTGGGGCCACAGTGTCTCCTTTTATTGGTATGTTCCAGGGTCGTGTTTCCCTTGCTGATACAGGATATAATGGTCCACAACTCCGAAAAAAATAGTTCTTGCTGTTTAAGTACCCAGTGACCAGAGAAGTAAATGACAAAAGGTGGGAGGTGCGAGAGAGATACAAGCACATGATGAGGAGGACAATCTTTAAATAGAAAGGACACTTTTTTCCTAACTACTTTTTCCTCTTCCTTTTCTCCCCCTTTTTTTTTGGTCTAAAAGAAACTGGATATTTTTCAAATACCGCAAATTTAGATAATCCACTTCTGCCTTATTGTTTCTTTCTTTTCTTTACGCACCCCTCCCGTCTGCTCAGATGAGAAGTTCAGTGAACTATCAGCCATATTCCAACATCATTCCTGCAGTACAAAGCACCCTGAGCCTCAAAAAATATCAGTAGCAATATCCACAATACAAATATACAGATATATTTATGCAATATGCACACAACTGCCCGTTTTTTTCTTTTTCTTCAGGATAAAAATTTATTTTAGGCACAGATTTGTAGCTGTTCTAACTTCTCCAAAATATAATCAGACATCTCAGAAATAACAAGGATCTTGGGAAACCCAGATAACCCCAACCATGCATCCTCATGTGGCTGTGCACAAGCAGTTTAATGGTTCCATTAGAGGACGGTACCAGACCCCACAACCTGTTTGCTTTGCTGTACAGAACCTAAAATAACCACAAAGAGCAAATGTCAAGAGTTACTGTTATTACCATATGTAAAGTGCAAAACAAAATTATTTCCCATCAGTTCTGCTATGAAGAGAGCACGACTCGAGGATTACAGCTTTCGTGCTGAATAGCATCTCGGAAATTAAAGGCAATTCAAAGTAGAACCATCTCATAAAACAATGAAGAAAAAGCAAAGAAGTCTGCTGTAGCAACATAAAACAGCAGACCATATAAACTGGCTGAGGCAGAAAGGAAGAATGCATTCCAGTCTTAACATTAGAGAAGGTGGTTAAAGTGGCTAAAAAGCTTGTATCTTCCTCATTGTAATTTATTCAAGATCTGGGAACATCTTGGGTTCCTATTAGCTGGGACACAGAAAATGACTAACACAAGTTTGAAACTTTTTTCCAACTTGCAGGATTCAAGTCACATCTGTTACTTCAGTGCTCAAACAAAACCTCATAACATCACTATGTTAAAGTCCCTTTCTTTTAATATATATGCACATATATCTGAACATATACTGTGGTTATAACCTGTCGCAGTAAGGACAGGAAAGAAGGAGACAGACACCTGTTGAGATCTAGGAACAAGAGCCTTGGGCCTTGCCCGTCTTTGTTATATATGTGTCTTATAAATCACTGTGGATTGGAGGACACAAACAGCCTCCCCTCAATCACACTGGTCAAAGGAAATGTCCATCAAACTTCTGTGCCCAGGAGAAAGAAATGTAAATAAAAGGATACTGTTGCAATAACATGGCTATGTTTACAAAGAATGTCTGAGAACCAGTTACAAAAGAATGATAACATCCAGAACTGCAAAAGTCAGGGCAACAATAACCTGCTAGGCAGTCACATATGTAATATACGTTGTGGACATAAATGCAATGTACTCTTACATGTAGGTCAGGGAAGCACTCATTCTATATAGGAAAAATTTTGATTCAGAAGGACATGTGGAACTCAAGCAGACAGAAATGGAGGAGAAAACAGGCCAGTGGATTGTCCAGCCCAAGTGCTCTTACACTCTTGGCCTGGGAAGAGCCATTGCAGAGAGCACCAGGGCCAGCAGCGGTCACAGAGAACACTCAGTGAGGGCACAGAGCAGTTCTGAAACATTTTGTGAACACATTCTCCCATTTAGATTCCATCCTCTCAGTGTGGTTTTATCGCACAGCACTGTAATGATTCATTATGCTATAAATTATTCCAAGACCAAAGACTAAAACTGTGCATTGAAATGCACAGGGCAACCAAGAAAAATCTCAAAATCTATCAACAAATGAAGCTCATTTGGAAGAAATTGAATACAAAGGGCAGCTGAAGCCACTCAGCGTAGAGCAGCAGGGAATTTGTGCTATGGCATGAACTTGAAAGTAACTGTTAATTTAGGATTTCACACATGTGTACCATGTCCTGGGGGGCATCAGGTACAGAATCACAGCTGGCCAAGGGAGGGGATTGTCCTGTCCTGCTCTGTGCAGGGCACCTGCCCTGCTCATCTGCAGCCTCACCTCGAGTCCAGGGGCAATTTTGGGCACCACAATATAAAAAAGACATTGAGCCATTAAAGAGAGTGCAAAGGAAGCCATGAGGCTGGTGAAGGTCCTTGAGGGGAAGCCTTAGGACAAGAAGCTGAGGGCACTTGGTCTGTTCAGCCTGGAGAAGGGGAGACTGAGGGGAGGCCTCATTGGGGTCTTTGACATCCTCACAGAAGAGGCAGCAGAGGAGCAGACACTGATGTCTTTACTCTTGTGACCAGTGACAGGCCTCAAGGAAATGACTGGGGCTGATTAAGGGAAGTTTAGGTGGATATCAGGAGAAGATTTTTTACCCAGAATTTGGTTAGGCACTGGAACAAGCTCCCCAGGACAGAGGTCACCAGCCTGACACAGTTCAAGAAGAGTTTGGACAACACTCTCAGGCACAGAGTGGAATTTTTGGGGTGTCCTGTGTAGGGCCAAAAATTAGACTCAATGATGCAGAGTGGTCCCTTCCAACTCAGGATATTCTCTGGCTCCATGATGATTGCAATAGTGCAAAGTCAGTATTTCTGCCCATTTATCTTTCTTACCACACAGGTGAGAAGTTCTAGGTGGTTCAGCTGCCTGCTTTGGTCACTCAAAAACTTATAATAGTTATTGAGAAGTGGTATTTAATGCACTGGCATTGCTGTACTGCTGCTAACCCAACTGATTGTGTAAACCCATGCTATCTGAACACAAGGTAGCAGAAATGCATGGCATTTTTAAAGAAAAGCCATCCATCCCCTCTCCTTTGCTAGGACAAATTTGTCTAGTTCTCAAACAACAGGCCAAGACAGATCCAAACTCTTTGAAGATATTGATTCACAGTTCAACGCCTCAAGGACTTTTTTACTTGTAACAACATTCAATAACACGTGCATCAATTTTTTCCTGTAATGCAAACTGTCAACTTCTGGAGGGCAAATGCTCAGTTTCCCACATTTCTTTCACTTTATTGTAGGCAAGGGGCTTTGTCCTACTGAAGCACGGCTGGGAGTGATTTGGTTGTCATTCCAATTCCCTACCAGCTACAAGAGAAGAACCACTGTTTTTCCAAAACCTTTTTTACATTTTCCAAAAGGTAAAATGTATTTTATATTTTCTATATTTAAGAGTACAAAAATTTTTGGCAATGGCAACCATTTACAACAGCAAAAGTACCAGAGTTTGAATCTAGGCTGCCATTGCACATTCACTGCAATTCTATTTAATATTCTTTTCATGGTACTCCTAAGTACATTTGATCTCTTTGATAGTTTTTGGCAATACTTTTTCATTAGAGTCATTATTATCTAAAAATCTTTTAATTTTTGTTTTAATGCACATAAGTTCACTGCAAAGCCAACTTAAATACTGCTAAAGCCACTTGGAATAAAGAACTCAAATGTACTAATGCTACAAATTCTACCTGCTGAATGCAACTTTGTGAACTGCAGATTGGGTGAAATAAAGACACTGAGGAACACATTGATATTCCTGGTCAGTAATGGAAAGTCACTTTTCCCCCTCCCTAGTAAAGATTTCACCTTAAGTCGTCAGGGATCTTCAGTCTGCATTTCATAATTAGTTTTGTTTAGATGTTCACTGCACAAAAGAATCACAGGCTGTGAATAAATAGAATAATCTTTCAAGCTGAATTTATTGGCAGTGTTTTGTTCAACAGTGACTTTTTTGGATCTCAAATCCAACATTTTCATCACATAATCACATCTTGTGATGAAAATTTGTAAAAGAAGCAAATTATAGTATACCCTAGAAAATGCCAAGACTTTAAATGTGACAGATGCATTATCCAGAAGATCTACTTCTGAAATATTTGCTCTTCTGCACCCTGAAATAAGGCAAAAAACCCCCAAGTTCCTGGGAAAGCAAGGTTAGAGTCACATTCAAGTCACTGGACGTGATATGACTCATTTTAAATTGTTTCCACTTAACTTCACCCTTGGGTTTTGCTATGAGACACACACTTTTTGATATTTGGTACCGATTGTCAATTCAAATTAAATTAAACCCTAACAGCAAAGTCTGAGACACCCCAGCTAGGAAGACTTAGAAAAAACTATACTTGAAAAATAAATAATATTCTGCTGCTTTGGAGAAGCCCAGGATGAGAAGAGCAGAGCTGTCGTCTGCTAGAACAGAGATAAATTAGCACAGCTCTGTCAGAGAGCCCAATATAGGACATTGTATTATGTGCGGTCTCAGGATGTCTTAATAGCTTCTTGCTCTCCCAGAAGCTTAAAGCTCAGCCCAAATTCCACACACATAATTCTTCATCCTACATAATGAGGTGATTGTTGCATCATTGACAAATGCAGAGTAAAAAACTCAGGCTTTGGCTATGAAATATGCTAACCAAGAATCAAAAATGATTAAACCCAAGCAACATGAGAGAACTGATTTACTTTGCATTCATGAAATGTTAAGTCATTTACATAGCAAGTGCAGAAATATCTCTAACAACTATGCTAACAACTTGCTTTAAAAAATTTCCAAACCTGTCCTTGGTCTCTCTACCCAGATGTTCTCATGTGAAAAGAATCAAGGCTGGGGTTTAAGTACTGGTTGAGTGAAAGAGGTGAAGTGCATGAAGGAGAAAATAAGACCAGACATCCCACAACACTTCCTTATAGTTTAACTGACAAAGAACATTGTTGTTGGCTAGTGATCTCTGGCTAATATCTGTTTACTAAATAAACTCAAGACTCACAGAAATATCCCTTTGTCAATGTAATGATTTTCACTGTTGTGAAGAACTAAAGCTTAATGTTAGAGGATACTCGCATCTGACTTTGCTGTTGGTAGATTTTAAAGATACATAGAAAAAAAATAACACTAATATTCTTCAAAGTGTGACATGAAATCTTCTTTTCAGCAAAAGCTGCTATGTCATTCTGGGACACCCTCTGCAACAAAGCAACCCTATTTATACACTGCCTGAAAGGCACCAAAAAGTTGATTTAGCAGCTGTACCTGTGACTCCAGCTGTGCCCAAACTCACAGAACAGCAGTGCCCAGGGATGCTCCTGTGCCCTGGGCCATGACTGCCCATAATATTAAGCTGTCAGAAGGGTCCCTGGCACAATTCTGGCCTGTGCCAACTGTAATTTTCCCATGCACTCCCAGGCACAGTTTTGAGAGCTGGCACTGTTTCCAGTCCTATGGGAACATTTTGCAGGTTAAGAGACTTTTAATGGTATGGATGTGGGTCATTCTGTACCAGCTGCCCTCAGGGCCTAAAACCTTCACAGACATAGTTACAAGCACAAAGAGATCCTCTAACACAATATTAATTGCAAACTAAGCAATGTTGTGGAGGGGGTTCCCCCCCACCCCCCCGACAGTTCTAGAGACACTTCACAACACTAGAAGTTAATAACTTTTTAAAAAAATAAATGCAGAGTGTGTTCAATGACAGCCATTTCAAGTATTTATCTCTTGGAATGTCCTAGAAATTCAAGCTAAATAAACAAAAGCTTGTATCATTCCAAGTGCTCTGATAAATAGCTGCTGAAAACTTCAATGCTTCTGATTCGGAGAGCTTACAGAAGCAAAGACATTTTTATTCTGGAGCTACATTTGTAAATTGTTCAAGCATCATACCATGACAACAATCTTATAGGATAAAATAATCTTTAATAACAGGGAGAGTAAGTCTATATTCATGCTCCTTGCTTCTAACAAGCATCAAAGCTGACTGTCCGTGTGACTCAATAGCAGTCTCTAAGTACTGGATTTAGAGCCATAATTCTGCAAACCCTTACAGATGCCAGCAACTTGGCACAGACAAGCTGCCTCACACTACTGCTTCTTATTCTTTCCCTATACCCAGTGCTTCATGATATGTCCATAAAGTGTATCTTACATCTTAATAGACGTTACTATTGTCAGTAGCACTCCCTACAGAAATCTGCCCAGAAGCAGTTTTTGCAGGACCACAGCATATTTGGCCCCACTAAACTGAGTAAAACTACTCTAAGATGGAAAGAATCTCCAGATCCTGCATTCTCTGTATGGACTGCACCAAAGCTCAAGGGAATAATGAAGGAATACCTCTGAGCATGCATGAGCAACACAGTGCATGTGCATACAAACACCTCCAGGATGGTAAAAGCCATTAGGTTTGCTTTAGATTGGTACGAGGTTGTAGAGGAGCGATGGGATGTGCACTAACTGACTTGGTGGCTTTGGAAGAACCCAAATTCCTAAAAGTATCCTGTCCCTGGGCCATGCTGCTCCCCAGGGCAGCATGCCTCCTCCCTCAGCATCTCCCTTCAGGACACATCATCTCCTCCAGATCACTGCCCAAACACAAAACTGGATTTAACCTTGTCCAAAACAGGACCTAAATTTCTTCCCCTCTTCTAAATTTCCAAACCTGGAAACTAAGCTGCTGCAGAGCTTTCAGTAGCACTGTTGTTGCTGGAGAACAGAAACATCTCCTTACAATAGAGGCAGCTACAGAAAAATCAAATGGCTTTTTTGCAGCCTACCCATGAAAAGAATTGAACCACAGCAACAAAGAAAAGAACTTATTACCATGGTTATTGCTGCTATTTCTAGACAACGTGAATGGGCTTTTTAGGCTTTCATGAGAGAATTTACAGACTCTGGGGCAAGCACACTGTTAGTAATTGCAGTTGCATTCTGCCACTTGAGTATTTTTGGCAATTGAACTGTCAGAAACCGTTTGATAGAAAAATGTCTCCGCATCATTAGTGCCAGCAAGGAGGATGTTATGTGCCAAAGTACGAAGGGAAAAGTACTTCTACTTTTACAAGTGAATCTTCTGCAGCTCACCGATTTCAAACCTCAACCCCCTTCCTGGCCCTATTCAGGTCTAAACTCTGAGGCTGTCACATGTGCTACCAGTGCCTTCACAGCACTTTTTGGTTTTGCACAGCAAAATATGAGTGTTCTTTATTCAGATCCAATTGCCTGCCTCTTACCAAAACAAGTACAATACTTATATACCACAGCCTTTCTCAGCAGATCACTACTGTCTCTGTTCTGTCCTGTTTAGATATCATCTGTTTCTAACAAAACACTTTAGTTTTCAGAGCTGTGGCTCTCAGTGAAGCCAATGGGAGTTGCAGGATGTCCAACACATTTGAAAATTGGATTAATGAAAAAAAAGAGGCTTTGGAAACAGACTGGAAAATTCTGAGCTGTAAAATGAGAAACTAAGTAAAATCAGATGAATTTTATAGTCTTCCAGGCTTCAGATCTCAGTGTCTGTCCTTTTTCTTATATTCCTTATTAAAACCAATTACTTACTCTTTCTTTTTTAACTTAAAACACAATAATTCCAACTGTCTGAAGTCTCCTCAGCTTAAGTATTCAAGACGCTCCTCAGCATTTAGGTACCAGCTCTTTTCAATTTAGAAGCTTCTAATTACACCGGAACCATAAGCACATTTTGTCAAGATTTATGAATCAACAGAACTCCACTCTGAGTAATGGGTTCCCTTCACAAAGAAACTGCCCATCTTCATTTGATGTACTGTTCGTTCAGTCCTTTCACCTCAGCCTTGCTTAGCTTCTCATCTGCTGCATAGCTTGTGGAGTAACAACAGTTTTCTTTTAATGAGTGTGCGCATTCAGCAGTGAATTGTAGGAGTTGTAATCAACCAGAAACACATCCATGTTTACTCCTGCAAGGTTGCAGATGGGGAAAACAGGTGTTTCAGTGGGCTGCTTTGGCCACTAACTGAACTAATTATACATTAAATAAAATAAATAAAACCCTTGAATAAAACAGACAAAACAGTGGCTGATTTTGCATCTGTTCACCCTTTGAATTTGGGAAAGTAAATGACACTAATGTAAAATGAAAAGATATGCAAGACTTAAATGCTTCCAAGAAAGGAGATTTTGGCACTGGTGATTACACCTGCCACTAATTCAGCACATTACAACATCCATCCATTTTCTGCTGACAGTGATTGAACACAAGGACTTTGGTAGTAGCTTTCTAAGCCAAGGAACTTTAGCAGTTCATTTAAGCTTATTTTAAACCTGAAAATTTTTAAACTGTCTTTACTGATCACTGAGGATAATACATAGTTCTTCCAAAGGAAAGATGATGTTTGGTTGCCAGTGGGATGAACTACTCTACTGTTTTGCCTTACCAGAGGAATTTTGCTAGAGGAACTGGTTAAAAGAACGAGGACATATAGATTTGATAGTCAGTTCTGCCTCAGAATTCTTGTATACAGTTAATCTCCTTCAGCTTTAGTAAAATGGAGATAATACTATTTCCTCCAGATCCTGCCTGTCTGAGCTGAGGCAGATTTACTCACTACTGATGCACTTCTGCCTAAAGTGAAGGTCTGTTTGCTTGAGAACTCTGCCCCACCAGCTCCTGCAGATGCTTTCAACATAAAAAGAACTTCACTTGCAAACTCCAAGGTCAGGAATGCTGCTGATTTTGCCTGGCTGACACTGAAGCATTGGTTGTGTGGTACCCCACTGAAAATTTAAAGTGGCCTGACAAACATAAGTGACATTAAATACATAAGTAAGCTACAGAGATGGTTAAACATTTAAGGGTCTATACGAAAATATGCAACACTGAGACATACAATTTACATGTACATGAGTACATGAATGCAATTACTTCAGGTTCTGGAAACCCAAAAAGGTGAAATTCAAATGCAGAGTGCTAACTGCAAACTGTACCAAGATTATATTTTAAGCAGCAGTGGATTGAATCAAAATACATAATTCACAGTTTCTTCCTAATCCATTTCAAAGTGAAATATTAATCAACAGAAATATTTCATTCCACCATTTATTTCTGTTTCTCAGAAAAAAATAAAAAAACCTTTATACCTCTCTCCTTTACTGCTTTGCAGAGCTGGAGGGCTCAGCAATGCTCATTGCCAGCTTACAGACTTTGCTTAGGCCTGTGCTAAGCACCTTCAAACCCAGACTGTAAATCACCCTGAGTCTGAATCTGGAAGAGAAATGAATTTGCCTATAAAAGCAGGGAATCTGCTGTACATTTTAGATCTTAAACCTCAAAGTTAGGATGTTGCACTGGAACTTTTCAAACTCAGATTAGTTATGTCTTTGTTAATGAAATTTGATCTTTTCCCAACTTGAATTTATTAGCTCAAAGGCCAACATATGCAAAGTAGTTCAGGCTAAATTTTAGGCTTTTTCCTCATCCTTAAAAACTCTTTTAATTCATTTGCAACCAGCAGAGTCCAGCATCATCACTAGGTTTTTGAGTTAATTACTTTGGAAAATGTACAACCAAAGAGTGCTGGACATTCAGAGGGCAATATTTGACTTAAAATCATGCTAGAAAACTCCCATTTAAATTCTCTTCTCTAAGGACCATTATTCCTACCTGAACCACTTCTAAACATTTTTAAAGCACTCCCAACTTTTTAAGAACCTTGCAGAAATTCTATCTAAACCAAACGACAATTAACTCCCATTAAAATCCCCCCAGCTCTTTCATTCTATGCTCATCATAAGACGCAGAACAATCATCAGGTTGTTTCATATAGTCCTGAGAGAAGACTAGATTTAGATATTTTCAATTACTATTATCAGTTTTATTAAGATAAATGATAATATTAGGAGTTCTGATACACAGTCAGGTTCCTTCCTTTGTCAAAATAAGATCTGCTATTTGCAGTTACCAACCACAGGAAACTGACGGGTGAGACAGAATTGCTACTGTTCTATGCTTGTGGACTGCATATAGGGCTAGTGTGCAACCCTAGGCATGCTTAAAAGATAAACAGCAATTTTTAATGTACTGCCATCAGGTTTTCACTGAGGACCTTCCTCAGCCTCTGGAAACAAACAATGTTTTGTTTGGAAGCCTTGTGATCAATGGGAATGGCTGTTCTGTGGCTATTTCAGCCACACTGGCTGTGTGCTTTGCTGAGTACATGGCTTGGAAGGAAAGACATCTGTAACTAAGGAGAAATAGCTGATCAAGTGCCCTCTCCCAAACTAGCATGTCATTATTTATCTTGATAAACAGCCTCTCCACAGAGGGAAAAACAAGCCAGCTGCACTTCCAGTGCCCAGCTCCTGCCAGGCTGGGCTCAGCACCATGCTGACCCCTCTGGACCCTGCTCCTGGCTGCCCTCTCCTCTTGCTCCTCACACACAGGCACTGACAATGAAGCCAGCACAGCCCCTCGTGTTCTTCCACCGAGCTTGGTGTGAGAAGAGAGGATACAAATTTCACAAATTGCATCAGTGTGTTGACAGGTTAAACACAAGACAAAGTCCAAAATCTGATGAAGAATGCATACAGCTTGTGTGAAAATGTAATGTGTGCATCTCAACCCTGTCTTTCTGGCCAGACACCTGGAAACTCTTCTCTAAGGGACAGGCAGCTGCCACCAGTGGGGCTGGCTAACATTTCTGGCAGCACTGGTGGGAGAGAAGAACCATAGGCAATGGTCCAAAAAACCTCTGCCAGCACTGCCCTCCCTCAGCAGTCTCATGCTGGTGCTTTCCCAGCCCTGGGGCAGGACAGCATCAAGCTCACGTTATGCGGAGCAGAGCAGCAGTGCTGTCTCAGGCTCACAGCCCCACTCTCAGAAATGCTGTTAAAACTGAAGAGACCCCACTTTACTTGCTCAGAAGAGATTGGTTCTGCCTTTCTTGTGCTTTTCAGGTCTCTGTTTCTGCCTCTTTCCAGCTCAGATATCTTGGGAGCAATGGTTTGCGCCCTGCTGCCCGCAGGCCTCACAGAGGGATGCTCTCTTTGACAGGTGTGGCATGGAGGACAGCAGTCACAACAGAGAGAGATCCCATTCCATCCTGTACCCACCAGGCCGACCTGCAGCCCCCTGGGTATCCCCTGTGTGGGGCATAAACAGCATCTTATGCCATTTCCAGCCACCAGTGAGGTTGTGCTACACCCTGTGCTCTGCTCAGGGACAGAGTCCAGCACAGCAGAGTACTGTGAGTGATACTTATTTCATGACATTATCTTCTTCCTCCGAGTAATTTATCTTGTCAGACTTGGGGCCAATTACTAACAAAAGCCCTGACATGACAAATGTGCCACAGACTCTGTTGCTGCTTCAAGTGGAGCTAAAAGTGGGAAGCCAGCATGCGAGGACAGGGCCATTGGGCAGGAAAAGCAGCCCCTGCTCTCAGCTCTGTGCTGTCAAAAACTGCAATCAAAGAGAGCCCACTCACTCTGCAAAAATCACATTACTGCAGTCAGTTTCCAGACAACCCACTAAAGCTAACTCGAGCTAACAGAGAAACTAACTCAAGCTAATAGAGGAACTAACTTGAGCTAATAGAGGAAATAACTCTTTTAATGGCTAATTAACTTCTCAGCTGAATAGCTCAGCAAATAGGTCTGATTTGGTGGATGTGAAACCACTAAAAAATCCAGTAGGTCCCAATATATTCCTGTACCTCAAGTATAAACTATGATGTTATGCCTTTAAGTCGCAGAATAAGGTGTGAAAAAACAACTGTTAACAGAAGTAACTGGATTTAACTTCCCACCCTGCCCACCTCAAGTGACAGTAAACGAAATTACCAAAGGCTGCCTGCCCAGACAGCTACCACAGCTCAGCTGCTGAGCCACAGTCACAAATGTAAGACCAGTATCAACTCAGCCAGGTGGTAACTCACCATTAAATGCTGAGCTCCTGGTATAGAAAGCAAGCTAAAATGTTTCTTTCAAAACTGAAATAACCTTATGCCCCACAGAAGGAGCATGGGGACAGAGAGGAATGCTTTCCACACTTCTGGAAAACTATTTGTAAAACAAGTTCAGTTTTTCCCTGTTTGCATCTCGGCACAAGCTGAGATGGCCAGACATGGCTTCACACAACAGTTCAGCTGAACTGGCAGTGGGAGGTTCAGGTCTTGCTTTCCATCTCTCTCTGTTGTGTCAAAAAGCAGCATTAAATCAAAGTTTTCAGTCCATACTTCGTGTAGTCCCACAGCTCACCAATACTGAGCCCCTCTGCCGTGCAGGATTTATATTTCCACTCAAAAACTTAGATATCCATAAATCAAGAGAGATTAAAAGAAAAATCAATCCCTGAATTAGACCAATCCTCTAGTGTTTGTTAATTTAACTTCCAATTTCTCAGCCAGTAGCCTAATTCAGATCCTGCCATCAAAACCACCATTGCATTTATCTGTGTCTTGCTTCAGATTTTCTTAATGTACTTAACTACAATCTCTAACACACAGAGTGTGGTTTGGATAAATCCTGTAATCTAATCAATCAGCTAATTCCAGTGCAAGCCAAAAGAAGGGTGAGGGAAAGCAAATCCTAAAACTTTTCATTACATATTTCTCTCAAAAATAAATCACCACCTAATGGATTGCTAAACTCATGCACAAGTAAATTACCAGCAGATAATTAAGAATTAATAGCCTTCTACGATCAGAGGTTGCTATTCATAATGAGCTGACTGACAGATTATGAAAAAAGGCTTTTTCTATAAAGTAAATTGAAATACATATGTTTCTACACCACACTGTATATGAAAAACTAATAAAGAATATCAGAAATGAAATCACATTTACTCATTCTCTCCATGGCATATGAGAATTTTAAGTAAATTAAAGCCTTATTTCCGTATTTGTTTGCGTTATGACATTACAACCTTGTTGTTGTTAGTCTCAGCCATGAACCCTGGATGAATCCCTAATGCCAAAGAATGGCTTCAGTGGTTCCTCATTATAAACCCGTTATCTCGGATATCCAAGATGAGTTTGTACACAGGAAAAGTACAAGGCTTGCCCAGACACACCATGCAAAATCCTGTCTAATAGGTTTAACATAAACACATGGATACACACAGAACACACAGCAGAGCTGGTACCATTTCCCATGAAAAAGATTATGAAGGAGCTCACAGCTGCAGGTTTAAAGTTAGTGGTGTCAGGGAACCCCTGCAGGCCAGGATCACAGCCCCAAACTTCACACCAGAGAGCAACGCTGGGTAAAGCTGCTGGTACCTGGGCAGCTGTTCTGCATCAGCAGTACTGGCAGCACTGCCAACACCTCTAGGAACTGCCTTTGCACAGGGTGAAGCCTGCTCAGCAAAGGATTGCAGCTCAGGAAGTTCCAGCCTCTTGAAAAATCAAAATAAATCAGCTCAGCTTAACGCCTCCTTTGCAGAGCTCTGGCACTGCCCCACACAGCCAGGTACAGGGGCTCACCTGGAGAGCAGCAACTGCTTAAGCAGCACCAGTTTCATCGCCTGTGCACTTGTAAACACAGCTTAAGGGTGGAAACCTCAAACAGCCTAAACTGATCTGGAAAGCAGAGCTGCCAAAGGCCTCAGTGCCTCTCCTTACTTCCCGTGGTCCCCTCATTGCCTCGGCACTTGCAGCTGTGTGGGGATGCCAAAGCAGGGGTGCAAGAGACAAGAGCAGCAAATCAGAGAGATTAATTCTCAGTCAGCTCAGGAAACCAAACCCATTTTCTCTGTCACCAAGTGACAGTCAGGACTATTGCTTTTAAAACCACATTCAAACACAGCAGCACAGTCATCTTTTCAAGGGCCAACCTTCTAATCTAAAACACCCTTGAATATACCTTCAGACACTATAGCATTATATTGATCTACAGTATGCAGCAATGCTCTCAGAAACAGGCTCTTTCTCTTCTCCATAAAGCTGCAAGTTCCAGAAAACATTAAGTAGCATTTACAGAAGACAAAGCAGAGTTCTTTAATTTTGGTTTATCCTGCTACAGCTTCACACAGGCGACCTTTCAAACCAAGATCAGGTAACAAGAAGAGAAGTTAAAAATAAGAGCTTTAAGAAATAGGATATTTTTTCCTCCTGCTTTTACTGGAAGACCATCAATATTGGATGAACTCCTTTAGATGTACTGTGCCCAGAGCCACTGAATACCAAATGCTAGAGTAGCTACGCTTCAAAGAGAATATTCTGTCATAAGCTGAGTTTTAGCAAGGCCAGTTCCCTGTCAGACTGCTGCCAAGAATCTTGCCAAAAACCCCTCATCTACAAAGGCTCTACTTCATTGTTTTGTGACAAATAATGCTACTCCACAGGCCAGTATTAATAACGCAAAAGTACATGATAGCATTAAAACACCACAGAAAGTAACCATCAGATTAAAAAAAAAAAAGCAATTTGGTGTTACCAGTGGTAAGGGACATTTTTGTTCCACAATTTCTTATTCCTCTTAGAATTTACATGCATGTGGCTGTGGATAGTCAAGCAGCACAGCTTAGAAAGAAAAAAAACCAAAACATTACTCGCTTCAGTTCTGTGTTGGCATCCACTGGACCATAAGCTTGTGGAGAAGTAGGAGACTGTACACAGCAGAGACAACAATGCTGTCTCAATTCAGTAATTAGATCCAGAACCAGAATTAGAAAGGCAATTCTTATTAATAGACCATTACAAAACTTCCTAGTCTACAAAATTGGGGGGCGGGGGGAGGGAGGTGTGTGTGGGCAGAAGGAATTTCAAAATATTCCCCTTTTCTGTGTAATCTGAGATTTCTACTCTTATGAAACAAGCTTATGTGTGCATCAATGCACTGTTGCTCTGGTAAATCAGCCTTAAAGGAAACTGTCTCCAAACAAAGAGCATCAAAGAGAAAACACAACTCAGTCTCAGCGAGCACAAAGCATGTTCAGTTTGCCGAGGCCCACCAAGATGTTAAGGGCACTGAGAAACATGTACTTCCCTGGATGGTTTTGTTCACCTCTACCTGAAACAGATTACTTTATTGATCCACTTTAAGAATGGGTCTTTAAACTGCTATTTAACCCACAGAAATAAAGATATCTTTTGTCTCTGCAATTTATCTCCAGTGCAGAGAACAGATGAGTTACTGCAGCCCACCACGCTGACCGCCCAGGCAGGCACACTGTGGTGTTGTAAACCCTCTTCTATAGCAAATAGCCAGGGATGCTCTTTACATGAACATTCTGAGATTATTTTCTAAAAATTTAGTTGGCCCAAACAGATTCACTATTCTTCCTGTAAATTCATCCTTCCTCGCTGCATTAGTTAGATGAAGCAATCAACTATTTGCACCCTCCTTCCCATCCATCTCCCACTACAATATAACAGAACTGCCAAATAAGATTTATTGCCATAAAATTATAAGGGCAATTCTAATCAATGCTTACTATGAATGTTTTAGAAGTGCAATTCCACTTTTCCCTTTTCTTTTGCAGGGTGGTCCAGTGACCAGCATGCAAGAGCA
This sequence comes from Climacteris rufus, assembly GCA_013398175.1. NCBI lineage: Eukaryota > Metazoa > Chordata > Aves > Passeriformes > Climacteridae > Climacteris > Climacteris rufus. The sequence goes on from VZRZ01005624.1 coordinate 3,145,804, forward strand.
GACCTCTGCAGAGCATGTCTTTGCTCCAAGCTCTGTCCTGGCCACCTGGGTGATCCCCACAAAGTGACTGTGTTCCTACATCCTTTAATACCTGGAATAATTACACTGTCCTAAGCACACATAGATTTAATGATTATTTGTCAGGTTTATTTTCCTTTTTCATTCTATTATTCCACTGATGCCCACGATGAACCAAACACAAGGCACGCAGAATGGGTTAGAGAAGCCCTTTTTACTCATCTCCCTTCATGCCTCCAAATGTCTAAACAGATGCCAGCAAAGATTTTTGTGTTGGCAGTTTTTGTGTGCAAATAGAAGCATGACACATCTGCACAAAAAGTTTATGGTAACTCATGAATTAGCATTTTAGAGGTGTTTCAAGCTTACTTCAGTTGCTTCAGCTGGCCTTACTGCTATGGAACTGAATTACCTAGAAGACAGCTGTGAATTAATTGTGTATGAGACATCCTGTGGTATCTATCTATGCACATACTTCTATCTTGGAACAGCTTCCTAATGTGCCATAAATCTAAACTCCAATTTTCTAGCAGTATTTTTAAATATCTACCAGTAGATAAACATACTCTTCAGCAGTCTTTTGAATAAGGATGACAAACTAGCAATAAAACCACTAACAGAAATTTAATGTATCAGTACACTAAACACTTGCACAAAGCTTTTCTAAGAACTTATCTCATGCTGGTATTGTCCAGTGCCTTAAACACAATTGCCTCTCTGGGACTACACACATGACACTGCTGAGATGGAACACCATGAGGATGCAGCCAAACGCACAGCTCTGGAAGTGCAGAGATTGCAGGGATGAAACCACAGCATCAGTGAAGACCATCCTGAGACCTTTAGAAAAACCCATTGTGTGTATTTAACATCTTGAATTTTCCAGAGTCTGAAGTAAATGATCAGCTGTACTTCCCAGCTACACCAGTATGTTTCCCACGAGGTCACCCTAGGAGATAACCAGTAAGGGTGAAACACTCCCATGTCTTGGAGTCCCTTGTGAGCTGTTTCTATGAATTCATCTCCAGAACAAAAAGTCAATATGCAGTTGGTTTTCTGCCCACTGCACCCCTCATCACTCGTTTGATATTTACTTTATTTTTAATTAAAAAGATGTATAGTCCCTTCAAGGGCACTAAAACAGAGCAACTGTTTAGAAAAATCAATATGGGCAGGGTTGTGGCTCCCTATAGGGAGTTTAATCGTTGACAGCAGATCTGCAGCAAAACAGACAAGAGTAGGAAGAGATCCCCAGAGCTTCAGCACAACCCAGTCCGAGCACCCCAGAAAAACTGGGTTGAGCTGCATTTCCAGCAGCCTCTAAATTCCAGTACCAGTGAGCTCTCTCACTGAAAAGCCCAGACTGAGCAACAGAAGAGCATTTGGTGGCCACTACACAGTAATAAAGAGACTAAAACTGTAAGAAGCTGGAAATGCAGAGGGCTGTGTTGATCATAAACCTGCCTGGCCAGAACCTCCAGGTGGTGATGGAGAAAGCCAGGTAGAGGGAAGAGACAAGCAAACACCACTGACAGCTGACACGTTCCAGCCTTTTTATGTGGCAATGAAAATTTGGCTGGTTCAGGGGAAAAGGAACATAGCATTGCTACAGTACCCCCCCTGCTCCTCCAAAATCAAGATAGCGCGTTTTGAACTTGTAGAACGGTTTTGAACTTGTACAACTAACTTAGAAATTTTTAAATTATCTTGAACAATAGTGATTAGATGTTCCAATATTTATCTTCTAGAACCCCTATTTTTTAGTTATCTAGCATAATTTTGATGGGTTCCTGGGATTAACACATGTAAAAACATATCCAGAAAGCATAACACATTTGTAAGAAAGATGAATTACAATCTGACTCCATCAGGAATTTTTTCTCATGACTGTAAAATGTTACAAAGACCCTGATTATTTTTTTTCTATCAAAACACATTGAAAGGAGTAACACCATATTTATTTTTGTGTTTTCCTCATTCACCTATATATTGATAAAAGCAAGTCTGACATGACTGCAAGGATAACACTGAATTTTAAATTCAGACACTTGGCATTTGCTCAAGAAAAGAGTGTGGCTTGGAGAAAAACATTTAATTTGAACCCAAATGTTTCCCTTCTGGAATCAAAAGTGATTCTAAGCATATTTCCCTGGCTTATTAATAATACAGTTACCTATACAAATTTTATCCTACGTATCTTTTGTGTTTGAGTATGCCTTCAGACACCTGGATACAAATTAAAATTTTCTTTATTTTACTGAATTGAAAGGTTGGAAAGAGTGTTGTGATTTCATGTGCCTGCACTGGATGGAGGTAAGGTATTTATGCCTTGAAAAATGACTGGTTAACAAGGAAATAAATGGTTCATGCCACAAATATAGTAGATACAGCCTTCCAGATACCGTCTACAGTCAAGCACCAGCTTGTCAACACTAAAGATGAGTCTCTGAGATAATGCATCTATCCAAAGCACAAAAATATGCAGAACGGGGCTGCATCATAATAGGTACTGTGACTCTATGAGCTATTTTCCATGACAAAGCAAAATTAAATTTCATTGCAACTCACTTGATCAATCAAGTGGAAACAGCAATACTTTTACTGTTTGTAAAAGCCATCAGCAGACTGCAAGCAAAATGTCTTAGCATTTGTCTTGCCTACACAAAGAGACTTTTGTTAAAACTGCAAATATAGGAAGCCTTTATATGAACTATCCAAAATGTTTAGGAATGAGACAGTATAAAACTTGTTTCTAGCAACTGCTGACCCCAAAAAGAGAGGCTTTCAAAAATGCTAACTCCTTTGACATCCTACTGGCAAACTGAAGAAACCAAGGCATTTCTTTCCAGACACATAGAATGAAATCAACTGCCTCACTGAGAAATGTTCCCAGAGAACAGAGTAATGAGATGTAGCAGCAGATCCTGCTGCAGCCATAATTATGGGGGTCACAAGTGAAAAAGGATGACTGCCAGCACATAGCAAGTGCAGCAGCCTTGGAATCACAGAATCATAAAGTCCTAAAATTCTTCAGGCTGGAAAAAATGTCTAAGATCATTGAATCCAATTATTAACCCATGTTCACCACTAAACCATGTCCCTAAGTGCCACATCCACACATTTTTGAACACTTTCAGAGATGGCAATAACACCCATTTCCCATGCAGCCTGTCCCAATGCCTGACCATCCCTTGCACTAAAGAAAATTTTTCTACTATTCAATCTAAATCCTTCTCAATCCTATTCAATCTAAACCTTCCCACGTGCCACCTGAGGCTGTTTGCTGTTGTCCTATTGCCTGCTACCTGAGAGAAGAGATGGACCCCCACCTTTCCACATCCAGCTCATCCTCTTCACAAAGCATAAGACAAGAGTGAGAGGTGTGAGCACTGGCTGGATAATCACATTGACTGTAAGTGCACAGGAGAGTAAAGGTGTGGTACTTCTCTGTTAATTCTGCACCCTGCATGGTGAGTATGGAGCCCTGTGGGTACCACCAAAAGCCTGGCAGGCCAAGGTGAGGAAAGCCACCAGGACATCATTCCTCTGATACCACCGGATGCATGAGAGAAATTAAGGCTCAAGGAACTAAGTTACACTTGTACAGTGCCACATCCATATGTTTTCTATATTAATAATGATGAAAGTAATAAAAATAAGGTATAATTAAAACAGGGGAGAGTCCAGTAAAAGTTTTTAAAGCAAAATGAACTTGCACTGTTTCTTGCCAAACCAAACTCTTGAGGTTCATCTATTTTTTTCCCTCCTTCAAACTGCCCTTCCTTTCACCTTGCCTTTTACGAGGCCCCATTTAGAAAGGTGATCCCTGAACTCACAGACTTGGTCTTTCACAAAGCCCAGAGACAGAGCAGTTCACTCGAGTACAGGCCATCAATTCTGGAAAGAGACCTCTGCATCTGGATTCAAAAGGGAAGTTGCTGGAGATCTTTCCAAAAACAACACACTTTAAAATGTGTGCTTAATGTGTGGATTAAAGGGAGCTGGCCTGAGCTGCCAGCTCAAGGGGAAAATAAGAGCTCTGACTTAGCAGTTTAGAGCACGTTGATGTTAAAGCCATGAGGAAATCTTTCGCTTGCATTCTTAGCCAGGACATAAGGAAAGGCCTGGTTTCTGCTTTTTCACTTGTGGTTAGCAGGCTTGGGGAACTAAAATAGCCAGCTAAGATGTCACTTTACACAGCTGGTCTCCAGTGCTGCTGCTGATCCATTGTTTGGGTCGCTTCAGGCTGGTGCCACACAAAAAAAGTAAGACCAATGCTGGATAAATAATTTAAACATGCAGCCATCAAAGTGGTCCTATGCCTCCCCAGAGGGAAACTCAGTCTACAAGTGGAGAAAATCCTTACTAACCAAGAGGTATTTGAAATTTCTTGCAGACTTTAATCTGGTCAGCAAACTGGGAAACGTACTCTGATGCGCATTTCGTTTACATCCGCACGTGCTTTTACTGAAGAAAATCAAGTAGATTCAATGTTGACATTTAGAGACAACACAAAAGATTTGCCCTTTTAAATTTTCTAAAAGTCATGGATAGGTCATTTTGGCTTAGCAGTCTGTGCCTAGGAGTTCTGCTTAAATTGCAGGTGACTGGGATGTGTTACATCCGAAAGATGGAAGAACCTTGAAGTGACATTGAGAGATCTGAACCTGAGACTATGCAAATTATCTGAACCCCTTAAATGGGCATATCCTGAAATACTGGATCACATACTACTATCATTTACATTCCTTCTGAACCACTGACTTGAGTGGCACTACAGTTAATTTATTCATGTTTGAGTGAGAGGCAAACAGAGCAGTTTTATAAGGAATTCTTGACTTGACTTTCAAGTTTCAGCCCTTCACTCCCAGGATACAGCATGGTCATGATTTCCTTAAAGTCATTCTATGATAATCACTACACAGGCACAGCTCATAAAAGAGCCTGAACCACAAGTCACAAAGAGAAAAGCTACTCCAAACGTGTTTGATTTTTCTGTTTAATATGTGATTTCAGACTGCAGACACAGAATATGCCCACGTAATTACAGCACTGATAGAAAGTAACACTTGTGATCCCAGCCCAAGAGACTGAAAGTCAAGACAGCCACATCTCCACCCAACCATCTGAGGACCATCATGCTGAAGGCCACCATCTGTGTCAAATCCAGTCACCTGAAATTGCAGGTACCCATGAATTAAGGTATTTAATGTGCAAATGCCCAGCAAATAGTTCCTTCCACCACTATTATTCACCACAGCAAAACCTCTATCAAATGTCATGCATTCAACGGCACGGGGCTGGCCACAAACTGTTTAATGTGCCAGATGAAGAACATGAAAAGGTCAAAGGCAGCGTCAGGATTGGGTTCGTACAATTTCAGGGAAGCTGAGTTGGTTAAACAACAAAATTGATTTTAAAGCTCCTCGAAAGGACAGGCTCTCACCACCTGCTACAGCAACATGCACAGTCTCAATTAAGAAAGAAAATCAAGAACTAAGACAAGTTCTCCTTCAACCTTAAAACATACAAAGTTAAGATCATTTGTAATTCACTGTAGCCTTTTGAAAATTAAGCATTTTCTGCCCTTTAGTGCACGTTCTTTTTCATGGATCTGACTTACTAAAAACTCTTAGAGATCATCTCACACTCCTCTTGCACAGCACATACAAAGTCATAGTTTAGCTACAGACAGGTGAACTCTACCTCAGAGTGCCAAAAGCTGCATCAAACACCAATTGCTGTGGTATCGTCTGTTACATAAATACATAAAAAGAAAGGCCAAACAACCAAAATACAAGGATTTCTGGCTTCTTGTCCCCAGTTTGGATACCTGATCATAACCCTAGACATCTGAGCTCCCTTTCCTTTATGACCAAATGCCTGAACTTGTTGGACTCCTTTGGTATTTTTAATTTTAAACTTTTCTTGACATCAGTGTTCCTTGCCAAGACTGAAAAAGAAGACTTTTTTGCTGAAGATTAGCATTTGAGATCGGTATGCACTTCTTAGGCTTATTTGACAGGCTAGAGCCAAACTGATATCAGTCCTCAGCCTTCTGGGAAACATGGACCTCTGGGGAGGATGAATGCTGCAAATCTGAAAGAATTCATCCAGCTATTAATACTACACTTTCAGAGTCAAGACCATCATTAACTTAGCAAAACTCTAAATGCATTGCAGCACCTGAAAATGGGATCATAGCACGAATAAAATAGTGAGAATGATTTTGATCTGCAAATACATGAGGCAACAATTCTGAAAAGAAAGCCATGTTTAAGTTTCTAAGTGATAATCCCTGTAAAGAAAAAGGCAGTCATTTAAAATTAAGGCTCAAATATAGTTCAGTAACCAGAGTGTCAGAATTTTGATTCTGCAGGGACAACACTGACGATGTTTTAATTAAGCCCTCTACTAATCCTCACGTCTCAAGTCTCAGACTGCCTAATTCGTTTGGAGAAGGGTGATGTATTTCAACAAGGGAAATCATACACCAATTTTAGATACTGGTAGGGTTACATAGCTTTAATTTCTGTTGAAAGCAGGTTATGGTTTTGCTGACTTACATTCTGTTATTTTAGTAAGGTTTGTTACCACACCCCAAGAAACAGAAAACAGGTTTTGCCAAGTTAACAGTATTTTCCTTTTTTTGTTGTTGTTGCTGTTGCTGAAAAAGCAATGGAATTACAAAGTTGCTATTAGAAATTTGGCAGCTACGATCCTTGTCAGCTTTTCTTGGCTGCAACATATTTAGCATTGCTTAAACAGCTTGCAAGAACCTATACAAGTCCAAAAAACAACTCCTCTGAGTAAGCTGATTTTCCACAATGACAATGAAGGTTTCATGCCCATTAAGTCAATTTAACCAAGTTACCTCCCTGAAATGTAACTTAACTCTACAGTGGAAAAATATCCTTAGATATTCTGTATTAAACACAGTGGGAAATTCTATTTAATCTAGTCTGGTCATCCTTTGATACAAAGATCACTTGTTGAAGAGTCATAGTCAGCAATGCCCATACATCCCCCATACATAAGAGCTGGTTTGAGGACCAGGAATCATCTGACTAATGCAGCTGATCATTTTTCATTAAAGAATGTTCACACTGAGAACAAGACAAAAAGGTACATCCAGAGCAAAGCAACCACAGAAAAGAAAAGGAAGACCCAGCAATCTCTTTGGCTACTTTCTTCTCATCTATTGTTCAAACCTGAGACTCCAGCACACCTTCTGTGCACACTCAGGCACCCAGAGCTGCCAAAAGGCTGATTTTCCTTCTGTTTGATTCTTTAGAAAACTGAACACTGAGAAGCATTCACACACACAGCAATTTCTGTGAACAAGGTTTGTCATCACTGTTGTCCCTCCAGCAAAGAGGCAAGTGTCATTCCAACACCAGTTTTCCAGATCCTACTACGTGTATGTCTACCTCAGAATCAAAGAATCGACATCAGACATGAAGCTTTAAATCCAAGCCCTCCACAAGTGAGGAATGCTCAAGCCTTCCTGCTGTACCACCTGTGGTTGCACATAAAGCTTGATTTGGAGGCAAAATACAAGATCTGCTGTGAAAGGCAGGAGTCTGAAGGTGAACTTAGCAATATCAAGGAAAAAGCACTTCAGAGGCTGGTGAGATCCTCAGCAAGGCAGTCTCTCAAACAGGGAGACTTCTTTTGATGTCTGGGTGCTGATCAAGGAGTGATGAGAGGTGATAGAAGCAGGGAGAAAAACTGGGAAAACTGGTACATCGCCAATGATGAACTGGGGATGCAGTTTTACTAGAAGCCTAGGAAAGTTTGGAGAAAGACCACCACGATCCATATCTCTCTCCCACAAGCTGCACCAGTATGTCATCTCTGTGAACAACCCTTTTTTTTTGGTCTTCTTCAACACAAAACCCAAAAGAACCCAAACAAACGAACAAAAGCTTTGATACAAAGATACATGTCTAGCAAATGGCATAGTTTCAGGGCCCCAGATGGTGCAGTGAATGTTAGGACTGCCCCTCATATGGGCTGGCAGACCCCCTTCCCTCTGACAGACTCTGCTCAAGATAAGGGGGACAAGGTGATTGAATTGTAGCAGCAAGGAAGAGGCAGGTCTGAGGAAGAGACCTGTAGCACTCCTTGATCAGCAGCTTTTACACAAAACAGGCCTGGATCAATCTATGCTGATAAGCTCTAGATTGTGGGCATTAAATTCAGCCACGTCTCATAGCAGTCACAAAAGATTATGGTGCAAAGTCAACAGTATTGACAATTACTGCAGTGCCTGAATTCCAAGACCTCTGCTGTGTAATTTGGAGGTTACACTGCTGCAGAGGAGGCTTAATGGGTGCAAAAGAGAATTTTAGACATAGTTTTAACAAATTCAAATTTCAAACCTGACAACTGTTACTTGTACCAGAAAATAAAATTGAATCAATGCAAAACTTGAATGAGCTCATAAAAAGCAATGCTTCTCTGACCTGCCATTTAAATCCACAATATTAATTAGATGTATCGCTTTAAACTACCATCAGGAGAATCCATGTTCAATTTGACTGTGTAGTATGATTTTTATCACAACTTTACCCATATAATGCAAAAATCCTCTAAAAACTCCAGAAGTGAGTTTAGTTAACTTGGTGTAAAGACATTACGTTTGCCTTGGTTTTTCCCCTCTCAATTTTTCAGGTTTATTGCTGCCTTTAGACCACCCCATCAGAACAGGTTGCAGAAAGCTGCTCTTCAGGAACCTGTGATTTTTGTGCCCACTACTGCCTTTTTGGCAGGACTTGCACTTGGCTGTGACCACTGTGACTTCCACGGGTTACTCAAGTCCTAGTTTAATGCAATATCGCCCTCTTAGTTCTCCTTCCCTCTCCACTTTTGCACAGGCATCAAAGCTGCAGTCATCACCATGGAAACTAGCTGGAGAATTAAAAAAAAAAAAGGAGCCTATAGAGTCATGCAAAGCTTGTGCACTGCCACCCACTGGGTACTGGTGTTAGGGAGCCTCCAAGTACAAAGCAACCCAGCTCAGTGTAAGTAAAGACCCTCTCATTGCAGTGCCAGCATTCAGACCCAAATATGTGCATTTTGGGCATCAATTAGCCTCTCAACACATGGCAGGATTTGCTCCTAGTGCCCAGAGTGCCCTGGTGAAATTCAAGGTTAATAGACTCAGACTCTCTGTGCTATCTCAACATAGTAATCTCCTGTTTTCATGCAAGTTTAATCAGCAATGTGCTCATGCATGATACATTGCTCCATCCTCTGCAATGCCTCATTCCCAGAGTGCAGCCATGGGCATCCTGGGAAAACACAGCCTTGCAATTCCAGAGGGAGCTGCAGGGCTGGGCTGTATGAGGGATCAGGCCATGAACTTAGAGCTTCTTTCTGTGAGGTATGCAATACCCACGAAGATTTGGGATTTCGAGGAGCTGGCTTTTGTTGATCCATAATGCTTTGTGTTACTGGCCAATAGTAACTAATAGCAGGTTTTACTTTAGGAAGATCTCCATGGTGATCTGAGCCTGCTGACATCAGCTGCTTTTTTGGTGTGGATTTAAGAACAAAAAAGGTAGTCTAATTAAAGGGAAAACTACCTCAAAAAAACTGGACAAAGGAGGAAGAACTCCTATACATGCAGCAGTTCAGTTTAGTCCTCCAGGAAGAACCAAAACACTCTGAAGAAATCTCTCTGATAGAGCTGATGCCATTAAAATAATTTAGAAAAAACTTGACTACTTTTTCAGTAAATGACAGAGCATTCCATAAAGAAAATTAGTTGATGGGGGGGAAAAAAAGCAAAAACAAAATGAAAAGAAACAAAGCCCCTTAAATCCAAAAGGATCACAGTAATTTTTACAGGAGTTTAAGAAAGATTTTTCAGACCTGCTGCAGTATTACATATCAGCTCTCTAGCACAAATCTTTAAAATGAGAAAGTGGAAAAAAAAGGGAAATGTATTCAGACCTGACTTGTTCTTTTTCAACATCTTCTGACAACCTACATTTCAAAATACATTTTTAATCAAGTGGTGTTCACAAATTTGGAAGCGTATTTTTTTATTTCATCTCACATTGCTGAAAACAATTGCATGTTTGTTCCCTACACAACTACTTTTTCCCTTCTTTCCTCTTATAGGTTTTACAAATACATCCACACACTTATTTAAAACTGACACTCCAGAAATTAGTTAGATTTTGTATTTTTATCAGGAACAAGCCATGCAAGAAAAAAATAATTTAAAGTAGCAGGTAATCACACCAATGAATTATTTGTGAAAACTGATTAGACCAAACCACTTTTTCTTTCACCTCAGGATATTTGTAATTTACACAACTATGAAAAAAAAAAAAAGCAGCAAGTTTAGGACTTATAGCTCACTCCTTTTACAAATCAGAGCACAAGAATGATTTCCAGAAGGCTGAGCAAGTGCAAGCCACTGTTTGCAATTCAGAGCCCAGCACTCTTGGGCTCCTCTGGCCAGCTTGTGGACAGCCTTCCTTGAAGAGGAGACAGGAGAAAAGGACTTTCACAGGTCTCCCAGGAACAGCAGTGGAAAGCCACTCCCCAACACAAGGCTTGCTCTCAACACTACTGCATGAAATTAAGCCATGATTTTGTCTGAGCATTAAGGTCAGAGTAAGACAGACAAATGCTTCTCTATCCACACTTCTGCAATGGTTGGCATCTGCCTCCCCATTACTGCTAGTCAGGAGGCAGTTATCTAGATTGTCAGATCATTCCTGACCTCCCCAAGTATTCACAAGTGTATTGGTAGAGTAGAAAACTGGCTGTGTGAGAATGACTGCACTCTGTGTCAGAAGGCAGATCTTCAGGATGCTGAATGTTGGATTTTGTTTTGGTTGCTGTTCTGCCCCCACCTCTGTAAAAGTGTCAGTATTGCAGCAAGATGTTTCAGGTCTTTATAAAGGCTACATATTTATATATTGTGTGGATTTTTATATGGATGCTAAAAATGGAAAGTAATTCCCATATGGATCAACAAATAGTTATCTAGAAACAGAATACACAGAGGCTGGAGTGGAGTCCTATTTAATCCATTCTAGACCTAAGGCACCATTTATGTGACAAACTGTAGTGTAGAAAAGCAGTTTTCATGCCAAATACAGTCCCTGTGTTGGTGCCAAGGCCAAAAGAGCAAGAGCAAATGTAGAACTTGCAATTCTTCCCCTGGGGGCCCTTCCACAACAGCCTGCAGACAGCAGATGGGGAAACACCACTGCGTCCAGGCACAGTTCCTGTGCCCTCCAGCAACCTGAACAACAACCCAGGTGCTGCTGGTTGTGCTACCAGGCTAATCCCATCCTTCCCATACACATCTGGTGGGAGGAAGCCTGTCTGGCCTTGTCCCTTGCTGTCCCTCTGCTCTGCCCTCCAGCAAGGGTTGCTTGGACTACAGAGAAATTTGCCCAGACACCGCCTCAGGATTCCTGAACTGTCTAAAAGACCAAACAGTTGACAGCATCTACAGGGTTTCTCCTGAGAGCAAGACATATAACAACTCATTGGACAGGCACAGGGTACATATTTGGAGAGTAGGACAGATTATTAACAAGAAGAGGGAGAGCTTAAACATACCAAATGGCCTTGCATGGAACCTGCAAAGCAAAGGATCTGTGATTTCTGCCACCTCAATATAAGGAAAAGAAATTGCCTTCTAAAGATCCCTGGGGAGAAAACTTCAGGCAGAAGGAAAGATGATTAGTTCGCATATTTGCAAGCTTTCCACTAAACAACAGTTGATGACAGCTTTAGAGATGGGAATGAGCAAGGAATTAAAGGATAAGGAGCACAGCAAAAGTCACAGGATAAACTCTGCACAGAAGGAGACGGAAAACCTGAAGGCAAAATCTATAAAGCAGTTTATCTTAGAGGCAGAGGCAAGAATGCCAGCTTTTCCATCTCACATTGTAATGGCTAGTTCTCCAAGGAAATATTCCATGTGCATGTGTGTTTTTCTGAGTATTTCCTCATCTGACATAGGGAACAAAGGTAAGTGTCCTTCTGAGCATCCTCTTCACTGCTGAGAGTCATTGCATCTTCCCTCTTTAAGTATTATTCAGATGTATTAGGATGAAAATAATTGTAAAAGATACAGTCATTCTAGAAAAGTACATGCTGCTAAAATTACACACAGGAATTAGAGCAGTCCCTCAGTTCTACAGACTGGAGTGGTTATGGTAGTATTTCCCAGAAATGTTGCTGAAACTAATAACATGTCCAAAAGCTGAAATTAACTTTACATACTACTGCCACATGTAAGTTATATTTCTAATTCAAATCAAATGAAAAACACATTCCAAAATAGGGCACAATGAATAATGAAGATGTGGAAGTCAAAGGATCTGAAACAGGATTTATCTGTCACAGGTTTCCAGGAATGACAGACACCAGTACACATGTTAAACAGGATGACACTTCCCTAGAGACGTACGATAATACTTCACCCTTAAATAACACACTCAAAACACTTCACAGACATTAACTAATTAATCCTCAATCCTCATGTGGCTGTAAAAATTACACAGTAGGGAAATAAGGTCAGATCTTCAGAGGAGATCAAGCTGAGATTAAACAGTCTGCCCCAAGGCTACAAACTGACTTGACAGCAGAGACAGGGTTACAGTTCCCAGGTCCACGAGCGACCCCACCACCTGAACATCTTTGGAGGGACACTGACAGCCCCAAACATCTCCAGCAGCTGCCCAAACACAGCAAAAGGCTTAGGCAGGGTCAAGACAAACCCACAAGCACATGCCTTAAGGCACTGGCTGTTAACTATGCACCCTTGGACCTCCCTATCCCGCTGTGGCTCCACAAACCAGCCTGTGCTGGGGGTCAGTAGGGAGGAGGTTTGCTCAGCAGTACAAAGCTCTGGGCTGCACCTTCCCAGGACATGTTCCTCCCAGACCTGCTGCATGCCATCATCACTCTAGCTTATGGGAGGCCTCAAATACCTGGGGCACATTTTACAAATACTGCACAGAACACAGTGCAAACTGCACCTGGTCAAGTCCAACCTTCCGGAGCCTTTGGAGCCCAGGGCTGTGAGGCTGAATGGAGAAAAGGTGAACTTTCAGGAGTGTTGAAAGCACTCAGGCAAGCCACAGAAGAGGATGCACTGGCACATTCGGTCTCCTGGGAATCAAACAATTCCCAGAACACAAGAAATGTGCAGGAGGAGATCAAACCACGTATCATGCAGTTAAATATTCCCAAGGCACAGGAAAAACAAGTGGCAACAGCTCTGCTCTGCTGCCCCTGTGAAGCTAAACAGAATGGCTACAGCCAAGGAGAGGGTGCTGGTGGCCTGGCCCAAGGACACTTCCTCCAAAGACCCCAAGTTCTGCCATTTATTGTGGCATTTGAACAGCTGCTGACCGAGTAAGAGCTGCTAGTTTTGCCCACAGCCAGGATGCCAAGCACTATCGACTCTTGGCTTTTCCAGAAAGTGCTTTAGAGTACTTTGAAAATAATAAGGCACTGTTTTAAAGGTTTGGTTCTCATTGCCATGCTGTCAGAAGATTAATAAATTAAAAGCTTGGCTACTGCGGGCAGCAGTACATCTACCAGTCCTGGGCTGCCTTTGTGTGAAGATCTGGGTTGGTTTTGTGAAGCAAACCTCTGTCTAAACTTCTAATTATATTAAGAAAAGGTAAGTGTTAGGAAACAGCTGGACCTCATAGCTCTAGCAGAAAGTTATTTAAAAAGCCACAGTTTAAATGACAGCTTCTTTTTTTTTTTTTAAATTGTACCTGGTGGGATAGACAAATGGTGCCTGGGTCCAAGGTCTGCTTTGGCAAGGAAGGCTGTGCAGATTGGGAACGGGGGAGGACAGAGGAAAGGGTCTCACCAACGTCAGCAGTGGGAAATTTGCTGAGAAAGGTGACTTGGACGAAGACAAATGCAGTCCACAAGACAAGTGACTTGCTAGACAAAGACAGCAATGAGTTGTGAGGAAGGGCACAGAGGCAGTGCATTCTGTGAAAAAGGAAAAAGCACGCACACAAAGACGTAAACAAGATTTCAGCTTGAAGGAACTGGCAGTTCCTCTCTGCCACTACCATTTACATTGCATTTCCTCCAGCCTTTCTAAAACCTGGCTCCCCTAATTCATTCTAATTCACTCTCTAATGCCTCCACATGGCTCTTTCAGTGCATGTGTGGGCAGTCTAGAAAGCAGTAGTTGGACAGCTTTTGACTGAAAGGAAATGTTTTAGGCACAGCCCAAAGCCTGTGGGAGTCAAGACAAGGCATTGAATTTGGCCTTTAAAAGAAACAGGATGCCAGGAGGGTCACATGAATGCTTAAAACAACTTCTCTTAAACAGAAGATGCACAGACCTGAGTTTGGGTTTAGCCACTAGCTGTAGTAGGCTGGTTTTAATTAATAGCAGGTGGTGGCTCACTCCTTTGGCAAGAGGGCAGTTGTGGGTCAAAGTTTTAAGATATCAGTGCAGTGTTTACCTTGCAGTGTTCTGCAAACTGTTGTCTAGGACCACATCTGTACAAACACTGCAGGGGGACCCGGGGTCCAGGTGGACACTTTGCAACATGTGAACCCTAACAGCAGTAAAGGGTGCCAGGATCCAAGGCTGCAACAAGTGCATAAGCCACTTGATCAAGGAAAATGATTATTCTCCTTACTCAGCACTCATTCAAGCACAGCTGGAATACTGCCTCCAATTTTGAGGCCCCTCTAAAACAAGAAAGATGTTGATCAGCTTGAGCAAGTCCACCCAAGGCCATCAGGATGGTCAGCACTGGAGCATATACACTGTGAGGAGAGGCTGGGTTAGTCTAACCTAGAAAGGAGAAGGCTTTGGGGGACCTACAGAAGCCACCAAGGACCCATGCAGGGCTTACAAAGAACAAGCTCTTTGTTGAGGTACAGGAGGAGAATGAGACTGGACACACTCCCCTGAGTATAACTAAGGATTGGTACAGGAGCCCAGAGGAGCCGAAGAATCTCATCCTTGAAGGTTTAGACAAAGCTCTGAGCAAGCTGGTCTAAATTCAGTGCTGTCCCAGCTTTGAGGAAGAGGCTGTACTACACCATCTCCCAGGAATCTTTCCAGTCCAAATGGTTTGATGATATTTGTCACAAGTAGTACCCAGTACATATGTTTATAAAGACAATATGTTCCTAAAACACTAAATTACAATGCAATAGTTTAAAAAAATCCAAGCAAAAAAATACCAAAACCACACCCAAAACAACACAGTAACCCACAACATATGGACCATAGCTCAAACAAAAGCTAAAATCTCCTCATAATCCTTTGCAAAACAGCCATCACCTTGGCAAAGACAACAGGCAAGAAATGTGTAAACCAGTGCCATCTATTGAGAATAAGAGACTTCATGGTCAGCTGAGTGTTCATTCAATAAATTTACGGTGTACAAAAGCATGACAGGAACAAAACCAGGTGCCTTGTGCAAGCATCCTCAGATGCCACAACTTGCTCTGCAGAAGAGCACAAAGCAATGAAAGAAAAGGCACTTTTAAAGTAAGACTGGTCTGAAAACAAATGAGATTAAATTATTGACTGCAAAGTGTCTCATTTTAAACAGAGATTACTGGCTCTGCTCTAGTCTTCCACTTGATTTAGATTTCCACTTCCATCAGATTTAGGTTTTATCACTGCAAGAATAATAGCACTCTGCCTTTCACATTAAGTAAGTTCTTTTTCGTATATAATGTTTCTCAACTAGATATCCCACAGTTTAATTAAATTAAAATTGAAATTGCATTGTAAGAATATAGACCATTTAGTATCTGAGACACTAAGCATTCATTCTGTTTCGTGAAGAAATTAATTATGTGAGAGTCATTAACAACAACTGCAATTCCTTATGGATTTAAGTTGTGTTTTGAATTGGAAGACTGAAACTCCCAGCTGATTTAAATTCTTCATAATGGCAAAAATGAATTAATGACGTTAATATTCCATATGTCTGAAACTTAGCATAGGAATGAAGTTCTGTGTTAAATCTAAAGGCAGCAGCATGGACAGTGAAAGAAGAGGATCCTATTTCTATTTTACTGAATTTATTCTACAGAAGTCTGGAGTATTTCTGGATGAGTTACAGTCTATGGGTTCAATCTGGGTACTGATAAAATCAATGGCAGCCTTGGAACTGACTTCAAAAATAGCAGGACTAGGCTTTGGCTTCCCTGGATCACCTTCTCCCTCTTCTGCACGAAAACCTCACAGAATTTTTTTCCTCAGCCACAGTCTGAGAAAAATCTTTTCCAGCCTGATAAAATGTGAGAATGATAAAAAAAGACATATAAAGAATGATAAATACAGTATTTCAAAATTGGGCACCCTGCTGTTAATTATCATCATTTCCTCCACAGTTTATGCATATTCAAATTATGCTGGCACTTCTTCTGGGGAAGCAGTTTGAAAGGGGCAAGAGGAATCTCTACAGCACAGCATGCAGTTTGAAAATTCACACACTGCATCAGTTGGATAGCAGAGCCAATTTCCCAGATATATAAATCTGGGTTTAACTTCTGCAAGAAAAACATTCACATCCATCCCTTTTATGATACTATAGGGACGTCTCTGTTGGCTGACAGCATCATGCAGGGAATCAAAACGAAGATGAAGGGCAAATTCTAAACCAGCATAACCCCATATAACCTGCTTTGCCCAGGTCCAGGGCTCTAGTTTGGAACTAAAAAGTAAATTGTGAGCTCTGCTGAGGACATTGCTCTCCACTGTCAAAAGCAACTGAGCGCACAGGGTTCAATTTGTTTCCAGGAAGACAAAACACTGATTAATTAAAATGCAAGGGCATCTCCCTGCCAAATATTTTCCAGCCTTATGTTCAGCTAAGAATAATTAAGGCTTGCCCATATCACCCAGAAGACTGGTAGCCATTCTCAACATGTCATCATCTATCACCCAACAAAAGTCCCTGTTTGCTGAGGAACAGATTGCATCCAAGTAGACGGACAGCTCGTCAGCTGAGACTTTCACTTGTGTGTAACCCACAGCCTCCTTGGTCCAAAAGCCAATATAGCTGCTCTCTTTACTACAGCCATGCCTGGTTAGCCTAGAAACACCAGCCCTGGTGGCTTGAAATAACTTGCTTCTTGGCCATAGCTGCAGCTCATTGCATCCTCCAGTGTCACTCTAGTTCAGAGAGGGAAGGGGTGACTTTCAGGACAGGGGGTGCAGTGCAGCAGTGGGATGGAGCCCCAGGTGCTCCCCAAAACTCTCCGGGCTCCCAGGTCATGCCAAGCCATGCTTTAAATTAGGCATGTGCTAACAGTGCTCTGCTGGTGAAAATAATCACCATTAAAAAGCAGGATTTAAAGAGCTGCTTTCTGGAGGCTCACGGGGCCCACACTGCAATTTTAGGGCAAGTTTCTCCATCTACTTCCAGAATTAAAATGGTGACCTCCTTCAAACAACCCAAGGCCAGGAAATGCAGTCATATTAGGATTAATAACTCGAATTAGCTCTCTTGCACCTGTGCCTCACTGTATCCATAGCAAAGATGGACAGTATCTTTGCCTTTTTTAAGTAACACCTGAAGTTTTGCTTGGTACCTACATAAAATCTTTTCTCTCCTTGTCTTACAAAATAAGCTACTTCAGAAGGAAAAATACCTCCCACTGTAAAAGTTTCTTGATATGAAAAATGCAAATCTCAAGCAGCTATAATGAAGAAAATCAATTTTAGACTCCTGGTGGCTATCTTCCTGCAAAGCTGTATTATTTTTCATCAAGTATCTACAAGAACCAGATCACGTTTCTACCTTTCCATTTCTCTCCTGTGTAATGAGGGAGAATCATGTATATTGCTTTCATTTAATTTACCCTAGAAATTCAGAGTTATTGATTGTAGTTGGTAGACTTCCGAGCTATAAGAGACTAGAAGCAACACTTTTATGCCCTTTGTATTGCTTACTGCAGAGAGGACCCAAAAAGAAGGGGGGGGAAAAAAATATGGGAAGGCAAAATTGAGCTTTGATGCTGGGGGAGAACATATCAATGTGGAGATAAAATATTGGCTGAGAATACCTAAAGGTATAACATAACTACAGATGTAGACTGCTTCTTATGATATTTAAAGAAATATCCATGCAACTGATTATCTGAGAGATATCAGAATGGTACAGAGTAATCAGGCAAAATTTACATATTATTCAGGGAAAAATATGCAGGCCTATGAAAGGACCAGAAACTATTCTTTAATCGGGATAGTATTTAGAAAACAGTTTTGCAAAGGAAAGGAAAAGAACAGCAGAATTTTCACGAAATATTTTGTTTGGATATGTTAAAAGCAATAATTTAATTCAGAAAGCTGCCACAATATCAAACAGGATTAATGCTAGAATACTTTGCATGATTTGGTAGCTTACAAATGAATGCACAGAGCCAGCATCTGTCAACTCCCTCAGGCAGCCTTGCTTAACGGAATGCAATTTCTTACCTGAAAAACATAAATAAGAAACATACATTTACATTTTGCTCTGCATAACTTAATATGTTATTTAGTACCCTAAATCACACATGAAACCAGTTCTTCCTATTAAGCATGCAAAGATGCTACATCACTTGTGTAGAATGTTTTTAAAATCAACAGTAGTTTCCAATTAAAACAGTTCAGATGTAAATATTTATACCAAATACAGAGACGTGATTAACATTCCTACCAGATACAAGCTCACTGGAGTACAACACTTTCCATAATTACCCCCTGCTCATGGGCTGAAGTCGTTTGATCCCTCCAGGCATCAGGAGCAAGGAGCTACCACCCCAACTACAACCACCACACACCACCCAAGGGTCCTCCTTCCCACAAGGAAAGCTCTCTGTGACACAAGCATGGCACACATTCCTGAAGCATCCTCCCCTGCCCTGGGGTTTCACACATGGATCACAGCCCTGGCAGGAGGGGACAGGTAGGAGATGTGCACAGGCAAGTCCCAAGCAATGTGTGAAGCTTGGCTCTGGTCCGAATCCCAGGCCAGCATTCAGGGGAAACTTCAGAGAGCATTTTAATTTCCCCTCATATTGCACTCACGTCAAATCTGCAGTTCCTTTCCATCTGGATCAATTGGTATTGAATGTGAACAGACCCCTGAGGCTCTGCTCAGGTATTAAATGTTTTGGTGCAAGTCTCTGCAGTAAATAGGAACAAACCTATAAGCCTAGAATGGTCTGAAATCCACAGGGATCTAGGCAGAATCCATACAGCTGCCATGAAGTCCTCAGCTGCAGTCATAGATGGATTATATTCATTTTAAAAAGGTATTAATGCATAAAGCTCCCACAAGGGACAAAACCCACAACACTACAAAGAAAGCATCAGTAAAACACTACAGCTCTTTACTGACATTTTCAAGCAGCAATGGGAAGCCAAGTCAAACAGCCAAAGTGTAAATGCCCAGGAAACTCAAGAACTACAATGGCCTCATTTCATTCCACAAAAACTGTGCCCCCTTTTTTCCCCCCTCTTGCTCCTCAAAATACCTTCTACTGGAGGTAATAGAAGAAAGTTTTAGTAAGCCTGGGGTTGAAATCTTAATGCACGTAATAAAAAATCCTCAAAAGACCAGGAATATCTCCAAACAAGTTACCCTGGCTCCCTGGGTTATTCAGGTGAAGATCTATAAAGTTGCTTCTCAAGAAAGTTTTTAATTGCATTTTAACTATGCAAATGTGCCATGGGCTTTTGGGGTAGAGCGTTGGGTTAAGTTGAAAGGAATAGGTATCCATCAATCTACTCAAAGTATCTACAAAACACTCAGTTCTGCAGTATTTATTCTTCTATTTCAATAAGGAAACCATCCCATATTTATTAATTAAACTGAAAAGAGTTCAACTTCACTACACAGGAAATTAGGGAGAGCTCCCTGCACCCTGTATCTTTTCATGTGATTTTCTTAAACTACCTGTATCTGCAAAGAAGGCACTTCAAAGACAAATTTCCCTGCTGTGTTTAAGAACTCAAGAAGATACCCAGACCATGGTATTTCAACAGGTTTTCTGACAAAGCTTCATTTGCAGGGCTCTCCAGATTTTCTCCAAATTCAAGGGACATCATTGAACATTGTTGGGTCAGAGCTGATGCTTTTTTTCCCCCCACAGGTTTGCAGCATAAGATAATACCAGAACTGTCTATATCCAAATGACCCAGGGGTCTCTAGGGATGCCTGAAATCACATCACACAGGGCACGAAGGAATGCTTTCAGAGATTATTGCAAAAAATTGCAATTCCCCGTCCCTCAGACAGCAGCACCTACAGGTCAGAGACCAACTGCGTTAGGGTTTTCCAAGTGCACATGGCTTCTTCCCTCACCCACTGATCTCCTCATTCCCAATCACTGTATTTAACACACATAACCACTGAGTGCTCCCCAGGAACTATCACAGGCCACTGTGGAAGAGCAGGGCTGTGCCACACAGCCACTGCCTGTAATTGCATCACGAGCTGTTGATGTGCCTCATGGTAAGAAAGAGAAAAGAGGGATGGGTTCCCAGACATCTGCAGGCTGCCCCCCAAGTTCCTGCACAACTGGCACTCTCTCCCAAAGAGCAGCACATCAGGCAGCCTCACAACAATGAGCAAAGGGTTCAGAGACAGATTCAGCACTGCCACAGAGCACAAGGAGCACAAAGTGTCTCCTTCATCCAGTACATTTCTCCATAATGACAGATCATGCTGCTTGCCTGGCTCAGTGCAGCTCAAACACCAGTTCCTGTTACAGATGTGTGATGCAGGAGGGCTCAAAACTGACAGGTTTTAACCATATTTGATAGAAATTTGACACAGATGTTGGCTCAGCTCAACATCACACAGAAAGAAAGCAAAATTGATTCCAATGCAACAGGCTCCGATGTTCGGAAGCGCCCCAAGTCTAGCTGTTAATTCTCAACAGCACCTCTTCGTTTCCCTGCAGAGGGGAGATTTTGCCTCATCCCCTCCTTAAATACGGGGGACCATTCCTCCCTGCAGAGCTTTGCTAACCCACACATTAAGCTGCTGTCTCAAGTCTTGGTGCACAGTGAGAGGTGCCATTAACACCTGATGGTGACACACGGCTCTGTTCGCACAGCAACACTTCAACGTCACGGGAAACCTGATATAGTCTGGGGACTTGGACCTGAGGTGTGACATCCCATTTGAGATGCATGCATTTGGGACAAGGAAGACAGAGACTTCTCTGCTTCATGTTGGGCTGGCAGAATTGCTCATAGCCATATAGGAATTATCTAAATGTTTTCCAGACAAAAGCTTCAAATAAACCTTGCACTGGCATTTCCTTCAGGTTTGCCACCACTTCTGAAAAAGAGTTTGTCAGAGAGATTGGTAAAGGTTGTATTTCTTCCTACCTTGCCACTGGCACGGGAGCACGAGGAGACCCTCCAGGGGCCCATCCCTGAGAGGTGCCCATGAACTTGGGGCAGATATGCCAGTCCTGCTGCCATCAGCCCCACGAGCTGCGCTCCCCAGTCACTGCACTGAGCCTCAGATGCTGCACTCACCCTCAGCACATCAGCTGAGACACAAAGTGATGACGATCCTGACCTTGCTGCCGAGCTGCCAGGTAGTCCTGGGCAACCCACCCCACGCTCAGCCCTCCCTCTGTAGCCCATCTCTCCTCATTCTGGGAGGTCAGGACTTGCAGGGCACAGCTGCAGGATCCTGATCCCACCTGAGGCACTTCCAGCACGTAAAGAAGTAATAACAAAGCCAGCTTTGACTGTTAATGGTGGGTCTTTAAAACATACTTCCTTCTCCTGCTCATTTCAGAGTAAAACAAACGTTTAGACATTGAATGCATGCACCTCTGGCCTTGGTTATAGTGGAAAATATAAACTGTAAAGTAATTGAAAGGGACAGGTCAGAATATTTAGCTGATCTTTCCCAGATGCTTTTAATTTCTTGAGTTGGCATATGAGAATCTCCTGGTGATGAATGCACTGTTTATACCAGAAATACTGTAATAAAAACAATGTTCTTAAAAGAAAACTGAAAATATTCTGATATGGCTTTATGAATATGACACACAGACTTCCAGAAACAAACACCAGCAATTGAAATGGGATAGAAAGCTGAAATATCAAACAATTAGGCTTGCTTGCAGAGCTGCTGCAGATTCTATACTGCAGCTATGTTATCTTAACAATTAGCTTCAAGACTGTGGCCACAGCCAAACAAGCCCATTCGTCTCTATGGTTTCATGGTATGCAAGCAATAAAAGCTGAAAAAGAGTCTTTACATTATTTCATAACTTTAAAAGAACACCATATTGTGTATAACAGGATGAAGCACTTGTTTAAAAATTCAGTGTTATTTTAGCATCAATAGCTTTCACTAGCAGCTTTCTGAACACAGCTGCGTGGGGAGAAAATTAGTTTCCTAACATTTGCTTCTTCCAAAGGCTAAAAAAATATCATGGCTAAAAAAGTCATGACTGCAACCTTAGGTATAGACTAACACTCATTTAAGTACTAAGCCTTAGCTAAGGGTGGCAAGTTAAGGCTTTATTGGTAGCAAATAAAGAAATGCCAAAGGGAAACAGCAAAAGTGAACATTATCTGCAGTCAAATTAATATTCCAGCAGCTTAGAGAGCAAGTAGTTTCTCAGCTTTCTCAGCAGTTTGATTAAATATTGACAGCAAATGAGGTCAGTTACCTGAATTTCTGTCGAAATCCAGAAATGTTTGGTATTAAAATGTTGCCGTGTTAAATATTGCCACACATTTTGTGAAACCATATATTTGTGGGGTTTTTTTCCCCATCTACTGGCTGCCAAAGTCCTGCCCTGGAGGATGGGTGTCCAGCCCTGCACATTGCAGAGGAGCAGGTGGATGGACAGACACAAAGAACAGCAGGTAGCACTGACACACCTACAAACACAGTTTCTCAGCACTCAAAATAATGACATGAACCAGATTTAGACCAAAGATTCAGCTCCGTGTTGCTGCATTGAAACTCAAGAGAGGACCCAGAGAAAGGTAGTCTGGGAACTAATTATTCCCCAGCTCAGTGCAGTGCAGGCTCCATCACTTGTAGGTGGATGATAACAGAGCAACTGCTCTGCTGCCCTGCCCCGACCTTACTGCAGCCAAATGGGGGCTCAGACTAAGGTCAGCTAACCCAAATAACTTACAAAAACCACACCTTCCTTGCCAGGGAAAGCAGCTAACTTGCCACATACCCTCCTGCACAGCAGAGGAAGGAGACAGAAACACTGCCCTGGCAGATGACTGATTCGGTCATGCAGAGCTGCAGGGGAGGAGCAGCTACACTACAGTGGCAGGTGAGGTGAGCAGAACAACTAAAAACTGTTGGAAAAACATGACTGACCATTCAGAAACCTTAAGCACCAAAAATCACAGCCCTGAAGCTTCCAGCTGCCTCATTATCTCCATCACAGCTCCAAGATGAATTGCCAACTGGTGCCACTCACAGCAATGAATTCCCAGGTGTGGGCAACAGACACCAAAACATTTTGTGCATGAAACCTTCAGTCCCTTCTAAACTGATCTGAATCTTTGTTGCCAACACCCTAAACCCCCAGGACTGCCATCCCTACATTTCAACACTAAATGTCAATAAATTACCTAAAATCCAGAGCAACAGAATGAAACATGGACAAGCTGATGCCCCAGAGATCCATTGCTAAGGAAATAAATTTTCCTTCTCTGCATAAAATTCTAGCAATGTACTGTTAAAGTGGCCAAAGCTTAGTATTGGTGCTACTAAATCTCTGAGGGTTGCCATTTTGGGTGCCTATTAAGGGTTTATATTTAGATTATAAATCATCTTATTGCATTCCATGGAGAGCGATTTTAACACTAGGATCATACCCCTTAACCAGCTTTTTATAGGAAATTTAAAGGCTGAAGAACAGTAATGGCACCTATTAAAGACACCTATTTTTTGCTTCCTGAAAATAATAGCATGCTACAGAGCCATGAAAAGAGAAAATGATAGCAGTGCTAACCTGCAATAATTATGCTAATAAAAAGAAAACGCTACTGAAGAAATTATGGGGAGAAAGACACTAAAATTTCTATGTCTAGCTAAAGCACTAGCATAATCTTTCAGAGAATATATTTGCAAAGTACATAAAAAGTTCCAGTTATTTCTAAGGTTATGATTATGTCCTTCCCTTATTTAAATTGACATCAGTTATTACTATACTTTCTTGGTCCAAAGTCTAAAAAATATAAGAAACATAAATTGTAGATATAAAATTATAGTGTTATTTGTTATTACACTGTTATTAAAGTGATATTTACCAAGTTCAGGCGGCTTTTTTGCCTCCCTAGTGTAAGATTCAGCAAGGAACAGGAAAAGCCTGGCTTTATGGCACAATCAGCTAATGGATTTTTAACTTCCCGTATTTTCAGCGAGACGGAACAAACAGAAATAGAAGAACCCCACGAGCACAGGCACCAAGCTGTGGTGTTGAGGCTGTGGATGTGGCTGTTCCTGCCACCCTGGGAAAGCTGAGGCTCCTCAGCCTCTCAGCTTCCCTCTGCACCCACCTCCCTTGCAGAGCCTGGCTGCTCCTCAGCACCAGCCCCTCTGTGCAGTGTGTGTCCGAGTGGGGGTCCCCACATTCAGGTGGAGAAAGACTCTACAACATTTGCTCTGGGCCAGCAGTTCCTCCTGGGTCAGGGTAAAAAGGCATCTCCAACACTGTGAAAGCAGAGCTGCAAAGAGCAAAATGTGGCTATGGGCAGGGAAAGGTCTGAGTCTTCTTGCCAGACATCCCTCTGATGCACACATGACCCTTGGGAAATTCCATGGCAGCAACACAGAATTTGGCTGATTTTCCTCTTTCTTCCCAATTCTAGACAGCTGTGGGTACAGGAAAGGGACCTTGGGGTAGATTCCCACACATTCAGCATGCCCACATTTCAACACCAGGGATATTTTTGTGTTTATAATCACGGGTAACACTCATGAAGTTATGGCAAGGCTATTACTCCTAATCACTGCAGCTTGTAATGCAATACCAGTAAATATTTTTCTTTCACATTGTCAAAAATAACAAAAAACATTGGTGGTTCACAGTTATAATCCTCTATTTCATGTCAATAACAGCCCAAGACAGTTTATACAAAGCCTTTACCATTTGGATGATTTGTTAAAATCTCAAAATAATGGAGGAACAACATTATTTGTCCATAAACAGCATTGCCTTTCATTCTATAAAATTGTAAAGATATGCAGTGTTTGCACCTTCACTTCCTACTGACATCATCTTTACCAAGAGCTGTCAGCAAAATGCAAAAAAATAGAGGGGGAATAACACATAATTTTATGAGTGCAACCAAATATAAAGAGTTTATGCTGTTGCCTTCACTTATACACCACTCATCACTCATCCTGAAAGGCAGGAGTGGACACATCAGCAGAACCCAGTTCCTCAAGACACAGCTGCTCATGTAGCAGATGAAAAGGCAAAGTTTTTCTGCACTTGCTTCAACTTCAGCTTATTTTAAAAGAAATTACAGAAAAAGAATTTGAGCCTAACCATCCACATGACTTACTCCTCCCTCAAGCAACAGCAAACACAATTCAGAAGAAACCCAGCACAAAAACATGTCATCAAATGCAAAAGAAAGGACCTATGGGTAAAAGGGAACATTAATACAAACCAAAAAAATGAACAATACATAAACAGGCTGACAGGCACAAAAAGACTAATACACAGGTTATTGCTGAAATTACATGGAAGAGCCAGACCTAGAGTTAATATATCTAAAGAAAAAGTTTGGAGAGGTCAGCATGCAGGTATCTGAAACACCTTTACTGTCTAACAAGCACTACCTGTTCCCTCCTACAATAGACTGGAAGGCGTCCTGCCCATTGAAAGCATCAGTAAAATTAACTTTCATCACCAGAGGAAAGCCTGCAATCCCAAGGTGCCAGCCATCACCTCTCCTGGAAGGCAGTGCCCACCGCCTGTCTCTGCCACTGAATCTCTGTTGTCAAGAGCAACTGGCACTGTTTGAGGGAACAGGCAAAAAAACAAGTGGCAAATGCTTCTTTGCAGCAGTGGAAGAATCCATAAGATCCACCACAGAGAAGATGCTATTTCCAGAGGACTGCTGTGGCTCTGGTATCTCCAAAACTTACCTCATCTAACCATGACAGGTTCATTACTTTCTGGGAGGGACTGTCTTTGAGACACCAATTTCTCCTGATCTCTCAGGTGCAAACTGAAGTTGCACCATAATAAACAGAGGAAATGTTCCTTCAACAAGAGGGAAAAAAAAAATCATCATTTTATCTATCAGGGCCCTTCTTAGCAGGTCATTCTCCAGGGACTGAAATTACTAAAGAGCTGTACTTTCTTCTGACTGAAATATTCAGAAACTAGTTTACAACCATCTGCTCAAGTTAAGTTCAGTTAAAAGGTGGTACTGCAGGCTGAGGTTATTGAGCTTTTCCAGATCTCAAGGTCTTGTGCCAGACAATCTTCTGGAGGAAAAAAAGGGTACCTCCATACTAGCTATCTAAGAATAATTTTAAAAACCCAACACCTAAGTCACTGGCAACAGATAAATATACAATTTTGTTTTACTGTTCTACTTAATTGGGGAGAGTATAATCTATATTATTATAAAAAGCTATTAGTCCAGAACAGAGCAGGCATGAACAGCAACTCCTTGGCAGAGCCAGGCTAACAGCACAGGGGCAGATCCAGGCAGCTCTTCTGTTCCTGCAGCCTCTCTCTTTTTTTTTTAGTTCTTCATCTTCTTTGAATTTGAAATTCAAAATAGTTTCTAAAGAAGTCTAAAGTCAAAAGTATTCAGCCACTCACAAATGACCCCTGTAACACTTACTTCATTCCCTGCTAACCAACCACTCTCTTAAATCTCATTAGTGCTCTGATGAGTGGAAGGGCTGCACAAAAGACAGGTGAAAATGAGAATAAAGGAGATAAAAGAAAAGTGCTGAAACCCCGGGAAGAAATTGTTATTAAAAAAAACTACCAAAGCATTTTAATATCTAAATGTAGGATAAAAATTAAACTATTTCAAACACAAGATTTGAAACGTTCCAGCTTATTTTGTTTGCTCTTAATGCCGCAGGGATGTGGATAATGAGGACTGCACTGGCCCAACAGTAATGCCAAGCTCAACAGCAAATCCAGCAGATGGCTTCAGCCTCCAAAATGAGAAGCCACTTAACCTAGAGGGAGACATTCCTTTGGCACAGGGTGCACAGTAAGCCTGACCCCAAAAATGAGCTCATAGGAACAAACCCACACCAGAGCGGCTCGTGAGGGACTGCAGCCTGTGAGGGAGCTGGGGAGAAGGAGCAGCAGGGAAGAGCTGGGATGGACTGACCATCCCACTGGGGAGAGCAGGGCAGAGAGCAGCTGGGAATGATGGAGCAAAGCTGAGCCTGGGAAAAAGGGTTTGCTGGGGGGAAAGGTGTTTAAATTTGGTTTAGTTCCTCACTATCCAAACCTAGGTTAACTGGCTCTATATTAAATTAACTTTTCACCAAGCTGGGTCTGTTTTCTCTGTGTCAGTAACTGGTAAGCAATCTGCCTGCTTTGCCTTGACCTACAAGCTTTTTGGTCTTATTTTCACTCTGTTCAGGAGGCAAACTGGGAGGGTGGGCACATGGCAAATGGACAAAGTCACCACACCACAGGGCTGCAGTGTCCCCCTCAGCTGAGGGGATATGCCTGCTCCAGCTGCAACGTTGCCATCTTGAGGTTTTCTCTGCTTTGAAAGCAATGGTTTTCACTCAGCTTTTCTCAACATTTGTGGCTTAAAAAACAACAGCAGACCAAGTCCATTAACAGTCAGGAACCAGGACACAGATGCCCAATGATGGGTTAAATCATAGCTAACAAAAAATAAAAAACCTCAAAACATTGACTCAGATTTCCCACAGCTGCTTTCAGGCTCTACCCCCTCCCCAAGTTAAGAGTTTATTTCACTAGTTTTTAACCATAACAAAAGATCAAGAACAACACACTCAGTTTTAAGAATTACCTTGATTTAAAGGCCTCCATATACTGGTACATAATTATACCAGAGGGAGGGATGATTTTGTGTGTTTTTTTTAAATCAATACAATTACAGTAGTTATAGCTACAAATGCAAACACAGGGATAGGAAGTGGTAGGAAGGTGCCTTATACTGCTAATAACCCATTCCTTATCTCCCCTGGGAGGAACTGTACGGCCACAGTGTCACCCCTCCAGCTCCTCCTGCACTGGGGCACAGCAGGGGCAGATTTATAATAACTGTACCATTATTTTGGATGGAGCCAAAATGCTCTACTTTGCTTTTTGCTCCTCACCAAGGCAGCAAACCGAGTGCCAGCCCTGTGCCAGGAGAACCTTGGGTGTCACACCACAGCCCCGGGCTGGGCTCCAGGGCGGTGCCAGCTGAAGTCCCTGGCTGGCTGCAGCACTGCTGGGCTGGCTCCACTCCTCTTACAGGATTGTGTTTCACCAAGGCCAAAGCACAAGGGATAAAGGGCCAGGAAAAAAGAAAAAAAAGCAAACAAACCACAGAAAACCTCCCCCAAATAAACAGCTGCTTTGGCAGGAGTGGGAATGCTCCAAGAGCAGACAACACAGCACGGGCACGTTGGCAAGGGGCTGCCCTTCCACCTGGCTTCTCCCATCACGCCTGCACGCCCCAAATGGAAAACACAGATGGGCCTCACATCCAGCAACCTTCCCCTGTTCAGCTGGGCATTTCAACATGTTTAACTTTAAGCTTGTACTTAAATTCCACTGATTTAGATAGGACTTAATTACACGGCTGAATGCTTTCCTCAGCTGGGAGAAGTGTAAATACGTACTTAATACAGTTTGATGAACTGGCACCCAAGGCAAACAAGGCCTATTTTGCTGAGCTAATGTTGGGACTCGACCATATAAAGAAACACACCTTAGGGCAAGATCCCAACCATCACACGTGAAAGTCCTTTTAATTCAGCAAGTATCTGCCTCTTTCTAGCTAGACTTGCAATTATATTCACCTTGTACTTTGTGTTGTGAGTGGAAAGTCACAGAAAAGGGAAAAAGACTTTCCCAGAGATGAGGGAAGATGGGCCTAAGGCTGGCTGTACAGCCAGAAAACACATTGCACAGGGCACTGACCAGTGGCAGCAACCCAGAGATTGTCCCTGGGCATCAGCTGCACCCCCTGATGCAAGAAACAGCAAAAGATTTTAACATCTACTCTGAGTATTCCATTGGATTGTGTTGTCCATTAAAATCAGGTGCTCCCTTCATTTGGATGCAAACAGTACAGCCAAAGCATGAAATTTGAGAGCAAAGGTCCAGGACAAGATATTACAGATGAAGTTACATGCTTAGGACCAGGAAAGGAAACCAAAATATTATTTAGGTTTGTAATTTTTTTCATGGGAGATCAAAATTAAAAGACCAAAAATCCCAATACCATATGACAGAAATATGCACTATTGCATTGTTCATATGATAGCAGTAAAAGTAATAAAGACCATAAAGATGAGAGATTTGCAGAATAACTTTAAATATCACTGAGATTACCCATTTTATTGGCCAATATCTTCATTTAGAACAAATAAATATACCACACAGGAAAATCCAAATAAAACAGTTCCACAGAACTACAATTTAACTTAAAAAAAGTATAAAAAGAAGCTATTTTTAAAAATAACCAAAAGATAAACCCCCACATCTATTGCAATTATATCAGTTTGAAAGCAGATTTAATTTTGTTGCCAGGGACGTAAGAACTTTGGGCATGCATACCACTAAAATAATGAAATCCAGTTTCACCCGTCAGACTGTGAAAAAAAAAAAACGAAATGAGAAAAAAAAAAAAAGAAAGGATGATAACAACGAAAGCTGGTGCCCCTCAGTGGAACAGCAGAGGTAATAGAAACCACGTTTCTGTGTTGCCTACAGCCAGGAGCAGATGAAAGACACTTGTGCGATTAGTTAACAAGTGGTCATTTAATCCCCCTGACAAAGCCCCCTTTTCAGCTGCTGCTTCTCCCGTTACCACTCGATGTTTGGATGCCCTGTTCAGATGCGGACGTGGCTCTGCACAGATCACAAACCTGCATTCCTAGAAAGAACACAGATCCCCTCACTTGTGCCAGTAAAAGTAGCAAGTATTTACTGACTCACAACTGTATTCTCTCCTATTCTTCATGAATTTAATACAAACGTGATCTTAGATTTTTGCTTCAGGAAAAAGTCCTTAATACAGGAGACTTCCAGTATCTGGGAGGTGCATGATTCACCTCACCCAACTCCACCACCCAAGTGGCTCCAGGGTACAGACGCTGGAAAATGTTTCTGTAAGACAGAAATTCACCACAAATCTCCATATTACTTGTTCCATGTCCTTACCCAGTAAACATCATACAGCATATCTTTTTTTTTTCAAAGATCAAGAAGTTACTTTTATTTACCTCCTATTTCCCTGCAGTAAGATTTTAAACCTGGGAAACTTTTCAGAAGAGCACAGCACACAGGATGTAAGGACACGTTTAAATTACATAGGGGCTAAGAGAGGCACAACTTCTTGTTGTTCATCAAGTTATGTGCTGTGCAACATTCTCTTCAATGTTTATGGATGCTATTAACCCTGAGTTTGCAATACAGGTTTTGCCTTGTCAAGCATCCTTGTGATTACAGCCTTGTCAGAATTAAAGTAGGCAGTGTGTGATCTCTATCTTGATCCTCCAAATGGGTTTGGCTCTTAGCTCTCACACTATTCATAATTTCTGAGAGAAGCCTTCATTATAACAATGGATAATTTGTAATACTTGAATTTAAATGACATCATCTTAAAAGGGAATCTCTGTTTGTATTGAACCTTGCAAGTACAATCCATGAGATAAAGCAGAAAAAAATCATCATCATCTCTTGCTCACCCCTTCTCTTATCTAATCACTTCATGAAAAATTACTCACAGATGCCTTTAAGGCCAAGGAGTAATTTGGTTTCCAGTCATTGACTTTTAAATAGATAGCTGGAAGCAGTGCAAATTTCTTAAATTCCACAACAGTAGCAAGTTACTGAGCCTCCCTTTCACCTCAACTACTCAATTTATGCTCCAGCACACATTACTGCAGATATGACCTCTTCCATCACCAGCCAGTCACGTTGCCACGATTAATGCAAACAGCCTTGCTCTACAGCTACGTGTGAGCAAATTAATTCAACTCATCTTGAATTGACATTATAGGGTTCCAATTAGGCTCCACGAAAGTTTAGAGAAAGTTCTAATTTTTAGCTGTCCTAGACTGAAATAATCAACATTTGTGCTTCAAGTTTGATAGCTCAGATACTGGTGATTCACTGTTCAGCCTGCAGTAACAGTCTTATCCTAGATCAGCAGCATCTTCTCTGATTAGTCAGTCAAGAGGTTTTAGCCAGAAATTAACAAGACATTGAAGGGGAAATTTGAGAAGTTCAAACCTCTTTAGCGTAACTCTAAAGAAATTGTCTGCACTGAATGGGTTACTCCCAAGTTTCACTTAACAAGAGCTTTTAAGAAACAGAATTAATCATTCAGGATATCTTTTTTTTTTCATTTGAGTATTACTCAAAAATCACAAATTTAAGTCACACCGATAGTCCTTTGCCCCAAAAATCCTATTTGTATTCATATCTCTTAGTGACTGTCTTTCAGGCATGGCAATAAAGACTTGTGAAAGATAAGTTGCATCTTCCTAACAAAAATGCCCCCATTTCCTAAAAGCTGAGGTCCAAGCCATATGGAGCACTATTGGTCACAGGTTCAGAGGTGGTAGGGTCACAGCCTGCAGCACAAAAATTTCACACTGCAGGTTGCTCTTTTGCCTTTTCTATGTAAATTAATGCTTCTTTTCAATCCAACTAATAAATTGTACTGTATAAATAAACTGTACCAAATGTGAACAATCAAAACAAGTCTATGATGCAGTCTTTGCAATATCTACATTTAAATACAACATACCCCACAAAATCAAGGTGAACAACCAAAGCCACAACTTTAAAAGCTGCTGAAACTCAATACCCCAAATTCCTGAGGATTTCCACCCTCTCTTGGGCACTAAGGCACCTTGGGCACTTCCAGCCTTGGCAAAACCATTATTCTTATGACACAAGAGTCAAAGAGGAATATTCATCTGTATGAACATAAAATATTTACCCACAGGAGTAAGAGACATCTGTGTCCTGTGACAGGATTTTCACAAATAAATAAATAAACTCAGTGTGCACAAACTGCTGCTCACCACGAGAGGGCACGTTTTAAAAACCTAAAGCAGAAAACTCCTACTTAAGAGCAGATGTTATTCCGCTGAGGGAATAAAGGTTTGGGGCATGAGGTGGGAAAGAGCTCAGGGAAAAGCCAGCACAAAGATTGAAAATGTGAAATGTCAACAAGAGCACTCAGGCTTGAGACAGGACAAACATTCATGTGACAGACTGAGCATTTCTTTGCTGACACCGGTGCTGTGTGGACACCAAAGGTACTTTGCACATCTGCTGTCACCTAAAAATGTCAGCTGTGATTTCAGAATGCTCACAAAGTCAACCCTGCATTTCTCTTCTAGGAAGCAAATTATTTCTGCAGCTAAACCACACTCAGAAGTACTGATATTAAAATATTCTATGAAGGGAAGCACTCGCCTTTCCCTCAAGCTCCAGAATAACACACACTGCCCTGCCACCTTTATTTCTGGGCTGCATTTGTCAGAGCAGGCTGGAAACCTGCTGCAGACAGAGCAGCAGCACGGTTCTGTTCCAAATGGTGCCCAGGAGCTGAGAATGCACATCTGCAGGAAGGTCATTATTTCATATTACAGGTCTATAGAACTACCTTGTACAGATGCAGACCTCTTTTGCTACAATTCTTTTAAACATAAGAGACAGCCCATTACCTGCTTTAGTAAATAGTGGATTATAATGCAGCTGCTATAAGGACATATATTTTCCTTTATTCACAATACTATACATCACAAATGTAAATATTACTATTTTCCCAAAATTTTATGAAAAGCATTACAAATAAAACATGTCCCTTCACAATACAATATAAAATTACATGTCGTTTAAACAAGCTGCTGAGGAATACAGCAAGTACATTCAACCTAAAAGAAAAAAAGTACATTTTAACATAACGACTTGAAAAACACACAAATCAATCACAGGTCCAGTTATTATCCCTTTCTGATTAGAAGGAAAGCAGTGATACTTTTCCTTGGCAAACGCTCTTGTACAAAATGGGAGCAGCCAATGCTGGCTCCAATGCTTTACTCTGTGTCATCCCATTCAGAGCTTTCCACATCAATTTCCCTGCTAATAAACCTTTTCAAAACATTTCAAAGGAAACTTGCACTCCTCAGTCGCTCTCAGATTTCTACAAGCCTGACATGAGGGCTGCGTATAATGAAACAATTAACAATGAGTCTTTTCTACTCCTTGCCACCACAAAGCCTGTTGATAATAAAAACTCAACATTTGTGTCAAAACTTTCTTTATATTGAAATATAGCCATGTACAATGCTAAGGAAACCATTATAATTCAGCTTGCAAGAAAATCTGATGAATTCAGTGGGATTTCCCTCACCAAAGCAGTCATTCAAACACATATTGGCAGAACAATCAACGAAAGCCAAAATACTTAACAGCCCTATTCATGCTAAAATTTTCTAGCAGCAAAGGGGCATGAGAAGCAACATTTGTCTGGCGAAGGCAGAAGGTCAATGATCAGTTATTTCTTAAATTAAGGCTGCCAGAGGACACTTATTTTCACACCAGACCCAGAGGCACAATGAACACTGTCACAAGTGAGCCCAGGGAACTCAAACTGTGCCACAACCTGCATTTCTCTGTGGGTCATTCTCATACCAAGAGACACCTCTGAAAAGCACCTGGCAGCTACAGAAGGCTCTTTAGGAGCAAGTATGCATCAAGATTAGTGGATACTATTCATCACAAGGAAGGATGAATGTTTTCCTTAGTTTTGTGAGGTCAGAACCTGTATGAACGGAAATAACAAATAGTTTTGATTCTAAGAGAAAATAAACAGAACAATTAAGCAAAATCCCCCACCATATCTACAGAATTCACCATCTCCAGAAGATGGTACCCTAGTTTAGAGGTTGCCATCTTCCTAGTACAGAGCAGCACACAGGTGACATCTGAGGTGACACTTCAGAGACTGGCATGTTAGAAGGAAAACAATGGCTGAATATAGGACTGTCCACAGCAGAGCCAGTGCATTGCTACCCCATCTGCTCCAGGATCCTCTTGGGCAGGCAAACATCCACCAGGATGACCACAGTTCTTCCCAGCATGGGCTACAAGCTTGAGACCCAGCTAGCACCCAGCAGGCCTGGACATGAGTTGTAACCTACACACTCCAAACATCCCTCAGACATCTCCCCTTCCCCAGCCTTCTTCCTAAATCCTTGTCAGCCCCCTTTCAGGCTTCACTGACCACAAACTATTTTGACATCAAGCCCACAGACTCCAGGTCTGCATCAGGCCAGGCAGAAGCACTGCTTCACTGCACCTACACAGCTCAGAGCTTTCAACCCAGCCTGCTTCCAGCCCTAGATTGGCAGTGATGATGTCAGGGATGAGGAATAAGGAATGGCAAGTGACACAAAGGAGCCTGACATCCCTCAGCCTCTTCCAGCCTGACACATTTGGCACTATTTGCAGCAGGAGCAGCCCTGCAGGAAGCCCAGATCCAGCAGACTTCCATTGGGCTCATTCCAGTCAGCCAAAACATCAGTCATCTCCTTTAGTGGGCATCCTCTAAGCCAGCTGAGCTCACAGCCTGAGCTCACGTGGACACAAGTGTTTAAGCTGCCCAAGGCAGGATTGTCACCTACTCTCATGTCTGTAAAACAACCTTGGTGTCAGAAGCCCAGTTAAGAACCCTACACAGTGCAGCACCTCCCAGCTATGCTGAATTTAAGGTGTACAACACTGCACAATTGCCCACTCTTCTTTCCTG
This sequence comes from Climacteris rufus, assembly GCA_013398175.1. Taxonomy (NCBI): domain Eukaryota; kingdom Metazoa; phylum Chordata; class Aves; order Passeriformes; family Climacteridae; genus Climacteris; species Climacteris rufus. The sequence goes on from VZRZ01005624.1 coordinate 3,180,815, forward strand.
CAAGGGATCAAAGTAATACTTAGCAAACAATTGCTACTTTATCTAAAGATTGAATATAAAAAATAATGGTGCAAATGCACTATTCAGGATCATCACTTCACCCAGGAACATGCACAGTAACAACATCACTGCTCTCATTGCATGCTGGCTGCTGCACTGATCTATCCTAATAAGGGATATTTCCACTTACAGCCAGGCAAATTCAGTTAAATTTATCCTTAGAAATACTGCACAGATATTGTTTCAAAGATATGATGTTATGTGACTCTCTACAGAAACCTCTGGGACTGAAGGTGATAGATAAATGGAGGTATAAAATAATAATTATAGAGCATCAAGCCCATGTCCCTGTTTGCACAGCTTTTGTTTGAACTTTAGAGCTAATTTCTGTTTTCTAAGAACACCACAGACTGGGCAGGAAACAGGCCCTCTTAATGGCAAAACAAAAAACTGCTTGGGTTGAAATATTTAGCTGAAAATCATGACAGATTCAGCAAGAGACAGTCCCTGGAGCCAGAGTGGTGCTGGCTCCAGAGGGAGCCCCTGTCTCGCTTTTGCAGTGCCAGCAAGAGGCCACAGCAAACAGCAGCAGCTGAGCCACCACCAAGGCTTTCCAGTGGAACAGCAGAGAGCATACCAGGGCAGCCTCTCCTGCATGTAATGATCAGCATGTAATGAAGCTGCTTTCCTGGCAGTAAGTGACAGCAGTGGTGTGCACTGTCCTGTTGTACTAAAACAAAGCAGCTTGTTTGATACAGAACACAAACAGTGGAGTGCTGCCAAAGCAGCGTGGGTGCACCCACACGTGTGCAGCACAGCCAAAGAGCAGCTTACACTCAAAAACCACACTGTAGGTGTGAAAGGACCCTTGCTGAAAGGGCCCACAGAAGAAGCAACCAAAAACAAACTGCAAAAAGGTCATTGAGAAGAAAAGCAAAGAGCAGCTCTTTGGAAAGACAGAACATCTCCTATAAAACTCCTCTCAAACACCTGTAGTGTTGTTTTTGCCTTGTTTGACAACAGAACAAGGCCTCCTTCTGTCATTGCTTGAACTCTGCTGAACTTGGACTGTGCTCAGCTGGGCAGCTTCTGATCACTGTGGTCATACAAAGCAGATGAGAGATGACCAGACTGGGAGGGGCACAAAGGCAAGTCAACACACCTTGACATGGACAGAACACACTGCCAAGAACAAAGACAGAAGTTCATTGTTTCCAGGGGAGCAAGTCCTGGAGGGGCAAGAACATCCTCAATGCAGTGAAAAATGGAATTGATGCTTTTAAGTTATACCCAAGGTAGCTGCAGAACAGCTTGCTCAGGGGCCACCAAGATCCCCAGGAGGTGCTACTACAGGCACCAAGCTCTAAAAGCAGGTGTTGATCAGCACCCAAAATAGCTACACTTTAAACACCACCAGTTTCATCTCCATTAGTTGCAGTAACTTGGCTGCATTAGAGACACATTCAGAGTCATATGCCTTCCAAAAGCTTCCCTAGATTCATTACCCCTTCTCTGTGGTGGGAATGAGACTATCTCAAAGCTGCATCAACCCTAATTCAGAGCAGAGCATTGGCCTTCATCTCTTCTTAGAAGTCAAAGTGTGGAAGGGTGGGCGACTTCTGGGCAGACAGACCAAATACATTTTCTCTTTTACAGTGGTCCAAGTACAACTGCCAACTAAAATCAAAGTTTTGTGGTTTTCTGTCTGCATAGCAGCAGTCAGCCTTTGTGAGTGGAAACTAAACCCCAGAGCATACAAGAGCCAGGCTGGCAAACGCTCTGGCTTCCAGCAAAGCAAGGGAGCGCGTTTTGCAGATAATGGAACAACGTGACGCAAGTCAGAGAGACTGGTTTAGCTCTACCTGCTGCATGCCATTAAAAAATGTAAGATGTGAATCTCTGCTACAGCTCACTCACTGGAAGACTAATGGACTTCAGTTTAACATATCACTGACAAGGATTTAGCAGACAAGCATGCCGAGTCTCCCGGAGAATCTGCCAAAGGAGTGCTCCCATTCCATGCTGCACAAGCTACCAAGGCTGCACAGAGCAGCAGGAGAGGGACTCCCAGGTGTTCACTTCCAGCAAATATGGTGCATGCCACAACTCAGCCTACTCTGCCCCTTTCTACATCAGCCCCCCCAGTAGGAGGACATCCATCATGAGCTGCTTGTAGTCTATGACCATCCAAGTGAGACTGGCCAAGCACAAGAGGAATCTAATAAAACACACAGCCATCACAAGGTGGGAGCTGGTGGCTGACAGCTCTGCTCTTTGAGCAGGTTCAGAGTTTTGCTCTCCACCAGCTACTTTATAACCCAAAGCAGAACAGGACAGGACCATGTGCCAGCTTACCAACTATGGTAATGCTCACCCCTTGCCATGGAAGCCCCTACAGGGCAAAGCACAGTTCACAGGCAGCTCTGCAAGTTCTTCTTTGCTGTCTGTCTCATCATCAGCTTAGGCAGGCAAATTGGAAGTGGAGCAAAACCAGACCACTTTGTGTCCTGACATACAGCCAACCACCACCTGGAAAAAGCCTTTGCCTTCTTCACCCTCCTTCTTCCCACCGTATCAGCAGCCCTTCTCATGCAGGAGGGAGCAGGAACAGCTCACCAGCAGAACTACTCTGTGAAGGGAGCCTGGCTGACCTCTGGCACCTCTCAAGTGCAGCAGCTCAGCTTTGTGCTGGGCAATGTAAAAGCCTCCACGAGGTACTTAATGGCTGTTTCAGTATTGCTACTGGTTTGCTCACAGGTAAAGATCTACTCTGAAATGAGAGAGCAGCCAAAAGCACCAGGTGAGCTATGGCTCCTTTCACTGCAGACTTCCTAGGTCCCCTCTGCAAGATAATGAGGTGGGGCACCACAGCCCCATACATTCTTTTGCTCTGGAACAGATCAATAGCTTTATATCTTTCCCCATATCAGGATGCTGTTGTGATATAACACCATTTACACTGGGAATCTACTAACACTCATTACACCACAACGAGCATTTTGGGCAGAAACTCCATAGAAGAAGATTTATAATACTGGCTGGATGCATTAACTATATCAATCAGAGTAAAATCAAAGAAATGCAAGTACATGTGTTTAAATGAAAAACTTTGCATTGCTCAAGCAAAGAAGATAAAGACAATAAAACATGTAAGCAGAAAAAAACTAATTATAAAAATCAAAATCCTTTTGAACAGTCTGGACGGTCATTTGGAAATAAATCTCTATTCTTAATGCCTCAAAACTCCTGCTATGTCAAGCTTATTGCCAGAAGAAAGGCTGCTTACAAAGATAATTTTCTTTCATTAATGTACAACTAAGTATTTATATGAAGAAATTCCAGATGGAGAGCAAGACTTTTTTTCCTCCCTCTGCCACCAACATGCTGAAGAGTCAACCTTCCTTAAAAGGCATGATCTGCTGAATTAAGGGAAAATTGAGTAGCTCACAGAAAAAGAAAAAATAAAGGAGGACAAATGAACAGCTTGGCTTGACATGTTAATCTCTGTTGCTTTAATTATTGTGTTTAATGTCAATTGGAGAGAAAAAGAAATAAGAGACTACAACAAAGCTGTGTGTCCTGGATGCAGTGTGCTCAGCAGGACTTCTGCCAAAAGCACAATGTTTTTATCAAAACAGCTTCTGATTAATCTTTCCCTCTCCCTCTGACAGTCCTGTGCATTTTACATCTCCTGATTTAGAGCCAAATTAGCTCCCTGTTCCAAGGGTTAATGCTCTTGAAAGTCTCATTATGGCAGCTATCTGCCCAGAGCCACTCCGTGTAAACTTAAACACACAACAAACCCCAGTACATGATGCCAATACCACATAAAAGAGATAAGATAGCATTTCTTTGACTGTGCAAAGTCATTGCACAGTTGACTGTCATGTGGCAGATTTAAGACTTGCTCATACTCTGATGAGCCCAGCTTGGAGCTAAGCAGGATAAGTCCTCCACCACCAGGATTGAGTCTCAAGTCTGGCTACTGGCACTGCAGAATGACAGGCTGCTACAGGGACTGCATCTTCAACATGAACCTTCCCATCAATAATGTCAGGGAGAGAAATGCTAGCTGCAGCTGAACACTATTTTTGGTTGATTGAAAGTCTTAAGCTGAAAAATAAATAAATTAAAGGGAGGGCAGGAGAAAAAAAAAAACGCCTAAAACACCTTTCAGTTTTGTATTTCTTGTCAATGACCCCAATACAGCAGCAGGTATCTGACCAGCACCCCATGCCAGAGGGAATTACATTGCTCACTGCTTCATCTGTGCCCATCTTAGAGGCACCAAGCATCACAGCAGTCCTGGCCATTAAACACTTCAACAAATAACAAGCCTGGTACCATCACTTTTGCTTAAGCAAAGGAGAAACCAGTAAGCATAAAACAGAGTCAAGAGAACAGGGCTGTTCTTAACCAGAATGACTGCATGCTGTGGCACTGGGTCCAACAGGATGTCTCCAAGGCTTCCATCCTCTCCTTAGCCCACAGCTGCCCGTGCTGGGGGGTGCCTGCAGCTGCTCACTGAGCTCTACAGAGCTCTGAACCCCAATTCAGGCTGGCCAGGGCCTCCTAACCAGCATTGCCTTCACCCATGAGCTTCCAACACATCCAGCCTTGGAGAACAAGAGAGCAGGACTGTGTGCTTGCAGCAGAGAGGAGGCAGCTTTATGAGAAGTCTTTCAGAGAAGGCACAGAATGAGCACTCAGTCCTTACCTCTCCCCAGCTACACCTTCAGGGAAAGAGCTTGCAATGCTCCTATCCCATCTCCTGGTGGAAGTCAGCAAAGCTTTCCATGAAAGGGAGTACAAAGCATTCTTGGCAGCATCTTTCTTATTTGCAAACAGAGTTGTCCTGATTTGGTGTCAGAATCAAAGAAACGAGGCAGAGAGGCCACGTTTCACTTGCAGGAGATCGGGCTCTTCATGGCCTGTTAGACCCAAACGTGTTCCCTGCCCCACAGCCCACTGCCAGCAGCTCACACCACTTCCCAGGCAAGCTGCTCAGATTCATTAGCCCTGTAACAGCTTTCTTTATCTGGCTGGCTTTTTTTTCCAGCAGCACATCTCTGAGGCATAAACCGAGGCTGGGAAAAAACCTAATTAGCATAGACAGCACTGCAATGCAATTCTCAATCTTAAGAGCCACTAAGTTTTCAGGAGAGAGAGCAGAAAGCGATAAATGCTGGTACACGGAGAACTAATGAAACCTCTGAAAATCATTGTAGCAGAGAGACCCTATTGTATAAGGATTTAGATTTGAAAGACCATAAGGAAATGCCTTTTAATTACAGTAATATATGTAAAGACAACAGTTACTTTGCTACAGTGCTTGTTTAAGGCTTTATTGTTAATTAGTTTACACAATGAAGCAGAAGAGAGTTGAGGAAAAAAAGGTTATTTGCTCTAAATATTAACATTTGTCTGTTCATTTTGATAGAAGCTCATTCATGAGCTATACCACAATTCAAAACTAAGGATGAGAACTTTTCTATTTACTTTGCTACACTGTGGAATTCGCAAAATGCAGATTTTGCCATGTAGAGCAGACACAAATATTGCAAGTATTTCCTTAATATTTCCTTAAATGTTTTTTATTAAAATATTGGCATAGAACGGAAAAGCAACAACACATCACCGAGCTTCTGCCAGAGCTCAGCCCAAGGTCAGCCAACCCCACAGAACAGCAATGCAATTCCCACTCTGTTCCACCAGCTCTGCTTCCCAGGAGCTGGGAGGCACCCAGGCTCCTGACATCCTCTCAGTCTTCCCACCCAGCCTCACTAACACAGATGCTTGGCTCCAGCCTTTGGGAACAGGGACAGGAGTTTCCAGGAGGGTTCATGGGGCAAGTTCTTGGGCAGTGACTGTGTTTGAAGCGTTTTGATCTCTGTTCTTAACAAGGAAGACATTCTCTGCCATTTAAAGTATGGCAAACAGGCTTAGAAGGCAGAGCTTCCATCATTTCAGTGCCTGATTTGCAGGGGGTAAGAAATCCGCCCTAATGAGAAGGCTTCACAATAGGAAATGAAAGGATAAACTAACTCCTATTCTGAATGGCTTCACTGTCTGCTCATTCCAGCTTTCTCTCTCAAAAGAGCTGCAAATGTCAGTACAGTCTGGGAAAGAAAAGAAACCATGTCAAGACCTGAAGCCCAAATAAGCAATACAGCAACTATTCTTACACCAAGCAGCACCTGTTTCTTATTGACTGCAATATCTGCAAGATGTGCAGAGAGGAAAGAAAACCACATCCATTTGGTAATGCCATATAATAAACCAGCTCAGTCTTTACTTTCCTACGGCCTGGTCTAGCAGAGAGTAGGGGAAAAAAAACAACTGAAAGAAAAAAAAACATTTCAGAAGTTTGACATCTTCCACGTGCACATATACCCCTTCCTCATATAAATCAACTCCCCCCTGAACTAACTCAGCTGTAGGAAACAAGGTCAAATGTAAGCCAATTATTCACATATAACATATTTTCTCCTTGTACTGTCATAAGCATAAGAGATGGCTGCAGGTAGTGTCACCATCCACTCCCAGCTCAATGTCAAGGTGTGTATCAGTCACCCTGAAACAACCACTGACCTGGTAGCAGCTTGAGTGCACAAGCATGGAAATCTGGCCCAAAGGAAAAGGGTGTCAGGAGAGCTGGGATCAGCTGTGCAGCTATGGGCATCTCACTCTCCATCACCACGTCTTTGCCTTCTCCTTCTAAGCTCCCCCAAACTCTCTCTTTTTTGATTTACATCCTGTAGGAGCACAAGCTTCTGCTGTCCTGTGTTCCTGAGAATGTCTCAACCTCTGCCTGCTAGAAGTACCAACAAGAAAAAACAATTTACACATAGTTTAAAAGCAGCTGCTAAGTATATTCCCACTCAACTGTTTTATAAATTAAAAGGGAAAAGGCATCTAGTTATTTTTCAAGATAGTGAGCTTCCACTGAAGCACAGCAAGAGATTCTTCTCTCTGCCTACCAGCTTAGTCTGTCTGTCATTAACTGAGACAGGGTAAAAACCTCAAAAATGGTATAAGTCAAGTACCATGTAATAGTTTTTGCCTTAATACCAGCAAGTTCTTTAAAATAAGTTAGTATTAACACAGAAGATTCTGACAAATGCTGCATTTCTTTTCCTTTTAAGAGCTAATAATGAAAACTGTAAAGCTGAGACCCCATTTGAAGAAAAAACAAACAGATATCCAAGAGTTAGAATAGACAGACCTTCATTTTGTGTTTTTTTTTCCTAGCTATATAGCAGTGATAAGCACCTGTACAAGTGCCCTCTCTTCCCAAGACAGTTTTTGAGGCAACAGTAGGCACAATTCCCATGAAGTTCAGAAGATTATTAAAATTATGTTCACAGTTAGTCCTGGAAGATATTTTATTATGCAAGAAAAATACCATCTTAATGTCCTAATAAAGATATTTTTCAGCATCATTGAGACTTTCATGATACCCAGTGGTCTAATGAAAAAACTTGCAGCTTTTTTTTTTTTCTTAAATGCTCATTAAAACCCTACCACAATGTCCCTGAAATGAGAGTTTAGTAGCACACCAAACTCACTCAGGATTAGCTTCTCATTGGAGATGTAACAATATAGTAGGAAAAAAAATAAAGCTCTGAAGACTAAAGTCAGTATCTTTTGATGCAACTCTAGTGTCATCTCAGCAAACAGAGGCACGTCCTGGACATCTGGCAAACACAAACAATGGGCTACATGCAAAATGAGCCTCATTAGAAAAATCTGTTAGTCAACTATCCAGACAAATCTGTCCTCCTGCAGGCACTTTCTTCATTTGCAGGATGAATTTACTTTTTCCCAGCACATCAGAATTCAGGCTGCTGCTCCACCCAACATCACCTCCTTCACCTTGACACAATGAATGACTTCAGTGAGCCCATTACAGAGCTGTGAATACCTCCAGAAGAAGGAGGCAAGGGCAGTGAGAGCCAACACTGATGGAACACGGTACCTTCAGACAGGGTAAAGGACTATACCATGTGCCAAGGACTCCACCAGCTCTGAGACAGCTCTAAGAAAGCTTAAAAAGTTAGAGAGTGTCTTGGGGGAGCTATTTAAAATTATAATCAAATGGGTTTGGGCAGCAAGAGAACCCTTTGGATATCTCCTTTTAACCATTTCCAATAGATACTCCAGATTTTTCATTGACACTTGATGCAACACTCGTGCAACACCCTGTTGCCTTCCCTAGGAACCTCAGGGCTTCAGCACAAGCTGGAATCTCCTTCAGACAGAAAAACCCACTGCAGGAGAAGGCAGAATCATTGCTGAGGACATCAGGTATGTCTTCACTTCATCTGACTACTAAAGAATCCAGAAAAGCCCACGATCAGAGACTGGCTGAGAAAGAGCATCTCCTTTAGGGAACTGCTCACCATCAGTCACCTGAAGAATGCACACAGGAGGAAATTCACATTTCTGTTTCACTGCTTAGCCTGGGAAAATCTGAGTCCTGTGACCCAGACATATAAAGTTGCTGGCTCTGACTGATTATAAAATATAGATGCTTCCAATTCAAAGTAAGAAATAGGGTTTGCATCTGATACAAAGCAATATCAAATCCAGAGAGCTGCCTTGACAACTCTCCAATGGCATTTTAGTTCTTTGACCTGTATTACTGACATGCAAATCAAATGTAACAGGATTTATTATTAATTTCTACTAACCTTCATTAGATATTACTTTAGTTTTAAATGGTGTCTAAGGACCAGTATCACACCAATCCCACAGCAATAAGTTGCCTGAATAAAATATAAGCATAAAATTACTTATGTAATATATACTTTTGCCTTATTAACACAGGTCAATCTAAATATCTATGTCTCAATTTTTTTCTAAGCTTTCTAACTACATCATGCAATTTATTGCTGTTAGAGAAACCAGAGGCTTACCTACACATTACTCTTTTCCATCAAAAACATTTTGGGCAAAACAGCTAAAATTCTTTATTATATTTGCTTTTTTGTTAAATGGCTATTTAAATAGTCTCTGAATTTAGCATACATCATCTCCTATACAGACATATTTGTTAACTGTGTCCTTTTTTCCCTTTCTTTGCACAGCTGACAGCCCAAAGACATGTAAAACCAAATTTGTACCTTCTGCACTGCATGACCATGACATGTCCAAAATCTGAATGCTGGGTAAACTGCTTAGGCAGCAAAGTAGAAAGAACCAATTTCAGATACCAACACTTTGCTATAATATGATTCTAATGAATAAAGACTGCATAAAAGAAACAGCAGGAACCTACATTCTCTCCCTTTGACCATCCAGTTTGTACTTGTGAGCTGCTCTGCTGTGACAGGGCAGAGCTTGGCTTCTGAGTGACTCTGAGATGTCCCTGAAGCTGCTGGGGGCAGGCTCCTAAAAATCTCAGGGATGGAGGAAGCATTGGAAGAAGGCTTGAGTTCTGCTCCCTTTGAGAAAGCCCTTTGCTTGGAGTTCCATGAGAAAGGAGATGGGGAAGAACCCAAAATCCCCACACCAAAAAAGTTACCCAATTGCAAGCTCAGGAGCAAAGGAGAAACCCAGAGGAGCTCATTTCCACTGTTAAAAATATAACATAAGAGGATAAAAAACATACAAACTGCCAGCCTGGCTTATCCCAGGATGAGCTCCAGTTCACTAAATATTTGTTCCATCACAGAGGCAAAACAAGGAAATTGGGAAATACTTACAGAACTCCTCATCCATATGCTTGGACTTACGAATCCAACAATCAGAGTATAAAGCATGAACAAAGCTAACACCCCTGAGCTTCACCCTCTCCAAAGAGGTAGAAGGTCTTAGGCCTGTAAAATCACACCTTTTCCCTGGCTTTTAGGAAACATCATGATGTTCAGTGCTGCTCAAATCCTGTCTCTGCAGCAGAGAAGCTTCTTCATTAATTGCTGTTTTTCTCAGATGACAAAAATCAGACTGAAGGTCACACTGAGCACCTCCAACACCACACAACCTCCTGCTTTTGCCTTCCACCCTCCTGCTGTCATGAATGACACCTCTTCACTTTTCTCACTGGTGCTGCTGTTGAACCTTTTGCAGAACTGAGCGATAGGGACCTGACATGAATTTCTTTGGAAACAAGACAGAAATGAGACTTGGCTGAGCACCTCATGCACAGGTGGAGATAAGCACCTTCACATGAAAGGAAGGATGTGTTTGCACCCCTCTTCCTTCCAAATCTCTTCTCCAGAAAAAAAACACTAGAAAAATATTGTGCAAGAAACAGATGGAGGAGACAGGGAGGTAAAACAAAAGCAAACAGGTTATTATTTGGTATAAATCTACTCTGGTTCCTAAAGGAATGAATAAAGTAAAAAGAGAAGACATTCAATACACGTAGCTTTCTCCTTTCACAATATTGGGCTGGTGCCCAGAATTGAAGGAGTGATGAGAGTTTGCTCATATGAGCCAAAAGAAATGGCTCTCACTTGTTGATAGTATCCTTTACAAGATAACAATTACAGTGTTTGCCACAGATCATGCCTAATTCTTGCAACATCTCAGACTGGAAAGAGTTTCTACTTTTATTAGCTTTGAATAAGCTCAACTTCCTTTTCACTCATTTTCCTTGAATGCTTCTTTCCTACCTGACATTAAATCTCTCTTTGGACGTTTACTCAATTAATTTGCCTTAATTAAATTGAGATTACTCCACTTAGGAAGTGGAGTGAACTGAAATCAAATTAAAGCAACTTTAATTTTGAAAAGTGTGCAAACACAGAGGTTTAATGAGGTTTAAATAATCCTTTTTAAATTCACACCTCTAGTTAATTTAATTCAGCTTTCCTGATGATCCCTGTACGGACATGTTCTATGTCAAGATGTATTTGAGAAAAGACAGTGAAGGGAACAACAACATCCACAGAGAGAGGAAAAAAAAGAAGATAAATGCATTTTTGGCTACAAATCTCTGCAACAGAATGAGATCACTTACTTTTTGTTTTTAAAAAGCCCTGCTATCAAAAAAAGTACAAGGAACAAGTATGGCTGACATCCTCAGCACATCTTTTACATCACTTGCATGAGGGGGCAAAGCAATGAAAACACAGACCTGAGATCCCTTTTTCCAGTGAAGAGGTGAAAAACTATAGGGTAAAGGACACCAATAGCAATCAAGAAACATACATAGATTAAACCCTGTCCTCAGGTGAGACAGACTATGACCACAGGCATTTATAGGGAGGGCTAAAAGATACCCAGGGTGCACAGAAAGGAGTGACTGTGTGACTGCTGTGATGGCCATGTCATTGTGCATGGTCTCATCAGGGTCACTGGGAACCCCTCTGTCCTCCTTTGGGGGGCAATACAGGTTGCCACAGCCCACAGGGTGGAACCAAGGAGCAGGCTGGATGTTTTATTTGACAATCCTCCAAACTACCACGCCAGGCTGCTGAGCAAGGCAAGATGAACGTGGCTCAATGTCACCAGCCCTTTGGTTCTGACCTCCAGTTCTGGGATCAAACCCTCTGTTACTAATGGTTGGTTGTGGCTGCACATCTTTGGTTGACTGACTTGAGCAGTGCTGCAAACCCTCACCCACAGTCTGTCTTTTCACTTGTCTTGAGCAGCCTCTTGGCACTGAAAGCTGCTCTCAGTGCCTGAGGGCATGTTCTCAGAAATCTTTCCTGGCTGATTTCTGCAGTCCTCTGGCCATCATTTCTTCTCCTGTGCACTCTCAGACGCGTTTTCCCCTCTGCAGTGATATCTGCTCGTTCTGCATCTCTCTGAAGACCCCTCAGCACAAATCAGGGATGCTCTGAGCACAAGCCCAGGAAACACAATAACCAACAGCCTCCAGCAGCCCATTCCAAGTCTGCAGAAAGCACAGGCACAGGGCTTGCCAGTTCGGATCTAATGTCACTATTTTCCCACACCTCTGCACTTAAAAAACATACCAAAAGTTAAGATGAGTGTGTGGAAGCAAGACCCCACAGCTTGTGCACAAACAGCTGTATGTCCATGCTGGCACACTTGCACACAGACCCATTGTTCTCTGTTGGGATTTCACTCTCCTTCTTACCCCTACCAGAGCCATGCACAGCAGAAATTGGTGACACTGCTTACACACATGCTTATTTGCTGCTCAGAGTCAAGGTTTTCAAAGAAATATGTGCCAGAGTCTGTTTATGGCCCTGGAAGCTGTGCAAACTACACAGATTTGCTACCTCTTCACTAACTCAAGCTGCCATTATGCACTGATTAGGCACTGACAGCAAAATAAAACTCTTATAGTTTTCATATAAAAACTGTCACAGACTAATTCAGAGACAATTTCAAATTAGGCAAGCAAATCCCTGTCCAAACTTTCCTTCAAATATAATGAACTGCTGGTTTAGTTCAGGCATTCACATTTTCAGCTCAAAATGACAGATTTTTCCCCCCAATCCCTCCCTGAATTTAACAAGCCACTGAAACACAAGGTTTATCCCCGAGTCACTCACACCTGCATAATCCTGTTCATCGCTAATGTGAGCTGCAATTTAAATTCTAGGAAAAAATAAAGACTGGAGGGGTGGTGGAAGGGAATGAAACAGCATTCAGGACAATACAAAAATGCTCAGCCCTTAAATAATCCCAGAACACCATTTAGATTCAGAGATCCTGGCAGGAAAAGATTTCCAGTGAGCCAAGGGCACTGGGAATTAATTTCCCCTCTCTTCCCAACACAAAAGGCAGAGGCAAAATCAATTTGTACCAACAGCAGAACTTACACAGGCAAGCCACAGGGAGTTGGTTAATTGTGAGATTGTGAAGAAAAATAACACTTGCTACAAAGCAATTAAAAGCTGCTCTCACGAGTGTTCAGAGTCCTTTGCAATTTACCCAAAACAAACATGTTTCCCTAAAAAGAAAACAAAAACAAAAAACCAAAACTCCTCAACCTTCAACACAAGCTCATTACTCCCTCCAGATTCTTCCAAAACAAGTGCTCTCACGGTGCTTTCACAGTGACTAGGGAAATACAACCCAAATATTCTGCTGTGATTTCCACACAGAATCTCAAACACAGGGAAGGGTCAGCCCTGTGCTCACACAGAGTCAGGCACACGGAGATGTTCCAGGTCATTGCTGCCTACCAGGGAGCAAACAGTGCAGTGGAAAAGTGTCACATGTGGTAGGAAAACAAAGTCAGATTTGCTCAGACTTTTCCAGGCAGAGAGAGCACAGGGGCACATGCAAGAAATGGGCACAGAGCTCTCTGCACAGACCAATGCTGGCTTTCCACAGCACTCATCCAAGATGCTTTCCTGAAGTGAAAGCACCATTCTGACAGCAAAATCGTCCTTCACACTGGCACTAATGTCAGGCTGGGTTTCACTTGCTGCACCAGGACCTGCACAGCCACAGAGCCCCTGATCCCTCCAGGGTTTGCTGCCAACTCCAGCCAGCACCCACCTGCAGTAAGGCAGTGCCTGGACTTTTGGGGTGGGAAAGGGCTCCCAGACAGGGCTGGTTTGATCACAAAAGCAATGCTCAGTGCCTTCTCCTGGCTAACACACCCGTGCTGTAGCTCTCTCCATTTCCCCACAGAAGTGATGGAATAGGGCTGTATCAGACTAAAAGACAGCCAAGCAAGGGCCGTATCACCCAAAACCAACTCTTTCCATAAGAAAATGAAAGGGAGCGAGTCAAAGAGGGGATAATAAAAATGATTTTGCAACAATCAATAGATCTTAAATAAAAATCAGCAGCTTCTCCCAATTGCAGAGAGGAAGCAGGTAGCAGCTCAGGGGCAGTCACCAGCCCTCGGCATCTTCCAGCAAGAACCTCTGCCTTTCAGACAGCCCTGAACAGCTCTCAGCCACCCAGCAGTGACTTAATGGGGGAGAAAACCATACCAGGGCCTTGAGAATTAGGAGAAGGCTTTTGTAAAGGATATTAAAGCTCATGCTTTGGGGATTAAGTCAGTCTTTATCTGTTAGAGATCAGGATGTGGCTAACAGTAGGGGACAGATTATCTGCATCTGTCGACTGGGGAGGATTTACACCTTCTGAAGCATCTGTGCCTGCTATTGTCAAAATCATCCTTCAGCCCGAGCCAACAGCTTCTACTGGCAAGGAATGCAAAGCTTTCTAGGTTGTGTACAAAGGTCTTCGAGTGGCAGCATGTAAGACTTCTTAAAAGACTTTCAGTAATTTAGAAGAACAAATTAAATCTTGATTGTGCTGGGCCATGAAGAAGTTAAAAATTAACTGTGATAACATGGACTGGGCCTGGCTTGGGAAATTTACTAAACATCCATTCCCAAGCCCACTGTTTAATATAAACCAGAAAATCTACAAGGTGGGCAAAGAGACTCTTGAAAACATCCTGGATTTCTACAGGCTTCCTTTGGAGGGAAAAGGGTGCATACAATGTCTTGGGTCCATGAATAAGAAAAATCCAGGTCTTCTCTCAATCCATCCCTTCGTAAATTTGCTGCTATTAATATGGAAAATTGCTGCTCAAAACAGGGCCATGGTGTGGCCACCTCTGAGGTGCCCATGTGTGCAGCAGGTCACTCCCAAAGTATTTTCTACACTTTCTCAAGCTGCTTTTCACTATCTTTGAGTTCTTTAACACCACTGAAGAACTGATATCCATTTAGCATTACAGCACCAAAAACAAACAGCTCATTAAACTTCCAGAAAACTATTTCAGAGAAATGTATCAGTTGAAATATTCCCAAAATTTATCTTCCAGAAAAGCTGATAATCACATGCTCATAAGAAACAAATGTTCAACTGGAGTCAGTTTTGTAATATATTAATTAACATAATTTTCATCGGCAGTGACAGCAGGCCATCTGCTACTCTGGCAGCACAAGGGACTGAGTTTCAAGCCACTTTAAGCTGTTTCTTGTTGTGCATAGCTGATTTTCATCTAAAAACAAGGCATGAGTTTCTCATCTCTTTTTGGATAAGCACTTCCCAAGAGGCAGCAAACAAACTTTTTAGCCTGGTAACCCAATCCCCTGTATCAGCTGCTCTTGGCTCACTGCAGTGTGGCACCCAGCAGCTGGGACAAGGCCTCTTACTCCAGTATCCATGCCAGGATGCTGGCTCAAAGTCAGAGCATATCCCAATAGGAAAAAAACATCTACAGGAACAGTCAGCAGAACTTCCTCTGCAATAAATTAAGCACAAGCTTCAATGGCAGAAGCCATTATCTGGTTTATCAATAACACTGGCCTAGGGGCATAACTGCCTCCAACACAAACTCACTGAGTTAGGGCCAACTGGTGACCACAGTAAGCTCGTTTTTATTTCAGAGGTAGTGAAAATGCCAACAGAAAATCATGTCCATTTGTTCTGTCTCTACCTTCCAGCTTCACGGTATATACAGAAGAATACAAAAATGGGAGATGCTTTTCCAACTGCTATTGTCACTCACAGGTTCCCATAACTCAAAGTCATCATTTACACTACTTCCAAATAGCACCTGACTCTGCAGAACTCCAGCATGAATAACCATCATTTTGGCAGAGACAAGGGTTTAGGAAAATCACTCCCATACTGGGCCATAAGTCTCCTGAACTTCAAAAAGAAATAACAACCTCATAGTTGAAAAGCAAGTTCATTTACTCCGCTATTTATAGCTTAATTATGTAGATGAGGAAGCTATTTCCAAGTCAGACCTGATAAGCTGCAATAATTTTAAAAACAGAAAATCCCTTGGTAGATGAAGTTCAGTCAGTCCCCAGCTTTGAATCCCAGCTGGGAAATGAGGACCAGCATCCAGCTCTGAAGGCCAGAATGGTTTCTTAAATATCAACACCACACTTGAATCCACACTGGGGCTTCAAAAATCTCACCAAGCTGACGTTCCTAGAAGTTGCCATCCTGTAGCTTTGAGATCTGCTGATCCCTTTTCATCTTTGTGTTTGCCACTGAGTCCCAACTGCCCCACTAAATTTTTGAGGGAGAGGATGCTCTATCCTTCACAGGCCTGTAAGGCACTGAGCAAATTGATGGTGATGGCTATTAACAAATGTAACCAGGTCACCAGTGAATGTTCCCAGGCTTTGACACAAAACATTTTCCAAATAAAATCTTGCAACACTGATAAAGGTCATTTACCAGAAATCAATATTTGGAAACAGACTCCTGAGTGCAACAGATTAGCACTGGTGATGATGGTATTTACTTTCACTGAAAGTAATATTTGCAATAGGAGAGCATTATTTTATGCTATGTGTGACACACACAAGGAAACCTAAACTATTTAAATGTAAATGAGAACGTTCACATTTGACACCAAGACTTTGCCATTCTCTATTTGCCAGAAGTATTAAAGGATTTCTATTTACCAATTTCAGCAGGCAGTGAGAACCATGTGTGCTTTTCACCAGGCATTTGAGTGGGCCCTGTGTAGCTCTCACCCAACCCTTTCCAGTCTCCTGTCCCCATCCCACAGATTACATTAATCCTCTTGTTTGTTCTTTCTTTAATTAAATGATACAATCTTTCAGGCAGTCTGTGCACAGATATCAGCAGATAAAACTTAAAAAAAAACCCCAACCCTAACTGTACTCACGGGAATAATCTTTACCATGTTAATTAGCAACCAGAATCACAAGGAAACACACCCAAGATTATTAAGGGAGAAGCACGCAGAGAGAAATTTTAAGTATAGCAAGCCCAAATTTCCCATATTCCAGGTTCTGGCTGTTGCCTCTCATCCCCCATAAGCATGGAAATAAGTGACCTGACAGAGCTGGGAAGATGTCTTTTTCAGAAGGTTTTTTAATGGGCACATTAAATAAATATCTGCTCAGGCAGGTTGAATTAAAGTTGATCCTTTCTGGTAACAAAGGACTTGAATTCCCAAGATCCCTTCAGAGGATGTATTATAATACCTTATGGTGACATTTAACATAGGGACCAATTCCCTGTTTCAGGCACCAGCTTACTGGAGAGCCACTCATCTTGGAAGCAGCTGACTTGCTGGGGAGAGACAGGCTCATAACCTGGAAAAGAGTCAATAAGCACTGGAAAGGCCTTGATGGATTTTGATGGATGATGCAAAGAAGTTAGTTATTTAACTTCCATTTCAGTTTTCTCTCCTTCAATAAGAAGATTAATTACACAATAATCCAAGAAATTGGTCACTGCAACAACACAATCATCAGCTTTTAGCTGTTATCCCAAGGAAATTATAAAGCCTTTTTTAATTCACTAATGATATTTCAAGTGAGAACAGTTTTGTATTTTAAGGAAAAAAATAAATTACAGAAACTCTTTGAAGTGCTGCCTCTATAGCAATTAAAAAGTGACAGCCTGTAGAGAACAGGAGGATATGTGCTATTTTTGTACAGTGCTAAATAGGTAATGCCATGCCAAGACAAATCAGGGCTGTGGCCAGACTAGCAGATATCCCCCAGAAATGCAAGAGCACACATCTGCCCCGAGAACATTGCCAGCAAAGTCTCCCTGCATCCCACACCAACCCTGCCCAGCACAGGGTGGGGAACATTTGGGCTGGGTGCAGTTAAAAACACGTTTGCTGGAAAGTCATCTTTATAACAGGAAAAGTTGTAAAGCATGAGGCAATCTCTGGCATTTTCCTGAGCTCTCACTCACAGCTGCTCTCTGTGAACTGCTGGGTGCTTTGGACACTGCCATACCCACCTGTCCACGCTGGCACTGGCACCTGCACAGGATAAGGTTCCTTATGAGGGCTTTTAACCACCAAGGCAGTGAGGTTTGGAACATTTGAGGGAAGAAAAAGGAAATTATGTCATTAAACTCTCTGACAGCATTATGAAGGACATGATCCCTCCTGGCAGGTAGGGGTCTGAAGAAAAGACTCCAAGGTCTCTTGCAGTTTTGTATCTCAAACATGCAGAAAAGGAATCTTCCACACAGCAGCTAATGAAGCACCAAGATCTATCTTTATCCTTCACCAGGGGCAACAGCTTAGTAGCTCGAGCAGATAACATTTATTTTGCAGGCCAGACATCTTTCAAACAAATAAAACATTTGAAAATATAATGGTTTTGATCAACAAAGTTATGAACTTCAAGTGCTTTGTATAAAAGAACAACAGTTTGTATTTAGTTACCTAATGCTGATGGTGTGATGTGTTTTGCCTTGTTCATAATTCAAGACAGTACATGTTTTTGCTGTTAAGGACATTGCTAATTTGAAATCTAATCATTTGGAGTGAAGTCATAAGTGCTTTCAAGTGCTTTCACAGCCACATTTCTATAGTCTTACAAAGTATTCAGAAGCCTCTTCTCCAGAAGACTCACACAAACAACAGGAGAACGCTATGAATAGAAGGGACCAGAAGGTACCACACCATGGTGGCACTTCTATACACAAATGAAGCTGGTAAGAGATGAGAAAATGACATTTTGTCAAACAGACACAATAATTTACTACCTCTAAGAATGCCACATACCACTCTTAAAAAGTGATCTGAATAGCTTGAGTGCACTGCATGACCCCAACTGCAGCCACACAACATCAGGGTCCCTGACAAAGATGTGCAAAGGATCACAGCTTCCCTGTGCCCAGCTCTTCCTCTCCTCACAGACAAACATGTCTAATAGCCAGTTGCTGATTACTCACCCAGGGGTGCCCATAGCATGTGCTCCCCACCCCAAACACTCGAGCTCACAGCCAGATTGGTGGTGGCACACTCCTGCCACTCTATCGCTGTGCCACGTGGCTAAGTGGCTGCAAAAGAAGACACAGCTTCATGCTGTGTGATATTTCTGCTGATGACAAGCCTTTAAAAATTTAAAGCACGTGAATAAAAGCTTTTGTGGTCAGACAAATGGCCCATATGTTGGCAATTAAATTATATACAGGCAATATGGTTGATTGTCAGCTACCAGAACATGAAAGATCTTCCTGACTTTCAGAAACTTGGCTGGGGCTCCATGTACTTCTGCAAAACTCAGCACCCAAACAGGTCTCCCAGAAGAGGGATTTCTGGATGGTCCACTGGGCAGGAGCAGAGCTGGAGGTGAATGTTTCCCCATAGGGAAAGCTCCATTGTGCAACACGTCCTGCAGCACAACCCCGAGCTGTGTCTCAGGGCTTTCCCATCCTGCACACCCTCTCACTGACTAAGCCTTCACATCCTTTGGTCTAGGGTTTCAAAGCACACAGTCCCAGCCCAGAGCTTGGCTTTAACTCCTGTCCAGCTGGCTCCATGCTCCTCTCCCTAGTGTAGGGAGCCAAGACACAAGCCAATTCCAAACACAAACCAAATCCCTTCCAAGCTCCTACTGGCTTTAACCTCTTGCTTATTGCAGTAACCCTGAATTTACAGATGTTGCTTGTACAGAAAAAGGAGGTGGGATATCTTTTTTTTGTTTACATATATTTCACATAGCCAACCCCCCCATGTTTTCTGTCTGTAACTAATTGTCCTTTCTGTCCCCCTTTCAGACATGCTGCTTCACTAAAGGACATGATTAACAAAAGCATCACTTGACTAAACTGACATGCTCCAAATGCCACTTAATCCTCAGAAAAAAAAAAATCTGGTAATAAAACTGCATCTACTAACAGGTCACTAAAGCCTAGGCTAAATTCATGGGCAAGTCTTACCCCGCATACACACACTCATTTCACACAGACACACACACACTGGTGTCACCCAGATGTGGCTGTTTGTGGCACTTAAGACAAGAGTGACATCTGAAATACATGTACTGCATCCACCCATTCATAAACACAGACATAAAATCCCAGGAAGTGGCTCATGTTTGGATTCCCAACACAGAGCTTGTATTTAACTTTGTACTTCACATTGTAGTTGATCAATAAGGCAGGGCAAAGCACAACTAAAAGCTCAGCTCCTCCCCCCATAGCACACACCATCTCCCTATGATTAAGACAGGTTCCATGCAAAGAAGAACTCCAGATTCATGGCCAAGAGGGGTCTAACAGGCAAAGGCACCATTTTTCACACCAGAGCCTTGAGCCAGAAACACTAAATCCCACCTGAAATCCTTCCCATTACATCAGAAAACTGACATTTGAATTCCTGTATACAAAAGTGAAATAATTTCCTTTTCATTTCCTGAAGGCAGAAAAAGTCCCTCCAAAGGAAGGAAGCATTCTTCTTATAATTAAAGTTTGGATTCAGAGTTTTGCAGCAATGTACTGCCCCGAGTTTGCAGATATGTCATTAGCCATGATTACTTGGAAGATCCTGTGAAAATGAAAAATGAGATGGTCAAACTCTTGGGTACAAAAATAATTGCTTTTATGTTGGATTGCTTTGCTTAATTTCAGAGAAAGGTAGTCTCTGATAAACCGTACTCCTTATCATATTTCCAAATGTATGATGTTACAGTTCATTTAAGTTTCTCTTCCTTATCTGTGCCTTTCCTCAATACCACTCAAACTTCAAAACCCATTTCACTTCCCTTCTTATACCAAATAGTCATCACTATTGTTGCTGCTCTAAAGAAAGTATAGTCTGTCTAGATAGAAGGAAAACATGCAAAAATGTAGGAAGCCTTGGCCTTGAAATCCCCCAATGCCACTACACTTTGCATCTAAAGTTAAATCATCCCTCCCTGTCTGAGCAAAGAGCAGCCACAATACTACAGCTGTAAACAGAAGACATTTTGCTATCTACCATACAGGCAAAATAGTCTGGCAAAAGTTTCACTATTTTAAAGAACAGAGCACTCACTGAAATTTCCCCATGGTAGCAAGGAGACAGAGCAATTAGAGACAGCCCAGAGGTCTGACCAACACACTTCAGAGTTCCCCATGATTTGTGAAAGCTTTCTGACCAAACTTTGGTGGGTTTTATTTTTCCCTAGAAATCAGAGCAATCTGTCTCCTGAAAACACAAAGGAAACATAACACCAAAAAAAAATATAATAAAGACATAAGAGAGAGATGAAATTGCTGATGGATGTTGCTGGCAAAACTTCTGTGCAAGCCTACCTTCTGCTCTCTTCAAATGGGCTTTGCCACACTGGGAACATTTGTTAGAGCACAGCCACTGCCAAACTGCAAGAGGATACCCCTGACAGAAACACAACTCATTACTCCCTGATTTATGGAACAAGAGCTCAGGGGGGGCCAGCACACAATCTGGGAAAAAAACCAAACACCAAATCCATACACAGAGGTGACATTTAATAGGTTTATGCATTTTATAGTAGCCTTAAGTGTGTTCCTAAAAGAGACAGGGAAAACGTGCTCAGTCAGAAGGAAAATTCACTACTTGTACCTCCCAGTCTGCTTTATTACACAGCAGCCCATAGCAAGTGCTCTGTTTAAAGACTGGCAGCACTCTCCAAGAGAGCAATGTTTGGGCACAGATGCCTCCAGGGAGACACTAACACGTTTGGAGAACACCTTGCAGATAGAGCTAAAAACACTCAGCTTTAAGCTGTGAAGATTTTACACTTGACAAATACTCAGGTCACAGCCAAAAACACTCCTTTTATCTTCTCCCCTTCTTCCCTGAAGGCTCCCAGACTCGGCCACCAACTCTTCCCTCTTTGCAGCTGGAGTTGTTCCCCACACAAGCTCGCCTTGCCTTTGAATGAAACATAGGGAACAGTTCAGGACCAACAACAGGAGGGCCAACAACAAGCAGAGAATTAGTGGTGCCTCCTGACTTCTCTTTTTGTCCCTCTGCCTCCTCATCTCAGGTTGGGTTCTGCAAGGTGGTGTGCCCTAGAAGCCTGTAGAAGTACAGCATCTTGCAAGCCCAGGCAGTCCCAGCCAGGCACACGCGACACCCACTGCAGCATCTCTGCACATCCCATCACCAGGGGCCCTCAGACCCTACTCCCATGGGAAGGGCTCTGCTACCTTGGCTACTGCTCAAAAATTCCCCCAGCTAGTGTCACAAGAAATAGCAAGTGACTTCCAACACCCTCAGCATTGCCCACAAAAAGACAAAACCTTTGCTTAATCTTACAGGAAAGCCACAGGGAGCCAAACATGAGAGGGGCCAAAATGCCCCCAGAGGTGAGCAGCAGGTACCCAAGCCCCCCTCGCTGCCAGAATGGACAGTCAGTCCTTGCCCTGTAAAGTCTCCAAAGACAGGTTTTACAAGTCCATAAAGGGTTCGGTGCCCCTGAGCCCACTCCCCACACAAAGTCCTCTATGAGGCTTGCAGGGGCCCCATGGTGAGGGAAATTTCACACCACTTCACTGAAATGAGCTGGTATGGATCAGACCAGAATGCCAAAGGAGGTAACACCCAACACGCTAATCCATCCTTCAAAAACACCCATGTGCATGTTCCAGGTAACAGTTACTGATATGAAGCACTGGTTTTATCTAACACTTTGCCCAGGAATTTAAATTGAACTGCAATCCATGAAAATTGCCAGGCTGGGGGTGGTGGTGGTCAGGAAACAAACAAAGCAAGATGACAGCTTCATGTTTCAAAAAGCATGCTATCAGTTTGGGAAGAGAAAAAGCACGCTTCATTATGTCAAAACCAATGGAGGAAGGAGCAGAAAACACAATTTATTTTCATATGCCACACGCCAAGTGCATAGAACTCTGCCCAAGATCCTTCCCCCTCCTCCAATTGCCTGAGAACAAGTTAAAATGAGAATTAAATCTTTAAACAGCTTGTGTTTGCAGGAAAGAATTGTGTCAATGCAAACAAGTGCAATTAGTCGATCATCCTGAGTTGATAATATAAAACAACATACGAAAGCTCTATTTTAATGTTATTTAAAGTGACAATATTGAAACATTTTATTACAGACCTAATAAAATCTTGTCATGTTATTATTGCATATTACTACAACCAGTGACAATCAATAAATTAATACACACTAATTACAACACTCAACTACAGCACTTTGATTAGGAAGAGAAAAAAACACAATGATCAAATCCCAGTAAGAAGAAGTGGGAAGGATTTACAGCTCTCTAACAGCAGTGTTACCAACAGCACATTAAATCTCAGACAGATGTTTCCCTATACAAACAAAGAGCTCAGTGACAAGACCTCTAAGACTTTTTTTTTAATACCATGAAGCAGCACTGTTGCAGTTTGCAACACCAGGCAGGCAGCCAGGCACGTACAAAACCACACGCACACACTTGAAAAACATGAAACACTTTCTCCAGAGCAATGCCACAGTCATCAACACTTGGTTCTAAGTGGTGCTTTAAAAATACCCCAAAATCTTCAGACTTTTAAACCACAAAAAGTTAATTTATTTTTATTTGCACATAGTAAAAAATGATCAACCAAGCAGTTTCCCGCAGGCAGATCTTTTATACTTTTCTGCGTGGTCACTGCGGTCAAAAAGTATTAAAATCATGAGATTTTGAAGCTGACCTTTACACTCGCTCCATACTTTGTATCTGAAATGGGATGAGGGTAGACAAGGAAAAGGAAGTGGTGAAAACAAGATGTGTAAAGCCTCTAGGATAGCTGGAATGTACTGCCACTGTAACACCTGGGTGGTATTAAAATGTTTTGGCTAAACTGCAGATTGTAAAGCTCGTTTAGCACCGAAAGGTATTTGGTGCTGTCTCCGGGTACCTATTACTGAGCTGCTTATGATAACACAAAACTTGAGCAAGGCTGATAGACACCCTTTAATTAAAAGGGATTGCATATATACTTAAGGCAGCACAGTCAGCCACAGGGTCAGGTGGGGGGGAAATCAGTGCTTTCCTTCATAAATTTGGAGCACTTCTATATAAAGGATATGGATGATCTCTTCCCCTGCTCTAATTGAACTGAAGCTCGTTCACTTGCCTGGAGCTGCTCACAACTCAGTCCTACTATGCTGCAACCTTTCCCACACCGGCTCCTCAGCCAGATTAAAAAAGTATTTAAAAATATCAACTTTCTTCTCTTTAGACATTGCCAATTGTCATCTCTTTGGACACACTTTGCCTTTTTTGGCACAACACTTACAAGTTGCATCATCCTTTCAACTCCACAGTTAAAAGGCATCATCACACTCAACACTGATGCTTTGGAAACCTGACCTCATCACTGCTGAGAAATAAATATTGCCTTGGACTGCCTTTCCCTCCCTTCCCCAAGGTGATGATGATGAAGTCTTGTGCCTGCCACTTCATGAGATTCACTGCAAAGCTGAAGTTCAATTTTCTGACAGAGATATCAGGATTGCCGTTGTACATAAGGGGTGAATCCACGCACTGGGCTGGTGAGCCTGGATGTGCAATCTCACATCAGATGGAAATTGTGCTACCTGACATGGCTTTTTTAGCAGTGAAACCTGTTCTTACACTCCCTGCGTGCAAGTCCTACAAGGTCACCCAGAAAGGCTGATCAATGTAAGGTGGCAGCCCAGGCCACGTCTCCCCTCCTCACCACGGTGGTGTTTTACACAAGAGCAGCAACACAACAACGTTTTGCTTAACTAAGTACTCCTAAGATTTCCTGGAGCAGACTCAGAAAGCACAAGCTTTGCAGCCAGACCTCAAAGAGGGAAAAAAAAAATCCTCTTAGGATAAAAAACAAGCTGTGAAGCTCAGCTGGGTGAGAAAGGCAGCCACATTCCCAGTGCTCTGCTCAGACCCCGGGGGTCAGTGCTGTAGCTCAATGCCAGGAACCACTGAGTGGGATCCAATGGCTTGAGTTACACAGCCCAAGCTTGATGATCCAACAGTCCCCCTGACCTCAAGCTGATAAACCACATTAACTAAGGAAGATTTTATAAATTAAACATATGCACAGAGCAGTAATAGAGGAGCTTCTGAACCTTGACTTCAAAGTTCTTTCCTAATGGGAAGAGTAAATACTTTTAGAATTACACTTGTGAAAGACAGATACAACCCAGAATCATTATTAAGCCTTAAGACTGTAAGTATCTCACTGTAGGAGGGATGAAGTACAAAAACGAAGAAAGGAGCCATTTCTGACACAGAGGGTGTAACTCTACCTCTGGCCACCTTTGCATTAAAGTATCAAGTTTACATGTTGAGTTTTGGCTTGTAGCTAACAGACTGGATTAACATAGTAACTGTGATTTCAGGTACCTGCACAGGTATAATTTTCCTATTTAGTATTTACTATGGCTACTATATTTTAAATATATATATAGTGAATATAGATAGATATACTAAATATATCTACACATTATATGCAGTAGTCTACATAATTTATAGATACTACAATTTATTGTATTTACTTCTACTCAGGGGTAACAGAGAAGGTCCATTTCAGTAACACTTTGGGTACAAGGGGAATATTCACTGTAGGGAAAATGCAATGAAAAATAAATGCTCTCAGACCATTTGAAAAATCATCCTTTTATCTTGCTGACACAGTGATAGGTGACACTGCCATTTATAAAAGTCAAACAGTGTGATTTGGAGAAGGTGTCATACTTCACTTCTGCAGCACGAGCCATTTGTTAGGGAGATAATGCATCAACTTTTCTTCAGGAAACAAACACTACATTAAGTTAATTTTAAATCCAACAGCTTTGTTACTTCAGTTGAATCCTTAATCACACCGTCTTTCAAATAAATGGACTTGGGTCTTCATTTCTCCACTCATTTTGATAATACAACTTTTCCTAAATGGTTTCAGCACCAGTGGGATGTTAGTGTGCTACAGCGGCTCTGGATGTCCCACTTCAGTGCTCTTCAGCAATATTGATACGAAGCCACAAAAGATTCATCACATCTTATCCTTCCTTCCCTTGTCTTCCTTCATCCAGTAGATGAAAATACCTACTGGATCTCAACTAATACCATTGCTTCTATATCACCTGTACCTGCCACATACTATTAGGGGGGAAAAAAAGACTCCTCTGTGGAGAGGAGGGATATTTGCACAAGGAAAAACAAACCCTCCCACACACACTGCACCAGAGTCCTGGAACTAAATGACAGTCAGTTCTCATGTGACAGTTCATGCACAGGGCTAATTAAAAAATGAAAAAAAGTTGGTATAAACACCACATATCAAAGCCTCACCACCTGTGGCACGATGGAGATGTGTGTTGTTCATGAATACCACAATCCCAATTTCCATAGCCCAGACTACGCCCTCTGGTTCTCCAGCAGCTGACAGCAATTTCAGAAGTCAGGTTTCCCCAGGTTCCAGGCAGGGACTTGCTTCTCCCTCTCTCCCTCCTCCCTCCCTCATGCTTTCAGGCCTTTTTTTTTTGCATACCACCATCTGGCAAAGCTGAACACACATCAAAACTGCCCTTTTGAAATAAAGGGAGCAGAAACCAAAAGTCAAGCTGTGCGTTTCCAGCCGGAGGGAGGGAAGAACAGCCTTAGCAGCTCCCTCCTCCTTTCTAAACCCTTCACTGAACACCCATTCCCTCGCTGAGCCCACCCCAGCATCCCTGCCCCAGTGAGGTGGGAGGTGAAATTCCTGACTCAGCATCTCTCCCATTGACAAGGCTTCTCCTGGGTGCCACCAACACAAACCAGGCTGGCTCTCAGCTCCAGGTCACACTCCCCTTCCCAGCCCCACAGGCTGTGCCAGCAACCAGTTGCTTGGCATCTTTTTTTAAAATTAAATGCATCTGCCAAGACATCTGCCAAAGAGCAGAGGTGCCCAACCCAGCTTGCTCCAGGGCACCCTTGAGGACATCACTCCACAGCCCATGCCACCTTGCTTTGTGCCATTTACAACCATTTTGTAAAAAATCACTCATCTTGCTCCTTTTACAGCTCGTGCTGTGCATTCTTCATTAAATACACCTCTCCTTGGAAAAGCCATTTGCTGTAGCAGGAACACCACGCATTTATTACTGCCAGACTGCAGCCCATAATGTTGATAAATGCTATAATGATTGGTAAAGCACTTATTGGTATAGCAGGCTCTGGGCTTAATTTCTGACATGCTGACAGCACACGGTGATAAATATTATATTTATTTGCACTTGAGCAGGAACTGCACACACAAGTGGCCTCTCCATGCCCAGGTAATGTCAGCTGTAGCTCGAGGATACTGCAGATCACACGCCACCTTCCCATTTCTTACATCTTTTGCCTGGGCCAGGCTTCAGAGGTGATGGTGGAAATTCAGAGCACAGCTTTCCCACACACTTCATGCCCCAGGAGCGCAGACGGTGGGGAATGCGAGCGAGTTGCAACATATTTTTTCTGTGAATACAATGATTCACCCAGGCCAGGACTGCTCAGGGGAGAGTCCTGCAATTGAGGAGGAAAGCTGCTTGTTTTAAGGGAAAAATTTCTGGCAGAACCAGCAGGATGAAGAGGCATGCTCACTCCTCTGGCATGCAAGGGGAAAGCATCCAGCTCTGCAGAGCCTGGCTCAAACAGAGAAATCAGCCCCAGGAGTCTGGCAGTGCTGCTGAACCCTTCAGCAGGGATCACCCACTGCCCTGCAAGGAGCTGCTATTGTGCCCTTTCCCTCTTGCTCCAAATATTTCAGGCTTGGTCTAATCCTGACAGACATGGAACAGGGGCTTTCCTGAGGTCTGCAAAGAAAAGCCTTCTCTAGATTAAAGAACAACAAAAAAGAATCAATTTCTTATTTTGCTGTTGCCTGTAATCTAATCACCCCAGCAGTACATTCAAACTCATCCTCTTGGTTTTATCAAGGCCACAGCCTACAGTGCCCAGTGAAATTATCACCTCTCTGTGGCAAATAACACACACTCCCTCCAGCAAGGCACATGAAGGGGAGGATTGCCCTTGCTGTGAGATCCATCCCTGCAAACAACTCAGCTCCTTATTCTTCTGATGTGACAGGAGAGTTACTGCTCAGCAGGGCATGGGGAAAACCCACCTGGATTCATATTTTATGAATGTCCACATAGGTAGTTATACAAAAAGCTATTTCAGATGAAGGTTCAAAACTGGGTAAACCCACACTGCTGCTGTACAGTAAAGAAAAACAGATTTCTCCAAGCAATGCTGGCTCACAACAGAGACCTATCTTTGCATGGGTAATTCATAACAGGCCTGCATTTCAACAGCAACCAGCAAACAAATGATTCTGCCATTTTTCCCACAATATTGTAGTAGTATGATAAATAAGTTCAAAGTATCTTCTAGGCTTTCTCAAGCTGCTTTCCACTATCTCTGAGTGTGCACCCCAGGAAGCTACCACACATTTATAGTTAGCACTTGTGAATGTCTCTCTTCATATTTACAGCTCACTCTGATGGAACAGCATCTATTGCAAGCCATGGCAAGACTGAGAACCCGAGCACTGGGAGCCCTGGAATTTGGCTGCAATCTTGCCCATCTCTGCCAAAAAGGACAAGGATATTGTTAAGGATGATATGAACAGGGTGCACAGGGAAGGGGGAGGCAGGCTCTTCTTGATCTCTTCTGTGCTTTTTCCAGGGTCAGTCTTGGAGTTCAGAGAAGCAGAAAATAACAGCAGTAACCAAACACTATGAAAAGCCAGAGCCCAAGAGAAACTGAGCTGTGTTTCCCTGAAACGAGCGAATATTAGTTTTCTGACAGTTTAAATATTGTATTCTGCCTACTAACTGTCAGTAAATTTACAAATAGTTGGCAGCTTGGCTTATGACCAGGACCCAAAGGAATGTTGACTGTAGCAATTTAATGGCCTGTATCTATCAGCAACAGCAGCAACGTTTAAAATACTTCTCATTGCTAGTGAATTTATCTTAAAAAAAAAACCCTAACAGTAGAAGAGATGCTAGTTTTATATTTTTCACCCTGCTGAGGCCTCATATTGGATCATTACTCATTCCACACACCCCCAGCCACTTCTCCAAAGCTTTGAATTTTGCTTCATTCCAACTGCTAGGATTGCAAACTCAGTGATGAAAATAGACAGCTCCTGGCTCTTTAACAAAAAGCAAAAATTCCTCACTCCCTAACAAAGGCTTAAGTGACAATGAGTCAGCGATGCTGCTACATCAAAGACTAAGACTGGACATTCTTCTTAAAGTTTCCCAATTTCTTGGTGCCAGAACAGAAGATGCACAGACAGATAAAAGCCTTAAGAGATGGGAGGATCAAACACTTAGAGGGCTTCCAGTGCTCCAGCCTCTCACTTGCCTTGCATGGGATGTTTTCCCTGAAAAACCAACACTGCAGCTCTCATCCAAGAGGTGGTTGCTTTGTGCCTTGTGAGGGGCTGGGAAGGGGGGATGGTGTGAACACCAGAGGAGCAGCTCAAGAACGAGCCCCAGCTCACAGAGCTGTGCTGAGCCCTCTCCCCTGCGTGCAGTCAGAGATGTGCTGGCACACGGGGATGCTCAGGGCCACACTGCCTTCGGCAGCCACACAGGGGAGATGGAAGAGCAGCCTCTCTCCTCGGACAAGCTCCATCCTGATAATTTTCACCAATAACACTGATAAACTGGATAATTTTTAAATGACACTTCCATGCTATCCAACACCAAAGAGGTTTTGCCAGCTCTTGCTTTGATCCAGCACTCTGCACCTTCCCTAGGAAAGCACTCCAAGCACCAGCTGCACCTATGCAGGGAGAGCATCCCAATGGCACCACACACTCCAGCTACATGAAGTATAACCTGGCAAAATATTTCCTTTACCATAGTTTTCTCCATCTCAAGCTGCTTACTGTGAATTTATGAAGCTTAGCCCTAAAGACCACACCAGACAAGCTAAAATATGCAGTTCACTGCAAAGAAATAAATCACTGTAAAGGGGAACAGTTAGTTAAACTAATCAAGAGATTGCACAGGTTGAACTGAGCGTGGGAAAGGCATTAGAATGGTATCAAAATAAATTCAGGATGCCCGTCTAGGAATGTGAACTGTTGCTTTCCATGCAATTATATAGGAGACAAATCATAGCTCTGGCTAAAAATGTAAACATCTCTATAAGCAATAGGGGAGGAAAAGCAGGATATCCAAACTAAAAGGCTCTCACACCATTAAATGTAATCACTAAGCAACTATTAGACAGTCTGAAAAGAAGATGAAAGGATAATGGAGAGAGATATGGGCTGGCAATTACAGTGGAAACGAAGTGAAATAGTCCATATTTATTTTTGGTTTCATTAAACTTCCACAAATACTAATAGCCAGATTGCACTGTGGGGAAAGGAGGGAGGAAAAAATAATAACAAAAGGGCTGAAATTAGTCTCAGGTTCCCCAGAGTCCTTCCCCACAGCCCTGGAGACAAAGAATATCTCATGGCCACCCCAGCCCTGGACCATGGGATGGCACCTCTGGGTGTGCAAATCACACAACTGAGTTAGAAACTTTTGCTTCTACTAATATGGTCCTTTTGGGTGAGCTCAGAAAAGAAGCAGCAGCATCAGAAGAACTTCTTAGTAATGACAACAAAGAAAACAAAAATTGCTTTTTGTAGGCCCAGGTTTCACAGAAATAGCCATCTCCCAAGGAAAGCTCAAAGAAATCAGTTGCTGCCATAATCATCCCAGCTTGCTGAGGACATCTTGGAGATCAGTGCCTGGAGCCTCCCTCCCACCAGAGCACCCTTTTTTCCCAACAGCTCCTCCCCACAACTGAAGGATTCCTCAGAATTTTATACAACTGCTTCCCAGCCTCAAACAGTTCCAAATGCCATGTCCACAGTCCAGACCTCAAGAAAAATATGCAAGATCCCCTATCTATTTCTGTGCCTGCAAGAAAATTGAAATAATGCTCATTTTTAAAGAGCACCTCACTGTATTTAAAATTTAGCATTACACAGCTGTATCCATGGTAAGATGTGCAGACAGTTACACCCTACAAATCATTACTACACAACTACTCACAGCAGAATGTGGACCATCCACCAGTGCTCCTTTTAAATCTGCCTGTTAGAAAACCCAGTGGTATATCCAAGTCAACACAAGTGCTCTTTCCAACAACAAGAACATGTCCAGAATTCACAGATAAGGTTCCAGATGACATCATTCTAGCAGTGAGGCACAGTAAGGCTCATTTTCAAGAGAAACTCCTCAGGGAGCAGGATGACTACATGACATACACACTTTTCAGAACACTTACCTTTCCTTGCAAAGATAATATAGTTTATTTTTCAAAAAGTCCCATTTGAAACATTTGGCAAAGGATCCAAAAGAGATTTCCAGGAATGCTGCCTGAAGGCCACACTGGAGAACTGACTGGACTGATGCCTCAGAATATTAGAGCAGGTTGTGACTGTGCCTCCAGACCAGCTGGAGTTGGGCTCAACAGAGGTTCCCCTCCACCCCTGCCATGCTGGAAATCCCTGTACAAAGGGGGATCAATACTAGGGTGAAAATACATACCAAAAGACAAAAACTGAGCTCTGCAGGACAAGATATGTCATCTTTGCTGTGTTGTTGGTTGCTGCCTAGGATGACAAACACAGAAAATCCTTGACTGCCCTCACAAAATCATGCCACTGTTCCATATTCCCTCTTTCAAAGAGTTACACAGGAGGAGCCATCAAACAAATACACCATAGAAAATGCTGGTGCTGTTTGTAACTCTTTTCTGACATTTGCTATTCTGAGCTGAATTGCAAGTGACAGATATAAAAATAACAAAGTAATATTTGGATAAGCAAATGTATACAGGGTAAAAGGAAGACAGGTTACACTGCCAGTGTGGCATACACTCCAACAGTGCTGTCAGCCCAGGACTCAGGAATTATATCCATCTTTTCTGCAGCAGCCTTAGCAAAAGCACAGTCATTCAACTATATTACCTTGGATAGGATATTGCTTTCCCACAAAAATCTCTGTTGCTTGTCCGGGACACAAGAGGCAAATACAGATAATGAAGACATCTCCAGATGATGTTTGAAAGACATGGCTTAAACTTGGGGGAAGAATAAAAGTGGGGTTTTATCACTCAGCAATCTGAACTCTGTTACAGACCTTTTATTAATGGCACAGAAATGCATTTTTTTTTGATGCATATCCCTAGAGAGAACATATTAAAGCTTTAAGCGGAAATAAAACATCAGGACCAGTCATGGCATGACTGCATTGCCTCATCTCACCCAGCACCCACCACATACCCCCACACAGACACCAGACCAGTACCTAGAAAATGTGTCTGTTTTCTCCTGCTGGATTACATATCACATCAGTTGGAAAAAGACTTTTTTTAGGAAAGAAAAAAAAAAAAAAAAGAAATGCCAGAAAGAAAAAAAGTAGATCTCCAGTAAAGCACTTTAAAAAATGAATCTATTTATTCTGTTATATTTGGCAGCTGTTCAAATCACACAGCATTAATAAACACATTTACTTTGAAAGCAGACAGAAATGGATTTAAGTAGTAAGCCCCAAGTCAGAATTCAAAAATCATTTGTGAGCAAAAGGAGCAGACCCCAGTTCTCGCACACTGCAACCTTTAGATTCCACCAAAAGTAAAAATTTTAGAAGTAATCTTGGAAGTGAACTTGCTACTGTTTCGGCCAGGCAGGAAACAGAGCAGGAGTTTAATAAATGATTCTTTACACCAATTAGAAATGAAATTAAGCCTTTCTGGAATCCCACTGCAGGCCTGGCAGCACATCCCAGGCTCCACTGCCAGCTGAACTGCAGACAGCAGGCCAGATTTACCAGAATAAAACCTGATGGGATACTGAATCAGGAGTATCTCCAAATAACAGAACTTTTTTCAGCCTTCATATGAACAGTGGAGTCATATGTATTTTGTAGCCATCAGTTTTGGCACAACTAATTCCATTTTCTTTTAATGACTTATGGGGGGGGGCTTTTTCTTGGAGCAGCAGTCAGTGGAAATAATTAATGACCTCCTTTCACAAGACCAGAGATGTATTTGCACATAAACAGCTGAAGAAAACTGGACCCAACAGTCTGCAGATGCCTATGATATAATAAGAACAAATAAAAAGCTTATGACACTAACTCTGCACCAGCAGAAACATAAATCCTGCTGGAAGCTTTGGAGTCAGATGGCCTTTGAAATCACTCACAGGTTCTAAATTTCCTGGCAATGGGCAGCAGGGCTGGTATTAAACACAAAAACCTTCTGCCAAACAAACACTGAGGCAATAAATAGCAATAATAAAGCAGAGACAGATAGACCTTTGAATCCATTGGTCAAGAAAATTGGTATCTCAAAGACAGGGTGCAGATCTGTTTGTGGGACCTGCTTGAGAGGCTGCAGCAGTGCTGGAGATTCCTGCAGCACCCTCTACCCCCCATCCCTGCTTTTTCCAGATGGCATCACTCCACCTGGAGATGGGGAAAAGGAGGTAGCTGTAACCCCAGGATGTGGCTCTGACTCAGGGCATGACCATAAAAATCCCTAAAAAATGGAGGAGGGGGTGTTTCACCACTGGCAACAGCCAAGGTAAGGACAACTCTGGCGACCTGGCTCTATGGCAACAGAGCTGGGTTCCCTGTGGCTCCAGCATTTCCCATGTGCTGAGCACAGCTCAGTGCCCACAGGGAGTGCGAGAGCCCTGGGATGCAGAGGGGACAGAACCCACATCCCAGCACCTGCATTCAGTGGGGAGGATTGAGACCTGCCAAGTCCCATCTACACCAAGCTGGAGGAAGAAGAGGGGGAAACCAAACACCAAGTCACTGCTGAAAAACAAACCACTCACAATAAACCCTCAGGTAAACAACCAGCTCTGGGCATTCTTTCTGCAATCTGTTTTTGCACCTGAGCACCTTGATTCTCAAATCCATGACTAAGTTCTCACTCCCCCATTCAATCATACATTGAACTCTCAACACTTAATAGCAAAGTGATAGAGATTGGATCAAACCCAGCCCTCCCATGGAGCCACACTACACCAAGTGCCACTCCATGATCCTTCAGCATTCCTGGGCAGGCATCCTGCACCAACCACAGCCACACCATCCTTCAGCCAGCAATTGCTTTCAAAACAGGCTGCAGCACAAATAAATCTGTGATTATATAAATGCTAATACAAAGAAAAGATAACCATTAGTGTGAATCCAACCACTAACACAGAAGCACAAATAGAAAAACATTTTCTTAAGGTCACTCCCAGTAATCCTACAGTACACAAGGGGTATCCTGTTGTTGAAGGGCTAATGGGGTCACAGGTTTCTAACACTTCCCAAAGTTGCTCAGCTGTAAAATGGGGGATTCATTTTACAACCAGAACTGGACAGAATTCAAAGCCAGGGGTTATTAAAACCTGAAAGCCTCCAAGCTTTTCTCCTCTTCAGAAAAGTGAGCACAAAAATGTGTTCAACAAAAAAGAAAGCACATTAAAAAAACCCATTCATTTAGTCTCTTTTCTTTTTATTTACATATATAAAAAATTCCTCAACACTGACACTTTTCCTTAGGGAAAAAAGCATCTTTATTATTTCAGTTTGGAGGAGGTTTTTTTGCCAACAGTGAAGGAGGGCAGTTCTTACTGTGAAATCTTTTCTGCAGGGACACTGTGGTCTCTGAGCACCTGATCTTCTCCCCTCTCCCCAGCTAAGCCATGTTCACTGTGGTGAACACACACAGAGGGAGCAACGCAGGAGTGCTCATTAAATCACCCCACTAATTGACAAGGTGACACCGCCCTGGGACCAGGACAATGACTCAATACGGCCCAGCCATCACTCAGAGAAATTAAAGACATTTTACACATCCACATCTAATCTCCTATCAGTATTTATAGGTAACAGATTCATATGGATTTATAGCCTCGAGGGATCCCGAGATGATCTATTCCCATTTCCCCACATAACACAGGCCACATCATATCAATCAATTCCTCCCTGGCTTCTGCTTTAACTAGAGCATTTCCCTATACATTCATTACATTCATCCTTGATTTAACGCCTTCCATGACAGGGAACCCACTGGGTAACATTTGATAAATTGCTTCAGTGGTTAATTATCCGCTCTGGTTAAAAAAAAAAAAAAAAGTATTCTATTTCCTGACAATGTATTACTTGCAAAATTACAACAGAGCTTTAATAAAATGGCCTTTTTTAATCTGTAGCTACTGAAGAACATAATCTTCCAATTGCTTAAACAAAAGTACACAGAAGAAGGTACTACTGTATAGAAAAGATGAGGAAGAGAAGTTTAAAGAGACTTTCCATGAGAAGAGACAGAAACATGCCCCAGATCACCCATCCAGCTGTACCAGCTGGCAGTGAAAGAACACCATTTTCATATACACTACTAAAATCCCCTTTGCTCAGCAAACAGTTAACCAAGATGCTAAATCCCTGGACAATGAACCCTGGGCATGAGAACTAAGACCCCTGCAATGCCCTTGGCCTTTTAAACAGCCTCCTGGTCAGGATAACAAGATCATATTCCATATGAAAAAACTCCTCCTTTGCAGAAGGTCTTCTCCAAAGGCCATTTAAACAGCTCCACTTTGCCATTCATTGCCCAGGGTGAAGTGGGGATGAATTTTGCCAACCTTACCATCTAATGATGAATCTCAAGTTGAATTAATGAGGTAACATTTAGCATGGCAAAAGCAAGAGAAGAATCTCTCTTATTCAGCTTCTTTTAAAAGCATCTCAGTGAGCAAAGAGTTACAACTTCTTTTTTTTTGCATGGGTCAAATATCTGAAGACATAAAACAAGCTATGCATGTATAAGCTCCTTCTGACATATAAAACCTACATCATACTTAACCTTGGCATATAAAAGCAATCGGGCCTGAACCAGCATTTTTAAGGCTTTCAGAATCAAACTTTCAGTGCACTGGCCAGGTCACTTATAACAATGATTGAAGATGGAAAGAAAAAGAAACGGGGGGGAGAGTCTAACCAGTTCTCTCCTGATGACTCTGCACTCTGTGGATGTGTCAGAGCCCCACAAAATAAGGTAAGGGAAGGAGTGTGTTTCAGGGATGAGAAGACTAAAGAGCAGCAGTAGCTTAAGTGAAGAATCCCCTTTCCTTCACCATCTTCTCTACAGTCCAAAACATTGTCAATTAATGTATTTAAATGTATTTACTAAGACTGGCTTTGTGAGACAGTTCATGTCTTGCAAAGCCTGCTCCACCTGACTGCAGAGCACCCTGGCTTTCAGCATCATTCCCTGTTGATGCCACACTCCCAATTACACAATATTTGGGCAAATATAGGCTTTGTCCCTGACAATGGCCACATAAACTTCCCCCCCGTCACTGGCCAGCCAGCAGAAGTACTGGTGAGAACTGACAGTTCTACTCAGAAACACTTTTCCTACCCAGTTTCACAGCATTTTACAAAATGGACAATAATCTCTCTCAGAAGACAGAAAAAGTATATTCTTTTTAAGGTATGACTTCTACATTACAAAACCCTAATGAAGCAAGAGAGTTTCTGTTCAGAGGTGGCTCAGAGCTTCCCTACAGGTTTAAAGATATGAATATCATGTCAGTTATTAAAACTCCCTCTAAAAATGAAGCTGCCTTTCCAAAAAACCTTTTGTCTTCAAAATTTGGTGTTATTTTTAAACCCTAAAAAAGAATCCAGGCATGATAAACCTGCCTTGCAACCTAGAATCCCTCTGATTATTATCAAAAGAATTGCTTAATACAAAGCCATTGCAATTGTAAAATGCCAAGTGTGTAGTTAATGTGCTGATACCAAAACCTGAGTAATATGGCTGGTGAACATGCCAGACCTTCTGCCAACTTACTCATGGTGAGAGTATGGAAAAAAATTTAAGGAAAAAAAAAAAAAAGTGCTACACAGTTTTAAGCTGTCAACAGATTTTATCCTGAATAGTTTTTAAACAAAACAAAACACAGGGGCAGCTGTGCCTGACTCAGGTTTACTGGCAGCCAATTAATGTTTCACTAATTCCAGAAAGAATGATTGCCTTCCCAATGGCTGCTGGGTTACCAGGCTGGGAACCCTTTCCCAGTGCTCTAAAGCAGGCCCTGGGCAGGGATGCTGCAAGAGGCAAGGAGGAGGATGCTGAGGAGCTCAGCCAGCACTTCCACCAGCACCAGATCCACTGGAAAGGTGGGATGGATTGATTGTGTGCTCAGGGGCGTGGAGGAGGCTGCAAACCCCGAGCTCTCTCGGGTGCCTGTCACAAATCACTCTGCAGTAAGCAAGCAGGCTAAAAGGTTAATGAAATACAAGATGAGAAAACAAAACAAGGACACTGATGACTTGTCACAAGGCCCCAGAACTGGCTATAAAGGCTGGAGCCCTTTCCCCAGACAAAGGGGACTGTCCTGGAGCTATGAAGGCAGAGTGGCATAAGGCTGCTTGCACTCTCCTGGTGGGGTTAACATGTCCCTGCAGGCACCATCACCTCACTCCCAGCTGGGAACAGAGTCCCCACTGTGCTCCCTTCTGTGCTCCATCCAGGAAGGAAACAGATATGGAAATTGGGCAATGCAAGCTTACATAACATAAGGTCACACACTGGGTACTGATTTGGGTTTTACTTGAAAGAAGCAGCAAAGCCCCTGATGCAGTGACAGAGACCTCAGTGAGGGGCAGCCACGAGCACTGCAGTGCCAGTGGGGCTGCACTCACCCACAAGCTTCAATCTCAGTCCTGGAAACCTTAATCCAATGTCTCAGATTCAAACTTCTCACAGTGAGAAAAATAACCTAAACTGATGTGATAAACCAAATTAACACCTTGGTTTGGTCCTCAGGCACAGGAATCTTTAGAGTCAGATCCATCACCGGGCTTTGCTTTTTAGCAAGCAGTACATTGTTCAGGTTTGAAACCAAAATAAACACTCCAGGTTTTGCATACGGTATTAATTCTTGATTTGGGTTTTGTTCTTAAAAGGACAACTGATTCTTCTCATGCATAGACTTCCCCATGCCACATTTATGCCATTACTATAGATTTTTGTAAAGGAACAGTATTTACAAAAAAAAAAAAGGATTGACATCCTCTGGGCTTCAGATACAACAATTACAATTGAAATTATTTTTTCTGATCCAGGAGTTCGAGTAAGCTCCTAGCATGATTTCATTGCATACAAATTCCAGATCTAAACATACCTTTTTTTTTTTTTACTGTTACTTAATCAGGGTATCCTAAATTATATAAAAGAAATAGAAGAAATAAAAAAAAAATTGAAAGGGGGAAAAAAACCCCAACACACAAACCAACCAAACACCAATAAAAAGCATTGGAGAATTTCACTGTTTCACCAATTTACTTACAAAGTGTGAGAAACACATAAATAACCAAGGATTTTCCCACTGTTGTATGAGAGCCATTTAAGGACATAAATTCAAAAATGTCTGTACACTCCACAAGCTGCTGTCAGACCAGTCACATGTGGTGGGCAGAAAAATGATCTGATATTTGGAATCCCTTTTACAAGCAGCACGTTAAGGCGACAGACTTAGGAAAATATGAATGCAATGCAAGACTAAACCAAACAAAACACCTCCCATAATTCACAGCTAAGGCTCTGCCAGCACTTTACCAGGTGAATGAAATTAGCAACCTGACAATTAGCAAGAGGAATAAATCCCCATAAAAAGCAGCAGAAAGGAATTTTTAAGTGCATAAATACAAATTCTTGGCTTCATACACATACTGTTGTTACCAATGCAATATGTTTACCCGTTTCTCCACGGCATATGAAACTCAGCTCGGTATGAAAACAAATCACTGAAAGTCTTGGCAGATTAGTAAATGTCAGATCAAATTAAACCTTCTCCTAGACTATGCAGGGGCTGTACAAATTTATCAGAGTCTCACAGATTCTTTGCTCTCTTGACATGAATAGGTCAGAACAGCCCAGAGACAAAAGGCAGCGAGATGAGAAGACTGAAAATGCACAGTTTTGGAAGGCCACTTATTGCCAGGCTTTGTTTTACTGTTAAACTCATTCACACAGAAATAGTTTTGGAGATGTATAATGCCTCAGGAGATAGGAAGCAGCAAGAGACAGCAGCTTTCTCTTCTCAAAGGCTCTCCCTGGAAGACAGGAGCTGGGCAGCCCACCTCCCAGGCTTGAAACCTCCACTGTGGCGTGCAAAACATCGCAGGGAGGTTCATAATCTCTCTTTTCTGCAAGTGATCTGAGAGTGTTATACAGTAGGGACACATCCCTCAAGCTTTGCTGTTGGAAGATTCTGCACAGAGAATGTAAAGCCTCTGGGCTCCAGCAGCGTTACTTCAAGACAGAAAGGGAGAGAGGAAAAAAAAAAGAAAGAAGGGTTCTGCCTCATAAAGTACCTAATTAGGATGGATGATGAGACAACCCAAAGTTTGCTCTGAACCATGCTGACTCTCTCACCATCAGACAAGCACAGGAACTCAGCAAAGCCGCCAGTGATGCTGCAGCATGGAATGGCAGAGTACCCAGGGATCCTCATGTGGACATCAGTCCATGCCCTTCTCATGTGCTTTTGTCACCCACAAACCATGACAAAGATGCTGCTGAGAAGCTTGCAGGGCATACCAGGAAAAGACAACAGTCAGTACTTCTAGGCTGGGGTAATGCCCATCAAACTCAGCAGCACACCTGGCAATAAG
Organism: Climacteris rufus; assembly: GCA_013398175.1. Classification (NCBI taxonomy): domain Eukaryota; kingdom Metazoa; phylum Chordata; class Aves; order Passeriformes; family Climacteridae; genus Climacteris; species Climacteris rufus. Next base: position 3,220,129 of record VZRZ01005624.1, read on the forward strand.
CTTTGGACTTGAAAATACATCAACCCCTTTGGTCTGATGAAGAATAACAACCTTCCTGCCACATTGCTGTCCGAGGCAAGGGACAGGCAGGGCAGCAGCAGCACTAACACCGCTCAGCACCCAGCCCTCTGCCCAGACCCTTGCATCCCCCCTATGCTGCTGCACCTACAGCAAAGTTTCCAGCATCTGCCAGTGTTCCAGAAGGATTTACAGCTCTTGCTCACCTCGTGGCCCCTGTTGGGCATGTCCCCTCCTCTCCCCAGAGCTGGGTCCTTTGCTGGTGCTGGTCCCTCAGGGTTTTGGGGACGCTGCCCCAACAAGCTCATCCCACAAACATTTTGTGTGCGTTTAGGAGAACTCCCCTGCGGCTGCAGTCAGGGCTATAAATGCCGACCTTTCCCTTCCCCATCAGTCACCTGGGAATCATTTGCCTTGCCCAACAAGGTGATTGGGGGTGGGGGACTCTGACATTTATCACCAGCCCTTCAAAGCAAAGAAGGAAATCTCCCCAGCCGGCCCCCACCACAGCCCCTTGGCGATCTCCAGCATCTGCAGGTGCAAGGCAATAAGGGAGGACAAGTTAAGGCTGAGTCCAATCAGGTATTTGAGCCCAGGCTTAGCTCTGGGAAGCACAAATTTTCCCAATTTCATGAACCTCACCAGATGCCCATGGACAGGCTGGTACCTGCCTGTGCTCCTGCACCAAGCTACAGGAGGCTTTGAATTTAGAAATTCACTAAACACAGGTCCAGAGTGATCCTTGCTGGGACAATCTGTGCCATGAGAGCCCTTCAATACGGACTTCCTCCATTTACATCACATTGTATCAGAAGTTAATGACTCACAATTACATTAAGTGCTTTTTAAAATCAGGGTACAATTAGTTCCAAAAAAACAAGGAAGTATCAACAACTTGAGTTCTCATTAAGAAGATACAATTATAAACAAGAAACTAGTCGCTTGCTACTGATACCAGAGCACGCACTGTTTACAGGAACAATTGTTGTGTTTCTGTATGGCAGGATCATCTTGTGCTTTTTATTTAAGGAACACAATGGTAAAGAGCACAGAACCATTACAGCATGGAAAGCAACCATGCTTGGAGGGTTACTTTGCCTTTTCAAAGGGAAATCAGGAGCACAATAATGTTTTACAGTTATTCTTTCAAAATACACAAGTGAACAATATATTGCATAAAAACAATTTCTTGTAAACAACTTTAATAGTAAAAGCAAACAATACCTCAAGTAATAAAAGGAGTTTATATCCTGAAAGATCAATTATTATTTTGGCTTGTTGATATGAAACAGAATAAACTATTTATTAGAGCTCAAATCATTTAGGAACTATAACCACAATGATCTATAAGTAAAAATCATGGCAAGGAACCAGAACTGTAACATAAATATTTAGGATTTCAATGCAGCAAAGAACACACACAACTTCTTAGCTGTACTGGGAGAGGATGAGAGTCCCACCCTTTCTGGCAGTCACCTAACAACAGCCAGGGCAAGAATTTTACTATTTTCAGAGACGCAAGAAAGTTAAGAGGATTTTTATTTTTAAATGAAAAAAAAAAAATTACCCAACAGCTTTTCTTGATAAAACTTGCAGCTTGTAAACCTCATTTCCAAAAATATAAGCCAGAGCCAAAGCTTGCAATGGCACTGAGCGTGCAGACACGTGCCAGGTCGGGCTGACCGATGGGCAGCTCTGCCCTGACAGCCCAGAGAGCAGGAACTTCATCAGGGACCAACCCATCAGCCCAGCTCTCAATATAGCTCCAAAGGATGGGGAGAGGGAGCAAACAAAGAGCTGCAGCTGCCCAGGGGATGCACTTTTGGAACCTCCCTCCAGACTCACTCACTCACACTCAAGCCCCTTCCTTGTCTTAGGGAGAAGACAAAGCCTGCCCGGGGTTCATGCTGCTGGTGCTCAGCGTTCCTTACCTGCTGCCTTCTCTCGCTCCCTCCCTCTGTTTTGGGATCCCCAGGCAGACACAGATGAGCTGCTGGCAGAGGGTGCGACCGCAGGCGCTCCTCTGCTTCATACCTGGGACACTGAGCATGCTCCCACCTCCTCCCCGGCCAGGTTTCAAGGGAAAAAAAAAGCTTCCCTGAAAGTAGATTAGAGATGTCCCAGCAGTGGATGAGCTTTATCCTGGATCCATTTCAAAGCATTTCAACTCGAAAGGGGATAAAGCAGCGAGCAGAGCGCACGCAGCCTTAGCTTGTTTCAGCAACTGACTCTGAATCAACCCATGTGAACAAAAAGTCCTTTGGGGCAAAACACAAGGGATCTGGGTCCCATTTTAGGTGCTGACAAAACACACCTGCATGTTTGGTTGTGCCTCAGCTTCACATCTATAAGGAGCAGCTGCGAGGGCCTGGTTTATTCCTTCTTTTTTTGCCTTCCCTGTAGCCCATTTGGATAATGTACAGCCTTTTACAAGGCATTTTTACAATACCTAAGACAACAGGACCTTGACCTCTATTATAGCTGCTAAATAGTATCACGTTGCTTGCATCACTGTAAACCCAGAACTTAGGCAAATAAGGAACAGCTCCCAGGTGACTGTCAAAAAAAGTCTCCTCTGGTATCCAAACAGTGCCAGCAATACAACCAAAGCTGCTGGAGCCGAGATGTGAAACCTTATAGATCAGACAGGAAAATGGGCAGAAGGATGAAAAAGGCAGGCTGCTTTCCCACAGCTGGAAGTGCACGTTTGATTCAGGGCCTACTGCTTCCCTGGAGTCGAAGGTTGCCAGAAATCTTGCATCAGGATCCGCTCCAGTTTCCATACAGCCTCCTTATGTCATCCTCACTCCAGCACTAAACCCCACGCTTGGCTGAGCAGCCCCTGCTCTCCCTGTCGGAGGGACCGCTCTGCCCACGGCCCAGCAGCATCCCCACAACACGTCCATGTTGCACCTCAGGTGCAAATGCTAGATCAGCCAGCTTTTTGTAAATGTACTATCTATGCAAGACACTGGTGCCAATCTGGCCAAACAGCTGGGATGGGCACCAAGGCTCCCAAGTGCCCATGCAGTGGCTGACATCCCCCAGCCAGCTGGGGCTGAGCTGGCACGCTGATGTGCATGTCCAGCCACAGAAACATCCACTCTTAGCATATCTGCCTTCTAAATTATGCCATTTCCCCAGGTCTTCCCAACCTGTAAATATGCCCTTTTAATAGAGCCAGGTCTCAGAGGGAGTAGAAGCAGCTCAGTCACGTTGAAAGTAGAAAACTCAAGTCCAGTGTTACCAGTACCTGGGGACAGAAGCTGTCAGCATAAGCACAGCAAACAGAAGTGTGGTCCTGCCTTCTTCTTTCTTCAGGTCTTTCCTGGTGCTCACAGGAGCTGTGGTAACTGGCTGGTTCATTTTACTTTGATATTTAGCACAGGTTAAACTACCTGAAAAGGCAACAGGTGGATGGAGCACTGGATGTGAGGGTTAGCCCTGAGCAGGAGCCACACACCTTTCCCAGGTATCAGGATCACTGTCACCACAGGGCACAGTGATGCTGAGGATGGAGGATCTGGTGGTACCAGGTAGGGACCTGCCAACCTCATGGTTTACAGGGAGAAGTCAATGTCCAGCTCACAACATCACAAAATTCAAAGATGTTCAGTTGAAATTGGGTCTTTCACAAAGGCCCAACAAAGTAGCCCAAGAGGCCATGCCAGTCTCCACCAGAATGGCTTTGGCCTCCTGCTGCACAAGGACTTGCTTTTGGGACCACAGCACAGCTCAAGACACCCTACCTGTCACCTGAGACAGGAAAATGAGGAACCTCCAGGCAGCCTGACCACCAAAGGCACACAGCACATCTCTATTTAGAACCTTGACATCAACAGCTTGCCAAGAGCAAAATCCATGTTTCCCTGAAGAAGCTACTTGCACTTCTCCAGGATTTTGCCTTTTAAAGTCAAACAGTGCAGTGAGCAAAGTTTTATCAAGTGCAGCAGAAAATAAACTTCAAAATATAACCGTATGCACTCGTACCAGGAACTTTCAAACAGCCAGGCTGTTCAGCATGCCAGCCTGCTTCAACCTCCCTGGTCCCAATACGCTCAGTTCTGAGCAAATACAGCACTGAACTTGTCCTTAACGACTTCAATGCTGCCAACACTGATGATTTTCACACATATCTGATGGTTTTCTTAAAAAAACTCAGCTCCTGGAGTCATGCAATAAAGTAGAAACATGCACTTTTTATTAAGGAAAAGGTTTTTAGATCATCTTTTTGCCCAGGGAACAAGAAAAAACGAACCTTTACATTACAAAACTAGAAAAATGCTAGAGCAAAGAACCCTTCAACAGTTACTGTTGCTTTAAATCTCAGGGGGCATGGGCATTAAATAAGCTAGATGCTTTTTCTTTTTGAGCTTATCTCACAATTTACATGAACATCCAAGTTGTTTGCTTGTTTTTTTCCCCCAGAAATTTATGCTATCAGTAATTCTGAGCAGTGAATAAATTCAAGGATATTATGTGCTCTCTGCCACTCCTTCAACAGTATGAAGCAAGGTGACATGAACAGAGCAAAGTCCCAATTATACCTTTAGTTTCTCCTGTCACTACAGTGCTCCATCTTTAAAATAATAAAATTAAGAATGAAACACAACCTGGAAAGCTGTAAAGGCACAGACAAAAAGCTGCACGTTCTACTGTAAGATCTTCTCTTCCAAACCCTACAGATCCCCCAACTTTTGAGACAGAACTGCCACTGAAAGCCAACACAGCATTGCCTGGTGGCACGGGCCAACTCTGAGCCACTCCAGGAACTGAAGCGCTACTAAAATTAAGGAATAATAATAAAAAATTAACCCCTGCTCTCCTCAGTGAGATGCACTTATTCACCACACCCCTGCCAAGTCCCTCCAGACACAGACCTGACATAAGCTACGATGGCCATGGGTCATTCCCACGGCACCAGAGAGGTCACACAGGGGTCTCTTGTCCTGTCTAAGATGGCTTTGGTGTGGGGAGGGGGAGAGGTGGCATAGCAACACTGCCAGGAAGGACTCCCAGCACAGGGGAGCCCCAGGCCAGCCCACACCATGGCTGGTGCCGAGCCTGTGTGTTTGTAAGAGGTTTTTGTGGAAGTCAGAGTGGCCAGTTCTGCCTGTGCTCCGAGCAGACACAGCCTGAGTGAACCATTGGCCTCGAGGCTGCTGGACTCAGACCATGGCTGACACCCATGTGCTGTTCTCCCACCCTTGTACTGGGCTATCACATGGGAGCAAAATCCTTTCCACAGCTCAGGCTGAACTTGCCACCCTCCTGCCCTGCCTGACCTGGGATCTCCAAGCCCCAGGGAAACGAGGTCAGCAGCAGCTCTGTGGCTGACTCCCTTGGTGGCTGCGGGCAGGAAGGACTGAAGCTCCTCCATCATCTCCTGATGAACATCTGAACGACCTCCAATGCTGCAGGACTATCTGGAAGAGGCAGTTTGGAAACCTCCCCCTCCCCTGGGCGGCAGGAGCGCTGGCTCCCCGAGTTTGCTGCTCCCCCAGCCACAGCCGGATCCCTCCTGCAGCAGAGGGTGGCTCCGAGCGCTCCGTGTCCTCGCATCCTCCGAGCTCTCCCTGTCCTCACATCAACTCTTCACCCTGGCTCATTAAGATGTTCCTCCCCGCTGCCCCCTCCTCGCTCCCAACTCTGCAAGCACTAATGGGCTCCTTGGCAAATCCGCTGCACATTCGGCGGAGCTCAGCGGGCTTGAAAGGCTCCTATTTTCATACATGTGTAGGAAAGCAACTTTTATTCTAAGTAGAAGTGGCAGCTTCTAATTTAAGACCACATCATTTGACCGCCAGGCACAACAAAAGCTACCTATGGCCCACGTGGATGGTCAGCCTGCTCTAATGCCATCGCAACAGGCAATTCAAATAAAGGCGACCGATTCTGAACCCACAGACCCTTTGCTCCCAAGCCCTCCTGTGGGGCTCACTCCCCAGCAGCCCAGATGGGTTTTTTTATGGATGAAATTCCACCCACTCTGTTAATGCCATCCACCAGTCGCTGGGAGCAAGAATTGCATTAAATTACTTCATCCACAGCCAGACTGCCCATGGGGGCAGGGGCGAGGGAGCAGGAGGAGGGGAGGCAGCCAGGGGCCAGAATCCCACATGACCCCAAACACATTCAGGGCTTCTCAGCTGCTTTTTAAAAATTCTTGCAGTCTTCTTTATATATGTGCACATGTATTTATAGATGCATGCACATATGCAGGTTGAAATTGTGCACAGTCACTGACGAATAGCAAGTGTTCTGTGTGCCTGTCACCAGCCCCACACACGGTCACAACCGGTGGGATCCCACAAGCACCGAGGGCACTGCTGCTCTGCTCTCCAGGCACGATGGATGGGGACCTGCTGCATCCCATACTGCCCCATTTCCTTGCTGAACTGCATGAAATCAAAAGCCTCATGCTTCCAGGCACTGAAACTCAGACTGAACAAGGCACAACTTTACTCCATCAGGAAACATCCCCACCACATGGATCCAGAGCACGATGCACACAGCTTGATCTGCTTTATTTTTCAACCTGCTGAATTGCTAGAATATGTTTAGCTGTTATACACAGACCCCAGATCCATAATCCCACCCTCAGCAGCTGTGATATTTGCTGTGATATTTGTGAAATAACTTACAACAGATGTTACAGCTCCCTAAAAAGGTAAAACAATTGAGACTTCCAAAATTGGGGCTGTGGGGGGAGGGTGAAGCAGAGCCCAGCCCCTGCATCCAGCTGCACCCAGGCTTGGAGAACCAGCCATGGATGCACCAACACATGTGGTAAAGAGCCACATCACAGCCCACAGCAGCTTAAGGAAGTTTCAAGTGTTGCCATAGTGGCATTAAAAAGCTGTCAGCTTCCTGGGAGACAAGCAGCAGAGGCTGGAATTCAGTGTTTAAAGGATGATTAAATGTAAGTGACTTAAATTATACATTCCAGTTGCTGGAACTGACACCATTTAAAACACACCATCTATTCCCCATTTCCTCTGACACTGATTACTACCCACTAAAAGATAAGCATTTTCTTACCGGCACTGAAGTACCAAACTAGGGATTTATGAATTGGAGATAATTAAAAGGTTTTGCATTACAAATCGAGTAAAACATTTACATTCAATGGGCCACCTGAGAACACTTAAAGAGTCAAAATGGACATTTTTTACCTGAAAACCTGCCTGCTCTCTATCAAGGCTGCTAATCGAGGCACAGGAAGCTTGGAGCTATTTTACAGTAGATTCACAATCAAACATTTGCTGAGCTTCTGGACAACCTGAGACAGACTTGGAACCCATCGTTAATTCTCCCACACAGAGCTCTGTAAGCTGAAGCTCCATCAAGCTGACACAAATAAATTGTCTGTTTCTCCTTGATAAATCCACAGAGCGACTTGCAAACTGTTACCTTTCAGATTTCAAAGACAAGGAGCTGTAGGATTCTCTTGGTAGCAATGATGGCACTTTAGCATCATTACCAGGAGCAAGAAGCAGCAGCACAAGGGATCACCCAAGGCCATGAGGACATGGAGAGCCTCTTCCTCATCCACCCAGAGCACCCACAGCCCCTCTCAGAGGCCAGTCTGGTCAGCCCTTATTGGTCCAAATTTATGATCTTGTGCAGGATGCCAAAGTCTTCACCCCAGTGACAATGCACATGAAGGGATTATCACCTGCCAGTGTGACAGCAGGTGCTGCAATTGCACATGGACACCTCAGTAACTTCAGAAAAGGTCTTTTTAACATGCTTTTCCCCCCTTCCCTGAAATCAGGCCAGAAAAAGCAGTATTGATCTCACTGCCTCATAGGAATATGATAGAGCCTAATTAATCACAGAGATCTCTGGGAAGGAGTCTCCAAGGATTCTTTTGATTTGAACAAGGAGCCTTACAAAATGCCAGAAGAAAGAGAAAATGATGAAAAAAAGAAAAGGCTAATCCTGGATCTTCCCTGTCAGCTTGCTTTTCCCTGCATTCACAGGAGTGCTGAGCATTGTAGACTCAAAATAGAAGAGGCTCCAAGATACTGGGGAGGGGAGCTGTGGCTGCAAGTGTAAGACAGAGGGAGAGGAGAGGCAACATGAATGGCAGCAAACACAAACAGTGACTCATGACACACAGCAAATAAACAACACTGTAAGAGCTTTTGCAATTATAATTCAAACCAAAATAAACAAGAATGACAGTCCAGTCCAAGGAAAGGGAGGATGACAGTGATGGGAGGGGGGCGTGGGGACTCCAACACGTTCACATCTGTTGCTCTTGTAGCATCCCAAATGAGCAGCTCCAGATAGAAGCACAGAAGGAAAGATGTATGGGACAGCAGCAACTTCTTGTGATCTACATCCGTGCTTGAAGGTTTCATGACTGCACTGAGAGCAGAATTTATATCCCAAAGCCATGCAATAGCCTTCTACACTGCTACTGGTTTTGACCCCTGGCTCCTGAAAGCAGCTCTAGCAACAGAAATAAAAAGTCCAGCTTGGAGGGTTAATGAGTGAAATAGACCCTGTGTGGTGGGTGGATGGACAGAAGGCAACAGAGGGGGAGAAATCACACTAACAGCAAGAGGCACTGCTTTAACTGCTCTGCAAATCCTCCAGTCAAGCAGATTCACAATTTCTTTTGCTCTTGCTTCATTACCTCCTAGTGAGAAACTCTTCCCCAGTCTGCACCTTGAATATTTTTTCAGGCAAATCAAGGTATTTTTCCCCAGTGGGAACTAAAAGCTGACGATCATCCTTTTTACAGAAATCTTTTATGCATCAGAAAACAAATCACTTGCATTCAGGCTTGTATTTCCAAATGCAGCTCCTTCATTTCCCCTCTCTGGCCTCATTTGCTGAGCCTCCCATCTCTGTGGTTCATCTCCAGACTTGGACCCGTGACCGTTCTCCTGCCCTGCACTGCCCAGCTCCCCTCGGTGCAGCAGGAAGTGATTACCAGCCCTGCCTTAGCACAGAGCTTCTGTAAGGATGACTCAGAGAGAGAGTTGACTCTTTTCTCAAACCTCAGGACGCTGTTGGTTTGTTTGAGCTGGCCATGCACAGCAGCCCCCAGCACCATGTACCCCCCTGCCTGCTGCACTCGGTATTCAGCTCCTGCTCCCTCTGAGCCACCTCCACACCCTCCTCTTCCCCAGTCCTCACCATGCTGGTGCCCCATGGGTTTTGTTGTTCACCAAGATGATGCAAATTCTGCTCCTAAGCCTCAGTGAAATCAGCAGTTCTTCTCACATGTTAACGAGTTATCCCATTGAAGAGGGAAACTGGACAGATTTGCCTATTTTTTTTTAAAGTCAGCTTTTCTTTTGGAACGCATCCTCCTCTCTGCTGTGTACAAAGTGCTCTGGAACTTTTTTGAGAAACCAGTGTCATATTCTTTGATCTTTCATTTTCTGAGTCTTCCCTCCTCCTCCCTTTGAAGGTCTGGCGTGGGCTTTGCTGTGCTCTTCCCTCTCCACCACATCCCTGGGGAACATCGATGGCAATCACCAGTGACTGCCCAGTGCTCAGAGCTTGCTGAGACCAGGTTTCCCTCATCATTATACCTAGAATAATTTCACCAAGTCCAGCTGATGTGTGTATTGGATAATACCTTCTCTATTTGTGCATGTCATCACCGTTAAGGTTTAGTGAGGACTGAAGCAAAGGAAGCACAGAGCACATTCACTCCAGCCTTGTTCTGCTCCTCTCTATCTTTTCTCACATGTTCCACCTTTTTTTTGTAAAAACTTGCCCCAATTTGGAAGCTTTCAAATAAGTAGTTTTTCCACTAGAGGGCACAAAGACAATTCCTCCTAAATGGAAACTAAAGTTAGAAGGATTAATAAAATAATTACTAACATTTCATCAAAGATATCTTAAACTTGAATAAATGAGCATTCAATAAATTAAGATGTAGTTCCAGCTCCCCAGGCACTACAGCACCATAGAATGTCTCAGAGACCGAAAACCTAAAAATCCCAAAGTGACGTTACTCTAACAAGATTTCCTATACCACACTAAGCACTTTATCCTGTGATTTCGCCACTCCCCATAATTTCTCACTAGGCACAGACCACAGTATTAACACAGTAATGGAGACAGAAGATCCATCCTAGTATTTTCTAAGATGAATTTACCCAAATTTAGCTTCAAGTCAATGAACTTTTTAATGCTTTTGTTTCCTAAATCAAAGCAAGTTTTATATCAGCCACGATCTGTTTGCAGATACTTTCAGACCATGATAAGTCACCTCCTGACCTGTCTTCAGTAAACTAAAGAGATTTTAGCCTTTAAAACTCTTCTATTCAACTCAGCTTTTCCAAGGTTTACATCTTGCCTTGTAAACTTGCTACAGGTTGTATCTACGACCTTAACACACTTCACCAGTTCCTCAGTAAGGACTGGTGTAAAAACATGAACTCCATGGGAAGGCAACCAAGCCAAACATTCGGTTACACAAACCTAACGAGTGGGAGCACAGCAATCATTCCAGAACAGTAATTATGTTGAGAGCACTGTAACTCTCGGGGTCCACCAGCCTCCCCAGCCCCACGAGAGCCCCAGGCAGAGCACACGGTGCCCAGACCCACCTTGCTGGCTGCGGGGATCCCGGCCCCCCGCGCTGCCCAGGCCCAGGCGCTGCGCCAGCGCCCGGTACCCCACCCGTGTGCGGGGCTCCACGCGCAGCCCCACGCTCCCCTCCATGGCCAGTCCTTGGATGAGCTCTCACCTCTCAGGGCAGGGAGCTTTGCTCTCTGCCTGTGGGTTCCCACTGACTGGAAGGCTTGGCTGGAGCGGAGTCAGCGCCCAGACTTTTGCTAATGGGAGAGGAGAGACAATAGGGATCCGCAGGTGCTTCCTCCCATTTAAAGTGTTTACTCGTGCAGCCCGGCGCACTGACGCTCTTGTGGACTGGATCTGCATGCTGCTCTACAGAGTTCAAAAGGCAGCATGTAACAAAAGGAACCCCAAAATACTGCTTATTAAATTAAAGCTTTTTTTTTCTTTCCTTTTAAGCTCTGCTTCCTTTGCCAATGCCAAGTAAGAGGGTTTTTCCAGCCATACAATAACAGCGGCTTCAAATGGGAAATGATACATACTGTATCAAAACAAAACACCAATTCTAACACAAAAGCAAAGAGTTTATCAGTGTATCTCCACTGCCTAGGCAGCAGGCTCATGTGGCATGGAAAGGACAACTCCACCAGCCAGCAGTGAAGGCTGAACTCAAGACTACTGCATGTGCTCTGAGAAAAATTAAAAAGATCAAGAGGGAAGGGAGGGTATAGCTAAGCCACAACACTTAGCTAAGGAAAACATCAGTCCAAAAGAGGAACAAAGGCCTATCTGTTTTATGAGATAAAACAAGCAATTCAGCTATATTCTACAGTAAATCATTTGGCTTAGAACTGCAACAGGGAAAAAAAAAAGAGAAAAAAGGAAGCATCTGAATCTAATTTTGTTGTCCTAAGCTTACATTACATGAATCAAGATGTTTACTAGAGGTGCCAGGCACTCAAATCCATGCTTAGATGTTGTACATAGGAAGTATCAGATGTGCTGAATGTGTTACAGTTCCCTCTACAGACACTGAAGGCCCAAAGCTACTCACAATTTAACAATTAAATAATAATAAAACCAGTAACAATAATAAAAAATGGCAAGACACTTTTTCTAGTATCTAAATCAACTTCAACTCTTCAACTTTACAGACACTGATTTGTGAAAATCTCAGTCCTCCCAAAAGCACCACCTCTACTGTTTGAGAAGTTTTAAATAAAGCATCATCATATTTAAGATTTTGCAACAGGAGTTGCACCTCATTTTCACATAAAACTACATCTCAAAATTCCAGACGTGCTGAAACCATTGCCACCCACATTCTCATTCAACCCCATTCTCTTAATGTCAAAATAAACATAACTGAGTCCTTTTGTCTGAGGACTATTTTGTCCTCTCGTCATGGTTGCAGCTATTTGCACTTCAGTACCATTTTCTGAGATCTGGAGGGATGACTGCTCAGAGAATGCCAGAACATCAGTGAAGCTAGAAATGACAATTCAAATCCCTCTCTCCACTGCTCCATCACAGGCATGTGCTAGAAGACAAGTGGCAAACGCTGCTCTCATTGATGCCAGTGCAACAGCTTAAAATCAGCAGGTTAACAATTTCAGAGTGGCTTTTGTGCAGCTCAGCAATCCAGTGTCCAGCTTACCAGACCTCTCCTGGAAGTAACCTGAGCAGATGGGCAGATGTGTGCTCAGAACAGCTGCAGCAACACATGAACTCAGCTGTTGACTCACAAGTCTGGACCAAACCCGTTTTACCTGTGCTGAAACAGTCTGTCAGCACTCTCAGCCCCCACACACCCTCCCTCATCTGAAACAGCACTGGCAAACAGCAGGTGGGCTTCATAACCTCAAACCACCTCATCTGTTCTACAGACAAACCTCTGCCAAGCAAAGGCCTTGGAGCATCAATAGTTGGCTCCAAGTTATCTCCAAAAACAAAGGCAGGGCACTGTGTGCAGTGTGTTCTCAGGTACAATCTCAAATCCAGGGTGACTGCTTGGCAGTCCCTGCTCCAAATCATTCAGCATCACCATGAGCAACCCATCCTGCTGCACCACACCTTCCAGCAGCTCTGCAGAGACCACGGGCCTTGCAAGGTGGCAGGCAGGAAGACAGCACTCCTCTGTCTCTTTTATTGTCAGTTTTAGTCCTTAGTCTTGCTGGACACAAGCAACACATGTTTTATTTTTATGGCTTTCCTTCCACTGCTCCTTGCAGTTCCTGAAGAGAGACAAGATGCCATTTATTTGGAGGAGAACCACCTGAAAAACAATTTAGTGCCCATTCCCTGAAAGAATATCAGAACGTAAGCAGGTGAAAGTAACTTCATTTACCAGCAGTGGCTTATGGATGCTCAGAGACACTGAGATTTATTACACACTGCCTTGGGCAAGTGGAAGGACAGCAATAAGAGAGATGAATTTCTGGCTGTAAAGCGTCATAAATGCCAAAACCCAAATGAGTCTTTACAAGATCTATTACTTGTACTCGCTCTGAAGCTGCAAGGAAGGGGTGGCCAGTGGTTCAAGCCACTGCTGAGGACCCCCAACATCCTGCAGGACAAGGATGCAAGTGAAGGGCTCGGTCTCACCAGGGCGGGAGGAGGCTGCAGGAAAGCTGCCCTCTCCCAGTGCTGCTGCTGGGCACTATGTGCTGGTGCATCAAGCCCTGCACAGCTCAGTGAGAGAATGGGCTTAGGTGGGATAAACTGGGGAGAACATTAGGAAAGCCTTTCCAAAGCTCTTAGTATGACAGAAGAGGGCAAATAACACAAATTACAAATAGTAACTTACAAATAATAACTAAAAGAAAACACATCTGTGGGGAAACACTTCTGCAAAATCCTGAGCTTTTTGTTTGTTTGTTTTCAATGGCTGAGAACAGAAGAAACAATCCCAAACAGTCCCAAAGGACTGCAGCCTGAAAGAGCTGAATCCTGCAAGCAGAAACACACAGAAGTTGGAAGCCATCACAGCTGGAATTAACAAAAAGAACAAATGAAAGGTTTTCATTGTGGCAAATGAGGCTTTTGAGCAGACTGGCAGTAACACAATGTTCAAAACTTTGTTGCATGACTTTTATATTCCTCCCAGCAGCGTGCAACAAAACATACCTGAGCTGTAATCAATTTCTTACAGCCTTATATAAACATTATAGGAATTTTGTCCTCTGTAATACTTCTTGCTCTCAAGGCTGCAATAAATAAGTCAGTTACAACCCCACTGCCGCTCTGTCTCCTATCTCACTGTCTCAAGTCACTGCCTTTATTTCTTTTAAGCTACTAGTGCAACCACTTTCAACTTCAACAAACACTTTAAATGTAACCTGTAGCTAAACTCCAGGCAGAATGAAGCATTTTACATTCAAAGGGAAGGAGTGGAGAAGCTATTTTCCACTGTTAACACTACCTTCCTTTCATCTACAATCTCCAGCATCAGGGAAGGGAATTCCAGTAGCAAATCTCTCAATGACTCAGAGAGAATTGGGTCTGGAAAGCTGCGGACACACTGACTGCTGAGGGTGGAAACACTGGCCTTTGCATGGAATTGGCCAGCCACCTTCTCCAGTGTCACTCCAGTGCTTGGGACAGTGTTCTGGTTAGAACTTACAGAGGCAGGAGAGGACCAGGATGGACAGAAGGGGCACATGCCAATGAACACCCATCTTTTGAAGGTAGAGATCTTCCAGGAGATGAGCCACTCACTTCAGCCTGTCCTTGTCTGTGAAGTAAGGCCACAGGTTGTCAGGCCACGTGTCCACCCGTTCCATAGTTCCATCTCAAGGAACAGCAGCAGTAACTGCTTGAGGAGGAATCCCAGAGGAGGTCAAAGGCATGGCAGTGCTTCCCCAAAGAGCACTCCACCTGGCAGAGGCTGTGCCTCACAGACCACTCCAGCCAGATATGTTATCTTGGTATAGTCCTGGTTGGGTTTCTCCAGATCATTCTCCCTCTGCTTCATCCAGTGAATGGCAAATTCACCCCACCACCATGATAAAGCACCAGGGAAGGTGGAGGACGGGGGCAGAAGAGACACCTGAGCCAACTTCAAAGGTTTTGCATCCTTTGAACACTTCACTCATAAATAATTGAAAGGGCTATATGTTTGAACTACAAAAAAGTAGATTTTTTTTTTCCCTGCTACCAGACCTATCACGTGAGGGATGCTGTCATACGATAGCCTTGGGGGAGGTTTGCAAACTTGGACAATTTACTGAGAAGCAAAGTAAACTACTACTGACAGCAAGTGGACCAGAGCCCAGATCCCTGAGAGGTTCTGACAATGGGAGGACTCAGAAAAAATAAGCCAGCCTTGACCTCACACTGGGGGAGGCCGAGAGAAGCACATGCATGTATTTTATTTCACACTAACCTCTGTTTGACCAGTTATGCAAATAAATCTCTGCTTGTCCTAGTCACTGCTAGAGACTGAGGGAGAATTTGGAAGAATTCACAATAGAACCAGACCTGCTGATCACCGCATTGCGACTGAACTTCTCAAGAAATGAAGTATTAAGCAGGCAAGAATGGCACATACAGCCCATAAAACAAGGGAAACTGCAGCCAAAAAAAGGAATCCAGGCTCAGAAAAGAAAAAAGTACTTAAGAATTTGGTACATGATCACGATCACTTCAGGTCATTGCAGGCAGAGAAGCAGTATCTGGTCCCTGGAGAATACATCCCACGGCAGTGAGAGCCACAGGAGCAATGTGTCACTGCAGTCCCAGCACAGACCCACAGGAAGCAGCTGTACCTGCTGCTATGGGGAGCACAGCAGGGGCCTGGGGAGGGAAAGCTCTGTGTGCATGCCGTGCATGAACACAAGCCATTTGTTGATAAAATGAACAAACCAGGATGTGTACAATGTGTTTATGATGCCCAGGCTGCCCTCAGTGCAGGAGGGATCTGGCACCTCTTGTTTTCAAGCAGCACACGAGCTGCAGTGCTGGCAGCTGCCCATGTTCCTGCAGCGCTCCCCTTGGAGCAGAGGGTCCCCAGGGCAGGGACTGCTCCTTCACCAAGGGATTTACACCACTGATCACACTGCATTCTCCCAAGGCTCTGTTACCAAGGCTGATCAGAGACTGCTCTCATGGAGATGGCACAGTTAAACCCGACCTCAGCTTCCCCTTGCTTCAATCAGTGGTGCTCAGTCACTCACCACCAAAGTTCTCAGCACTAGCCCAGCTTCAGTGTGGCAGTGTTTAAATGAGCTTGGTGTGAACCCTCCCGACTTCTATCACTGCAGTTACACAGCTGCTTTCTTCTAACTTCAGAACATGGGCATGAAGCCTCCCGAGATTAACCCAGTGGCTGCAAAGGGGCACATGAAGGGACACAACTCAGCTGAGGGCAGGGGTGGAAGTTGAGCCCCTAAACCCCTGCACACACCAACTTCACCAAAGCATCCTCTGCAGCTGGGAACAGCAACTGTCCCACATCCTCTCAACAGGAAGGCAGAGTGAGTGTGCACAGCTGAGCCCGAGCAGAGGAGCTGATCCAACCCCAAGGCACTCTGCTCCTTGGGGCAGGTCAGGAGAAACACAGTGCAAGTCAAGTGAAAAGTAAAGAAAACTTCCAGACTGCCTAAGACATTCCCACTTGGAGGCTCACCCGCCCCTACCACCTCTCCCTGCATGTCCTGCCCACAGCAAAAGATGCTGCCCACTGAGATGGCTAAGGCTTGACCTGAGCTTCCCATGGGGAAGGTTCAGCTCAGGCTTCTGTAGCACGAGAAGCTGCAAACCAGCAATGCAGAGGAGAGGGAGTCACTGCTCCAGTGCACTGATCCGTACAGACAGCAAGAGGCAGGGGAAGGGAAAAAAAATGCACTAAAAATTCTTCTGACAGGGTGAAAAATGAAAGCAAAGTGAAACACAGCTCAATCTGTCAAAACAAAATCACAGCAAGCCCACTGAAAAGAAAAAAACCACACAGCTCAGCTCGCATTTTCTAGTAGGCAATAACTGGTACATTTGTTTTCCTGAAGATAAGCAGGTGAGTTAAGTTTGCCAGACAACACTGAACAGATCTGAAAGGTAATCACAGCAGAAGCACAAACAATCAGATGTACCAGGGACGCTTAGGACTTGCTTGCTTCCACCTTGCCACTCAACAGACTCCCACAGAAGTATTTACAGTTGCACTGCTGAGCCCATGGGTGGACTCCAGAGAGCCTGATGAGGACAAGCTTTGCCCTGTCCCTCTGAGCAAGGAGGAGGAAAGATGATGCTCTTAGCAGAAAACAAGTCACAAACTGGCATGGCAAAAGTGCATTTTTGATCAGGGTAGTAAAGGCCAAAATAATATTCAGGCTACAGAGAACCCCCCTAACCTCATAGGAGAGTCCTAACAATGTTAGCCAGAGGGTATTTTGAATAGTGAGACAGTCTGTAATTAGCTCAGGTGGGCCAACCTAATTATTCATGGCCTGAGGAAGCATCTCCCAATACAAGAGAAGTACAAGATATACATTTATAGTTCTTTCCCAATAAGCTCATTAAAGCTTTCAGAGATGAATGACCACAGCATTTGACTGTTTTCTTATAACCTGGAGAGATTCAAACAGTAATGAGTGAGTGAGCCAGGAGAACAAAGGCAGGGGCTGCACAGGGCTCTAAATGGAGGGGGGGAAATAAACAAAAAACCACAAAAAACCCTTCAAACAGATTTCTATTACACTACAATGTGAAACTGCCATTTGCTGCTTCATTTTGAAATGGACAGTTATCCACATGTCCTTTTTCTATAAATTTGTGAACCAGCATTTCAATAAACCCCATTTTAACAAGGCCTTGAGCATTATAAATAGGAAATAATGTGGTGGAAACAGTTAATATACATGTGTAACACCTCATATATATTCAGAACTGCACTGGAACATTAAAAACTTAAAATGAGTCCTCCAAATAAGTCAGTATTATACAAAAATTCTCATTTCCTAACGTTTCCATTCCAGCAGACCTTTGCCTACTCAGATCTTTGTTAGCCTGAACTGGTTTGCAGGTGCACACAGAAATCAAACTGGGATCTGGCACAAGATAGATGGGAAGGAAAATGTTTCTTTTTAAAGCTTCCTTTTTCTGTTTCTCATTTATTTTTTTTAAGGGCGTCTTCTAACCTGTCCAAGTCTCCCCAGAAAACACGGCTTTTCCAATTGCAGCTGCAGTGTTTTAACCTCTCCTCTTTACCCCTCTATTGGTTGCCTATTTTTTGCAGGAGCTGAAATTCTACCACTCCTTCTGTTACAGAAATTCTCCTCCCTCTCCCTCGAGGTTTTCCCTTTCATTAGAAATTAACCCTTCCCTGTTATACATCAACCTTCTCACAGCCAAGTGCTTGGCATCAGGTACCATATTCCCAAAAAATCCTTACACAAAGAGCATCCAGCCACCCCTGGTGTCCCACGCCACGATTTTGGTGTAACATTACTTGTGCTTTTTAAGCTACTAAAAGCCCAGCATATTTTTCCCACACAAACTTAGTCCTGCAGAATAGCTCTCCAAAGTGAGAAAGAAACTGGAAAATAAAACTCTTTGATAAATATGCAGAAATTTCCTCATCCTTTGTAAAAGGTAACTGGAAATGATGTGCAGTTTAACCGGGTAAAATCTGGAAACTGCCAGCAGCAAAAGCCATGACAAGCCCTGCTTCCTGCCTTAGCTGTGGCCAGTAGAAGACAAAATGTTCTAGAAATAAGTCACCTCCAATTTTCACTATCAGCAAGAACGTTAACAAATACTGACCCCCCCAAAAAAAAACCATTTACAGAAACATAGATATTTTCATTAAAAATCAGAACAATATTGCTCAAACTTCTCTCCTTGTCAGCCCAAGGAAGAACATTTCAACATCCAGCTGGCTGACAGGCCTTTGGGGATTGAAGAGCCCACTCACACCCAGTGTGGGGTCAGACCCCTGCCCAAGGAGCCCCCCGTGCCTCTCCCTGGACCCCTCCGAGCCCCCAACCCCACACCTCCTTCCCAAGCTGGACTGGGAACTCAGCATCTTCCTTCTCACAAATGCACGGCCATGCCACGGCAAGCAAGCTCTCCTCTGTTCATGGCCTGACATCAAAAACTTTTGTTTCCTCTACTGATCACCCTCCTCCTGCCAATCTGCTCATGTCTGGTGTCTGCTCTGTGTCTCCACTAACCCCCTGTGTTTAACACACACAGATATCCCACATGTCCTGTTCACCACCCCCTCTGTGTCCAGGAGTGCGGGCAGCCCCTGCCTTACTCCTCCAGTTTAAGAGGGCTGCTTGTTACAGAGCTGGGGAGCAAAAACGTAATTATAGAAAGTGTATTTAGGAAGAGCAGATTACCAAAACAGGAACAGTGGGAGAGATGAAAGCTGGTTTGTGCTGCCAGCAGTGCACAGCAATGGCTGAGTGTCCAGAGGCCAAGCAGGGAGGGCACTTTGGCCTGACCAAGAGCTGTCTGATTTTGTTGGATGGCTGAAACCACCCACCACAAACTGCATTTTGGAGGCAGAACTCTCCCCTGCACATGACACACCCAGCTCCTCCACCACCTCAAAGCAGCCGAGGCAGTTTCAACTGGAACCCAGCTGAACCCCCAAAGCCCCTCTCCAGCATCCAAAGTGCCATTTTCCTGTCCCTTCAGCAGCCTGAGCAAGTGACCATCTCTGCTCCTGAGAAGCTGCTGGGAGGGAGGGCAGGGAGCTGCTTGTCCAACATGGATCCAACCTGACCCATCCATTCCAGGTCTCCATGGCAGCAGATAATAAATTGGCAGCAGTTTTCAGATACCAGAAAGTGGATTGTCCCAAATGCTCAGCTGAGGGTTTCAGGCCACCCAAGCTGAGCAGCTTGGATGAAATGTGGTTATCAGGCACATCAGCAGAAGCTAAACACGGAGCATTTCAACTTCCAAGGCTGCACATAATTCTGTGTTATCCTTTCACACAGAATTAAAGCACTTACTAACATGTACATTGATGGATAGCAAATTGCAACAAGAATAATGGGAAGCAAGGGGAAATAAAAGGCAAATTAACAATATAAAGCTTATTCCGATGGCATGAAATTCTCATCACTCCTAGATTACCCTGTACTCCATTTATCATCCACTCTGGGTTTTGTTTCCCTTAATTCTAGGGAGGTCTTTCGAGGAACATGGCATTTCTTTCCTCTCTAGAAAAGGAAAGCTGCACGGCATATTTTTAAGATTAACAATTCAAGGTCAACCTCTTGAAAGGAGTTGTAGTGGTGAAATATTTTTCTAAACCACATTTCAGCGAAGGAGAATTTAATCTTGACTTAGGATATTTGTTTTTAACCTAGGTAGGTCCAGGGACTTTTTTTTGGTTTCTTGAACAATATCAGCCAATTAGGACCCCAAGACCTGATAAAATCAATATACTTCAGGTTAATGCTGATTACCAAAATGACAAAAATCAAGCACCAAAAAAAAAA
>VZRZ01005624.1:3240207-3275340 GCA_013398175.1 Climacteris rufus
AAACACAAAGAACAAAAAAAAAAAAAAAAAAAAAAAAAAAAAAAAAAAAAAAAAAAAACCTCAGGATGGACCAAAAAGGTATATAAATATTGTTCTATTTTTGTTCTGTCAGAAAGAAAAAAGAAAGCCAAGGACAACAATGCCTAAAAATTGTGCACAGTACCTGAGCAAAGCTTTCAAGAGAGGACTGAATTTGTGCAAGAGACTCTGCTTGGCCAAAATACCCCTTCCTTTGGGCAGAAATCAGTAGAGGACCCTCACAAACCTCCTCGTCATGGGAGGCAATTAAGGCTGGCTGGAATAATCTCTTCTGGCTCCATCAATGTGTGTAGATGAGGACATTGCAGAGAAACCCATTTTTCCTAATACCAGGAAGCAGGCCAGAACCAGGCCCTCAAGACAAAAATCCAGAAATCCATCTCAACCCTGTGGCTTCTTTTTACTTTTTGCAGAAGAAACCTGGCAGAACAAATTCCTTCAGAATCTGCTGATCTCTGCAAGCTCCAAGGAGATGCAAAGAAACTTTTAAAGTGTAGGAGACGCAGAAGAGGGGTATTTGTTTTTAAAACCTTTTTTTTTCCCAGGCCAAAACCCTCAGTTCCAGAGTGAGACTAAAGTACACAGAGGTGTTTACAAGCCTCCCCAAAGAGGATTTTGTAAACGGAAGAGCTGAACTGTAGCCTTGAGAGTTCGGAGCATGTTACCACACTCTTCCTGTCTCCAGAGGTGACCCATCTCTCACGTGTCATTTCAGCCTTGCACACAAGTGTTAATTTGGGACTGATGACTCACAATTCCTGTTTTCCAGAACATTCAAACCAATATTGCGAGGAAACCTGCTGTGGTTTTTTTCTCCCCCAATAGGCTCAGTGGCTGGGTAAGAACAGGAAAGGCAGGAAGAAGTGTAAAATTGAGGAAAAAAAATGGATAAACAATCCTGTTAACCTTTCCTGAGCCTTCACAAGTGATGTGCTGCAGGAGGTGCCCCTTGCACAGGTCATGGGGTGTGCAGAGGCTTTGCATCAAAAGGCCAAGGGCTCGCTGAAAATGCTGATGACACCTGGTGGATCTGGAGCAAATTGAGGACAAACAGAGCCAAACACTCCAACATCCCAGATGCACCATCACACACTCAGCCCCTTCCAGGAGCTGCACCACGCTGCCTGACTGCTGTGGGCTCAGGGGGAGAATATTGTGAGCTTTTATTAGTTCCAAAAAACAAGTACATAAAACCGCCTTGCTCCACTAACATCGAAAGTTTACATATGGGGGAAGAAAATGGAGAAAACAACAAAAAAGGGCAGCTGATCACTGAAACAGACTGGGGGCACACTGGTGTGGTTATTTCCAGCAGAACCAAAGCTGTCCCCGGTGAGCCCCAGCCTCCAGAACAGTCCCAAGGAGCACATTGGTGCAGCAGAAGCAAGGACCTGCTGCAGATACCAAAACCTCCTGACAGCTCCCAAAGCTGCCATTTGCAGGAGGCCAGTCTTGGCTCCAGCACTGGCTGCACATTGCTGCCAAGGCTGAAAGGTTTTTAAACACTCTCACAACTCAAACAATGCAGAAGCAACAGGGCCCTGCAGGTGGAAACCCATCCAACAGGTCCATGCAGGTGCCTGCATGTGCAGCCTGAGTCCAGCTCTGCCAGGATCAGGATCCTCTTAGAGAATAATATGAAAATGCAGATTATGCAAGGTAAGGTAAAGTGGGACCACATCACACCACAGTTTGTAGGGACACCTTGCCCATACCCTGGGGATCTCACAGCCCTGTGTCCTGCTCCTGCAGGTGTCACCTTGATGAATTAATCCCAAGGGATGTATTTGTCATCCATCAGAAAACAAAGAGATGAAGTGATAAAATTACCTACTCCCAACTCACATAAAGCTACAGCCAGCCTGCACTGCTGGCAGAGAAGAAGGCATGCAAATGTTCAAGGCACCTTCAAGGACCTCTCATCAGCTGTTTTTCCTTTCTGAGGAGCATCACCTTTTCTGAAGACATTGCAGAGGCTGTAATTCCAACCAAAAGTGACATTACTTCATTTCCTTTGGAAAACAACAGCTCTACCAGCCCCTCCTTCCCTTGTCTTGCACTCTCATGAGCAAAGCACTCGGATCTCCAGGAAGGGGGTAAGGTCAGAAGCAAACGCCTGAATTGCTCCCAGATTAGCAGCCCAGAGGGAGCAATTCCAACAGAAAGCATTTACAATATTCTTGGTATTAAATGCTTTTGGCCAAGCTGAAATTTGTTAAAGTTGCACTTTTGTTTCTTCGAAGCTCTGAAGTAATTTCTTTCCCCAAAGCTGCCTCTGCAGGCTGAATTTGTGGGAAAAAGGAGATTTCACACACAGAAACTAGCACAGCTAAATAATAAAAACAGGCAATTGCTCAGATGTTGAAGCCTGATCTATTATTCTCCACAGAAGCAAAGTACCACATAGAAAGGCAAATCGTTGCCCCTAAACTGATGTGTCACCCTAATTTCCTGAGATTAATGCCATTTCAGTCAAACCCTTCTCTAAATACAAACAGAAAAACTGCACATACAATCAAGCAAACATCTAAAAAACCCTTGACTACAATTTGGCTGGACAAGAGCTTTACAAGGAGCAGCTGGTTTATACCCAACATTTCTGAATTACTGTATTAGGATCCAAGAGTCCTTAGACAAAGCTGACAAGACCCCATTAAATCACTGAATATTTAACAATCCCATTTATTACATTTTGCCTTTCCCCCTCTTTCTAGCACAAATCAATATTTTCTTGCTTCTTTTTCTGATCTTTATTTCCCAACTTCCCTGATTCTCCACACAATGAATTTCTTTCACAATATTGGATGGAGAGCACCTCATCTATTAAAATGCCATCAGTACCAACTCTGTAGGTGATGACTTCAGAGAGGAAATAACATTGCTGCTCTATTTTTCCTCCCCCTCCCTCTACAGCTTCACATTTTCTCACAAGGAAAAGGGCACTGTGCTCTCAGACTGGAACTGATAAAAACCACTATGGAGCAAAGAAAGGCCTAAAGGCTGAACTAACCAATTCTAACTCCTGAACAAAAATACTGTTTTCTAAAACCAAGAACACTACAGTACCTGGGGAAGATCCTGGATGAAGGAAAAAAAAAAATCACAGTTCTTGGTTTGCCTTTTTTTTTGTGTATGCCAGCTGGAATTCAATGCACTTTCATCCACCAAATTTTTATAATCTAATGCATAAAAAACTCCAAAGAAAACACAGTCAAAAAGCATGTTTAAACTCCAGGAAAGCCTGGCTTGACAATGCTTCCAATCTTTTTAAATGAAGTAAGAGCCATCAAGTCTTGGACAACTGCAGATAGGGAAGTGTGGGAGAATTCAGGACATACATGGGTTTGCCTGATAGTCCTTGGCTGAAAAGAATCAGAAATATTCCCAGTGCAGTGATTTCATGTAGAAGCACAGCAGTGTCATGACTGATGGCCTCATAAAACCCATAAAGACAAAAGTATTTTAAATATTTCAGATTATTGTTCTTTAAACAGCTCAGCAGTTTCCCACCCATCAGTACCCGGAACAGATATCCCCCAGCATTCCTGCTGTCCCAAATTCTTTCTTTTTGGCTAGGTGGAAACCATGGGCTGGGACAAGTGAACACAGATGGACAACAACCACAGAATCACAGAAAGGCCTGGGCTGGAACAGACCTGAAAGATCATTTGGTTCCAACAAGTGACCAAACAGAGTCTTGGTATTATAACAGCACCCAGAGCTGCAAACAGCTCCAGAAACAGTGCAGAAAGGAAGGAGGAATCAAATCCCTCTTTTAGATATCCCTTCTCTTTTACAGACCTTTGATACTCTGATGCTTCAAGCTAAACATCACTGCTGGCAGGGAGAGCAGCCTGCCTGGAGCAGAGGAGGCACAGGACAAGGGGTGGAGCAGTGACAGCAACTCCTCCTGACCTGCTCCAGAGAAACCTCCTTCTTCCCAAATCCAAACTGAATATTGATTTATATCCTGAAGCATGACGACGTATCCCATCCAATATTCTTCATTTCAAAGGGCTGGGTTTTGTTTTGGGTGGATTTTTGCCTTAATCTCAGTTGCTCCAACAGTTCATGTATATTTAATTACTGGCATCGTCTCAGACATTGAATTTTGGCCCTCAGTAATACCCCGTGGCAAGGAGCTCTGTGAATTAACAAGGGGGAAACCATTCCCTGTTTCCTTTGGAGTGCAATGTTAAAGCTGCATAGCTGAATTCCCAGAGGCCAGGAAATGAAAACATTAAATATTCTAATAACATCACTAAAGAAGTCATGTTTTACATATATGTCATTCCAATGAAATATTTCTCCTGTTTAATCATTTAGTGTTAATGCAACTCATGCTGGTGTTAAAGGTTCACACACAGAAAAAAGAGAAAGAAAGGAACTCACACAGGAATCCCATCCAGGATATAACATAACCAGGCAACCACTACTGCAGACTCCCATATTTCACATTTTCTAATTTTGTTGATTCTAACTAGACACACTTAATGGCACAGTAATTATATAAATTACCTGCAATACATAACACTGCATTTATACATAATAAATGAACTGTTGCAGAGGAAATGTCAAGGAAACATTATAACTAATTTTTTATTCAGTTTCATTCTTTAATAGAAAAAAAATCAAAGGTCATGTAACTGCAGCAAAATGATGAAGAAAATCACCTTTTGTAAGAAACTTCTTCCCAAAGATTTGTGCTTAAATCTGGGCAATTAAGACATTTCCAAGAGGTGGGGAATGGACAAACAGGTTCATCTCTCCTGAAACTGTCACACAAAAAATTCAACTTCCCCACTCTAAGATGTAGCAAAGTCCGGGGCAGCCTTAGCTGAAGTTGCCAGATGAGCAGGACCATAACTATGCAGTGTTAGAAAAAGTGACAGGGAAAAGGAAATTTCCCATTTGAGAGCTGTCACACAAAATGAAACAACCCCCTTCAGTTTAATTTAATTTAATTCGGAAGGAGCTCTCCCGACACAAGCCAAGGACAGATGCAGAATGGATGAGCTTGTCTGGCAGGAGCAGACAGTTGGTCCAAAGCTGTGAGAGTTTATACAAACATGTTCAACTCAGGAAAAGATTTCACAAGTGTGACACAGATGCTCAGGCAATAATTAAGCAGATGCTGGCATGAGGGTCTTGCATTTCTGTGTCTTTTTAGGAGAGGGATGGGGTAAAGGGCAAAGAATGTGAAAGGGAATTGCAGCACCTCAGAAAAGGGTGAGGGCAAGACTCTCACCTTGCAGCATTCCTGCCCAGACCACCTCACATGCAGAGACATCTCATCCTCCTCTGCACCATCTTGCTGCAGACACCCCACACGTCCATTTTTTACATTTTTGCATTAATCTACAGAAAAACTGCTCCAGTTGTTTGACAGGCACTTTGCAGCTGCTCCCAAAGCACCCACAGCAGAGGGGTTTGATCTGTTTGCTAAAAAGTCTTCTTGTCTGGACCAAGCATTCTCCACAAAAGCAAGGTTTGGAGTGACTGGCATTACTGGGGCCCCTTTGCACAAAACCTGTTTGTATTTCACATTTACTTGACAGTAAAATACCCAGTATTGTTGAGTTTCTGCCAGACCACTGGAACAGAGCATTTTGCTGGAGCAAAAGCTACCCTAAACATGTGACTGAGATGAGGTTCCCATGCCATGTAGCACCACAGCTCCCAGTGAGATTTTGAAAGAAACTGGAGTCTAGAAGATGTTTCCATCTTTTTTTTTTTAATAAAGAAGAAATAAACCCCCTAATAGTTCAGTTATGGGAAAGCACAGACTTGAAATACACACATATATTCCAGAAAAATCAAACCATAGGCTTCCACTTCATCCAGAAGAACAAAGTATCTGACCTCAGTCTTCAAAGACAAGGAAATTCAGAAATAACACTGTCTCTCTTACTAATCATCCCTACTGTGCTGGATTGCTACAATCCATGCAGGCCAGCCAAAATTAAAGAGATCTCCAGAAAAAATGTTCAACTCAAAAGGGATATGTTAAAAACCAGCCCAAGGCAAGTTATGTGGTTAAAATAAAATGCATAGCATCCATCAAGAGCATTGTATGTGCCATTCCTGAATTGCAACAGTCACCCTCATGTGGTTATAATTTACAAATTAGCACTAGGTAAAACAAGAATTTGCTCACACCTTGAAATCTGAAATAGCAGCTACTTTCCCACAGTTAACTTCATCCTCCTTCACCTTTTGACAGTGAGTACATATTTTCACGGTGATAGCCTATCTTTGGCCAATATTTAAGCTCTCAGCTGTCTTTCCCTTCCCTTTGGTGGCAGTCTGATGTGCATTGAAACCAAAAGTGTCTCTGGGGGGTGGAAGCAGTAATCCTGGCTTTGTCTGACCCATTCCTATTGCTCTTTGTGATATGTCAAACGTTTGTGCAGCCACACACAAAATTCAGGTACAGAGCTGGCAGGGAGAACAGCTCAGCAGAAGGGGGTGTGTTCCAGGTCTGGCCAGGGCAGCAAGCCCTGATGCTGGGAGAGCACAAGGGATAGCACATGAGAAGGTCACTCCTGAAGGGAAGCACATATCCCCCTCTTCCTCACCCCCTTTGCATGGCAAGCCCCAAACTCACTGCCTGGGGGTGATGCCCTCCCAGTCCTGGTCCTGTTCCCTGCTCGGAGCAGCGGGAACAGGGAATGACTCAGGACTGCTAAGAGTGGGCCATGAATTACACCTCCCACTAGGTGCAGTCGTGCCTGTACTGGCCTTTTCCAAGGCTTCCCTCAGCTACATCCATGTGAGAGAGACCTTAGTGTGGACAGAGCAGGAAGGTGCTTTCATCTGGGAAACGCAAAAAAACAATCAAAATCCTTTGACTGAAACCTTCCTCCATTACAACCTAGGGCAGAAACTGTCAAATACCACTCAGACTTTATACAGGGCTGGTTAAAGGTAAGATGGGCACAAAACCAGACCCACAGAGCTTCCCACAGACTGGAGATGATATAAACCCCATCAGCTCAGTGGGACAACACTGAGACAAAACACCCCCTAAACCCAACCTGCCCCATCCCCACCCTGCAGACTGGCCTGACCCATTGAAGTGGTCAAACCCAGGATATGCTTCCTCTGTGTTCCTGTGGACCTGGTGGCCCAGGAAGGGACATTTCCAGCCACTACAGACCTGTG
This sequence comes from Climacteris rufus, assembly GCA_013398175.1. Lineage (NCBI taxonomy): Eukaryota > Metazoa > Chordata > Aves > Passeriformes > Climacteridae > Climacteris > Climacteris rufus. The sequence continues at coordinate 3,247,411 of VZRZ01005624.1, forward strand.
TCATAGTACATGTAGGTGCAGTCCCCAAAAGATGCTTTTTCATATTGTCGAATATCATCTGTGCCAGGAGATCCTACAGATTTATCACCTTCATTTTCTACCACACAAGGTCCTCACCTACAAGGTAGTATTTTCTTATTTAAGCACTTTTGTAGCTTGATTCCAGTGGTTTGTGCACATCACTCAGGCTGTCTGCTGACAGTTGCAAGCAAAATCCCTCAGTGCTGCTGGAACTTGCACCAATTCGTAATGAAATGGCTTTGAACCAACATTTTCATCAAAGGTGGTTCTGCCTCACCCTTTTGCCAAATACAAAGTGGTTTCCCTGTTGGGAAAGATAATGAATACTAGAAATAAGAAGTTTTAACAGAAGCTCCCAACAAAGCAGGAAAACTGGAAATCATCTGAGGAAATCAACTTTTCCTCCCCATCAGGTTTGAATTGTTGGATAAGCAATCTTTATCCAACAAAACAATGCTAATTTCTCATGTCCATCACAAGGATGACCACACTCTGCTCAGGTACTCGTGCCCTGAGCTGAGCTAACTTTGCCCCAAGGAGCTACTGGTGACTCCTCAGCAGCTCTTGGCACCAGAATCCTCTCAGCTGGGCAGAGTTGGAGACGTAACACACAAATACACACACACTTGCACATATTTTAGTCCATCAATAATCCTTCCTGCACATAACAGTGCCCTGCAGCAGAAACAACCCTGCTTCACAAACACTACAAGAACAAGAATTTCCCCTGGGAAGGAGGCAAAGAAACACCTGCAAACATAAAAAAAAAAAATTCACGCAAAATTTATACTGAGCTTGCCAGCTACAATAAATGATTTTTCAGAGAAGGGGTGTTTACAAGGCTAGCCAACAACTTCTGAGTAAACCCTGTAAGTCAATTAAATAGTACTCTGACACAGAGTCATGGATCATCCAGTGTTCAAAGAGTGGAACTGTTGATTTTAGTCAAAGGCAGCAGTCTGGTAGTAAATACATCACTGTGTCCTGGCCGACAACCGACTGGTGTCATTAGAAAGCATGCGTTCCACCAATTACAGAATTAATTATAAAGCCATGTCGGGTCACTCAGCTGGAAAATAATTATTTCACTTCGCTACATTAAATGAGAGACAGTGCCCCACCTTCATCAGTATGCAAATTGCAATGGATTGCCAAGGACTAACCCAGCTATCTCCAATGCTGGCAGGTGCCCAACACCTAACCCAATATATTCCTCAGGGCTGAGAAGGATGAATATCACCCTGTAAGTATCCAGTATGGCAACACAGAAAATGCAGCAGGGGAAGAAGAATGGCAAAGAAAAAAAAAAAAAAGCAGGCCCAGTGACCAAGTTCCAGTGCAATATTTCTAATTAATTGAGAGTCAAATAAATTTCAAATATAACACAGACCATGCTGTGAGATCCCAAGCTGGGGAGGAACTAATAATATCAACACTTGCTCTGAGCCAGGACTATATGTGCTGATGGGATACCTGTCCAAAAAAACCAAACCTTTGGAGATGAAGCTGTGCTGGAAGATCATAAGTCATGCAGCATTTGGGAATAGACTGATTGACTGCTTTTCTTTCCTAAGGAGTTTTGGTAAAGACACTACAAAAAACTTTGGCAAAGTGTTGTCATGATACTATGACTTCAGAAAATCAGCACTACATATTTCTGGGTTAAGATTCCCAAATGTCTCTGTACAGGAAGGATTTTGCACCCATTCTGATCAAACAGGAGCTGAGATACCAGACTGCCCTCAGATCAACAAGTTTTTTGTCTAATGTTCAGCTGTACTTACCAGAAAAATTAGGAAGGCCACAGAGATTGCAGTGCATAAAGTTATATATATCCTATCTTTCAAACAGTAATTAGCCATCTCCAAACCAAGGAGAGGTTGCCATTTACAAGTAGGCAACCTCTCTTCTCCCCCAGATTTGCCAGGACTGCCAATGAGGTGCCCAACTCCCACGTGATTACTTAGTTTTCCCCAGGTGATGGGTGCTGCCCTAGGGCATCCCTCCAGATGCTTTAAATTGCCTCTGCAACATGAAAGGACAAACCCAGGTTCTATAGGAGACACCTTTATCTTCCCTCTAGAGCATGTACTTACAAAAAGTGTTGCACACTGACAAGCATGCAATTTGTTTTAAAGACTGTAATGCAGAAACTGGATAAAACAAAAAATACCAAAACCAAACCCCAGATACCCCTCCACACCTGCAGCCCTGAGACACAATTTATTACACTCAGAGCAGCTGTGCACGTTGAACCTTCTTTTATTGCTTTGGGGACTTGCATCACACTTACCTTCAGTTTGACAAATATTTCCTCATATAGAGCCACAAAACCAAGCTGGCTCCCAAGGAACAGGATAGAGATTTCATATATATCTATGTGTGTGTGTGCATGTATATATAAAAACAATAATGCATTTCCATATGATACAAGCTGACATTTCCTTATCAATGCAAATAGCCCTGCCCTACCACTCCCTCAGGCTACGTGACGAAAGCACTGTGAGCTGTGGATGTGAGGAGTCTCACACTCAGACCCTCTTGTCACACAGGGAAATGTACTTTACTACTGCAAATCCCAGGCATTTTCCATGTTAGTTTTTGAGCCTCTGCTTTGACCTGGCTCTGATATGCCCAGGCCAGCTCCACCCTGTGCCCATCAGGCCCTTTTCAGAGAAGAGTGATCATGCTGCAGATGCTGGGATCGGTTTGCACCTCAAAGTACAGCAGGTTAAAATCCTCTGCCTCGAAAACTATAAAAATAAAATAAAGTTATGCAAATCCCCCTTATTAAAAGTTACAAGAGATGATAAAAGATTTCCCCTTTAGGACATGGGGAAATGGCCTCAAGTTGCCCCAGGAGAGATTCAGCTTGGATATAAACAAAAATTTATTCACTGAAAGAGTGGTCAAGCATTGGAACAGGCTCCCCAAGAAAGTTCTGGAGTCATCATCCCTGGAAGTGTTCAAAAAATGAGGAGACACAGCACATCATTATATGATTTAGTGGGCACGGTGGTATTCGTTTGATGATCAGCATTGATGATCCTGGAGGACTTTTCCAACTTTAATGATTCGTGAAATAAAACAACTTTACTTGCTTTGCAATGGTTAATACACACACACAATTATACAAGTTAAATCAAATAAATCAGAGGTGCTTCTCCAAGCCACGACAAAGCCCAGAAGCTGACAGACCCCAAGCAGCCTTAGAGGCAGCATTATCAGTTTTGCACAGTTGCAGGAACTTTATTTATATAAATCCCCTCAGTGTTCTCCTGCAGGTGCATGGATGGGAGTTATCTCTGGTATCTGGCTCTGTCCTTGAGACACAGCTCACCCACTCTCCCCACTCCACGCTGTGACACAGCTTTCCCACTGCAGGCAAGTCCAGGGAGGGCTGAGCTTCACCAGAGGCCCCTGGAAGCAGCATTTTACAGCCTTGCTCAGATTTTCCCTCAGTGCCTGCTTCTGAATTGCTGACACTGCAGGGAAAAGGCAGAAATCAAACCATCCCTCTTTGCAGCACAGCTGGACTGTGCTCCAGAAATGTTGTTCCCCACTTCAGGAATCTCTGCACCCACAGGATCCACACCAAAGGGCCAGGCAGGGACCAGAGCCACGGCTGCAACTGGTACAGGAGGTGATGCTTCAACACCCTAAACTGGTGTATTGGTACTTTTCCATCAAATGGTGCATTTGGGATTTTTTGTGGTCCTGAACAACCACCCCAACCCCCCCTCTAGCAAACCATGCTGTGCAGGAGTCAGAGGCTTAGGGATGACAGCTGCTCTCAAATCACCTGGGGTCATGCACATCCCCATGCTCCGGGTGACAGCGGCGACCAGGAACAGCAGCAGCAGACTTCATTTCCAAAACTCACGTGACCATGGGCCGCTGCACCAACAGTCACAAACCATCTCACATCATCTAAAAGCAATGTGCCTTTTTTCCTTGCTTTTAACAGGTTTCAGGGGTTTGTTTGCTTGTTTTTAAATAAGTAACTTGCTATCTGTTTTCCATTCTGATTCGTCTTTCACAGGTTTGTCTTTGCTTATGGAAATAACGTTTTATTTGTCCTTTTTATGAAGTTTTAAATTCAAAGCTTTTTCACATTTTTAATCAACTGTCTGTATTAATTTCCTCTGCAATTTAGGCACAGTTTACTTGTATCAGTTTCTTGAGCTGTGTTCCCTCTCCCTGAATAAGGCTCAAACATACTCATTTCCTCATGATGGATTATTTTCATTAGATTCAACTCCTTTTGAAGTATATGTCTTCTCTGGATGTTTTCCATCTCTTTTGGAGTTTCACCTTTTGCATTGGCTTGCCAGGGCTCTCTGCTGTGTTCCTCTCCAACACAGCTCTCTGCATGAGCACACAGGAGTGCTTGGACTATCTTCCTATCAACAAATGTTCACTTTAGCAAAACATACTGGTTTATCTGGTTTTGCTGCTGAATCTCTAGCTGCAATCTAAACTGGTTTAGATGGTTAATAAAACATTAAAGACCAAATAAATGAGAGTATTTAAATCCAGAGTTATGCAAAGACATTCTTTGCTTTTAAGAGTGCCTACTGCACGCCACGGGCTTTCCAAACCTCTGATGAGAGCCTGCCTAAAAAGAGGCCTAAAATATGGGCAGTCCTCATGCTTGGCAGGCTCATGGTGCAGTTTTCAAGCCCAACAATTGGCAGCCATTGGAACAAACACACAGCAGTGGCCATGGAAACACCCATGAGGTGCTCAGCAGCTTTTGAAGAAGACCAACACATTAATTTTACTCCCTTATTTGTTATTAATTTCCAAAGGAATTCTGAAAAAACACATACACAACAGAGCTTTCTCTGGAAAACTTTCTAGCAAAGATCAGATGTTAGAAAGCCCTTTATGAGTAAGTCCAAGAGTTTGCTCACAAACTTCCTAGAGAAAAAAAAAAACAAGCAAACCACAGCCACCATGCCAAGGAAATGCCTTTGTATGGAGAGATGGAAATAAAGCGGGGCAAGGGGAAGAAGATCCTTGCATTGTCTGATGTTTTGTGGTCATGGTGTTACCAGCCAGACAATTCCCATGAGAAAAGTCTACAAAGAAACACAGGCTGGCCAACCCTATATTTAAAAATTTCCTAAAGTATGGTTGCTACATTTAGCCTAGACAGCACATGAACACCACAGCGATTTGTAAGATTAAACCTGACTGTGATATCCCAGTGTGATGCTGCTTAAATAATCAAGCTTCCAGCGGGTAGATATTCAAACACTTTTTGGAAACGGTTGTCTTTTCTTGACACTAACAATCACAGATCCAAGATCCTCCATTCTTGGATCATTTTTTAAAATCCTAACTGTCTGCACCTCCTAAACCCCTAAGTAAAGGTTGCTTTTTGATGAGCCCATCTGCATGAAACAGCAACATCTTTTCTTGATGAGTGATGTCAATACAAGGGCAGGGAAAGGATGGACCTAAGCTATTTCTGGGCCTTCAGCTAAGATGTAGAAGAAATTTCAGATGACAAGCATTAATATGGTAAACTTCACCATCTCCTGTTTAATGAACTTTATTAAAACCACCATCGTTTTGCACATATTGAAGAACTGGGTACAACTCTGGGTATTTCTGGTATGAAAGTTTAAGGTACCAGAAATCAAAAAATGCTTAAATTCCATTAAATCTGTGGGTACAAACTGCTTCCACGGTTTTTCCATACTTCGTTTTTCCCACTTACAACTCAGCTTGATTTTTAGCCATTATCATATTGCTACAATGAAAATATTAACTTTCCCATTAACCACAAGTAAATACATTTTGCCAGTTCAAAACATTGGATCTGAGACACAAATCACTTCAGCCCTGCCAGCCTGGTAGAGTCATACAGTCTCAGCAACAAAAGGTTTCAATCAGATAGCCAAAACTTTTGTCCATCAGATTTAGATTTGTCCTGAAATGCAAGACAGACTTTCCTCCTTCCCCCCTTCGCAGAGCCAAAAAGCACAGAAACCAAGAAAATTAAAACCTGCTGCATTATTCTGCAACATGCTACAAAATGTAATAAAAAGCCAAATGTCTCTCTGACCTCCCCTCCTCATCAAGTTGAATTATTATTTCAAACAGTCATGTAGCTGCAACTCTGCCTACATCTCCAAAAGCTAAACAATTATGCCACAATAGGGGTATTTTGTTCACTCAGAAAAAAAATCATCTAATGAAAAACTATGTTGGTGGTTGAATCAGTTTCCTTTAGGAGGAGTTGGCTGTAATCTCAGTGGGACTTGTGGTTTCAGCTATTCATACTGCTCATAGCAGTTTCTGTTTTTTCTCAAAGCAATGTAACCCAGCAACACAGAGAAAAGCTGTGATTAACTTCTTCTGAGATACAAGATGTCATGGCAGTGCAAGTCGCCTCTTCAGTGAAGAGAAACATAAATCTCTGTCGCTCTGTATGTTTGCACAGACATCTCACACCTCAGGCTGAGTCTAGAGAAAAGTTAGAAATCACTGAGATTTTTTCTTTTACCCAAGAACAAGTTGATTGTGGACTCAAGGCTCTCAGAGCAGAGATGATCCTTCAGAGCTGCAAGAAGCTGCATCTCTCAGTCCCTGATCGATACCTTTGGTTCCTTGCCAGCCACAGGAGAGCTTTAAAATTAACAAGCATTATATTAGCTGACTTTACCTAATGAATAGCTATCAATTATCTACACACACAGAAGACATTTTCCTTTATTTGTATGCAAATGTCCATATGTGGTAGAATGAAACCGGAAGGGAACATCTGGGCATCGAAATCTTACATAAATTACATACTTTTTTTAAAGTGCACTAAAACACTTGCATCAATCTCAATAAATAAATTTAAAGAAAGCCAAAACACCACAACCAGCCCAGCAAGCAAAGAACCTCAGAGGAATAATAAGAATTATATTCAGGGGAAAAAATCAAACTCTTTCCCTTATCTCTCATATGAGGCACCCTAGGCTCTTCCTGATCTCTGAAATACAACAGCTACACAGTAAGGCATCCAGGCTCTGTTATCTGAAATACTGAATAATTCAGAATTAATAGGTAAAAAACAAATAAGACCCATCTGGCTGTCCCACCAATGCAGAGACACAGAGATCTTGGGATGAAGTCAGCTCACCCTGGCCAGCACACCTCTGCTGTCCAAACCCTTTGGGCTCTGGCATGACACAGGACAGCCAGAAGCTCCAGACTCCAGCAGGGTTCAGATCCAGCTCTCCCAAGCAGGAGAAGCCTGGAGGTGCCACCAGAGCAGCAGGGAGGTGATTCCTGCCCCAGCACAGCCCCTCCATCTCTCCTCTCCAGCCCCAGCAGCCACGAGCCACACGCTGCTCTGGGACAAGCCCCAGCCTTCCCCTGTCCAAGCACTCAACTGATGAACACACTGATGCAGCCACTTGCGTGTGCTCTGGGAGATATTAGGGGGTTTTTTAATGACAGGTTCTATTATCTCCTGTGTATATTAAAACTGGCCTTTCAGCTCTTCCATTAATACCAGATCCCCAAGTCAGAGGTGAACTCTGAGTGACTCTCACTCTTGCAGATCAGGGCATCTCTCTGACAGGGCTCTGACACGGCCTCTTTTCATGTCTCAGGGCTGCAGCAAGAGGGGAAAAAATGGCCCAGAACTCAGGGTTTCCAAACTGCTCTCCAGCAGAAGTTATTTATTACTGCTCTGCCCTACAATGTCATTTCCAAAGCACCCAGGTGCTGCAGAGGAAAGAAGGAGGCCATTCCCTGCTATCAAGAGTTACAAAATATTTTGAGAAAAAACTGGTGAAGGATAAGCAGATGGGCACAAGATGAAAGCAAAGCAATCCTAGGGCTGAAAGCATGACTTTTATGTTTTGTAAAGCTTTTCATGTTTTCCAAAGTTGACCAGGTGGCTTAAAAAAAAAAAAAAAAAAAAGAAAATTCAGATTAGAAGACAAGAATAAACTGAATAAACTTATCACAGCCAAAGTAGCATTGAAGAAAATTGAAAATTCACTACTGCCAAGAACAAGGTGCACTGCTTGCCTGTTGCACATGAACAAAAAAAATCCATACAAGAACGGGGTGCCTTTATTTCCCTGTGCTCCTTTCTGGGAAGAAATCCTGCAGGAACCAGCTATCAGCTCTTAATGACTAGTTTTGTTACTCACAGGCCCCACAATGAAACAGGGGGTGGCTGAGGTTACCACGCTGTGGTAATAATCAAATTTAAGGGGATTATAATCGTTATAAGCTAATCAGGGTAGAATTATATATTTTTAATTAGCAGCTGCTGTGTGGTTAAGGCACTAGAATCCCCAGCTGTTTGCTGGTAAGTGCAACCAACAGTATCTTATTTGAAGTGCAAAATACATACTTGTACGTGGAAAATATATCAAGGAAATTTAAAAAAAGGCCCTTAAAAATACTATATATTGTAAAGCCTCATTACAGATCATGCTTTTTGCTTTCAGCATTGGAAAGATTTTTTTTTAAGCCCATGCATTTAATCTTATATTGAACGTAGGCCAAACACACAATACATTGTGTATATTGTTACTTCAAACCACATAGTAGTTACCCGTAAATCCCCCAGCATTTGGTATAAACACACTGTCTACTCATTGTAAGTCTAGAAAAGGACATATTTCTGGGGAGCCTTAAGAGGTATTCACTGCATGAATAATGGAGACTGAATAAAACTTGTCATTTGGATTTTCATGTAACAACAGACTTTAATCCAAGATTCCCAAGTAAAGGAACAGATCTCAGTTGCTGTAACTGCCCCTGTTGCATTTTAAAATTATTTTTCAGCTGCATTTTAACTGAGAACCTTTCTATGTTATCACAGAGACTCCAACAAGCACCAGTCCCCAGAGATCTTGCTTTGTTTAAAAATAAAGCAAACCCAACTGTCGGTTCAATTGAAAAAAAATGGTTTTGTTAAGGCTGCTCAGGTACACAGAGGCTGATCAGAGCCTGCAGAGCCTTGGCAGAAGTCTACAACAAGAACCCCACACAGCAAAGCAGCTGGTCTTGTCTTCAAACACGTTCTTCAGGTTTTCAGTGTTAGACCAGCCTCTTTCTCCACAATCCAGCAGATTTCTGACATTTTGGCTGAACCCAGGGCAGCAAAGGAAGACTCAGAAAACCCAACACCCTTAACTTGACCAAAATACCCTTTTGTTGACTCAGACTGACACAGTCAGCTCTGGTGAAAAAAAGGCCTCCTTGAAATGCCAAAAGCTCTTGGGTCAATCAGCTGGTCTGGAAGATGGGTGCTGCTGCCAAGACTGTCTCCTCCAACACCACCCAAAACCCTGTGAGTGTTGTTGACAGCTTCACATCAAGGTTCCCAGTGATGGGAGCTGTACAGGACTTAAACTTGTCTTTCCACTCCAAAACACAACACGCTCTCAGAGGTAGGGCAAAATATATTTGAGGGAGAAAGGGGCCTAAAAAGACATCTGTTACACCCAAAATATTAGCATCACAAACATAGCCCTTTGAAGTCACAAGGACAGAGTCACTGAAGACACGGCCCCTGACAAGAGGTGCACAAGGAAATCAAAGACTTTCACAGAACTGTGGCACTGAGCTGTGCCCAGGCAGGCAAATAATGGACTAAATTAATTGCCTGTAGCATGACACTGCTGGAAAATCCTGGAGGTTTTGACTGCTTTGCAGCATCGTTCTTTCAACTCCACCCCATGCTGGGGCTTTAATCTGCAGGGCTGTAATGGCTCTATCAGCAATGTTAGAGGCGAGACTAAAAATAAACGAGGGACAAGAAAAATGCAAAGCTCCTCCTCCTCACAAGGTCTGGAGGGAATTTCCTCAGTCAGTCAGACTGCTGGATCACTTGTTTACTTGTGACTAAGTATGAATTTTCACAGCAGTGTGTGTGGTTTTCACTGAAGTTTCCAAGTTAAAATCAACAGGGCAATAATGTTGTAAGGAAATTAAACATCACTAGCGCTCTCTCGAGAGACAGGATCCTTGCTGCTTCCCTGCCCATGCTGCACGTGGTATTTCCAAGGCAAATACTGCATTTCTAGGTCACATATGAAAGTACTGGGGGCAAAGACAGTCCCCTGGGTCATGGATGAAGGACACCAGCTCCCATAGTAACCTGCAATGAGTATAGAGCATCTTACTCAATCCATTAGATCTGTTTACCCCTGGATAAAGAAGCTGTCATGAAACATTCAGAAGAGCTGGAGGGTTTATTCCTCTGCAAAGCACCTTTACCAAGGTCCTCCCCAGTGCCATGAGGCATTTGGGGAAGGAGACATCAGCTGTTCTCCCTGTGGCACCCACGGAGGACACAGCCATGGAGCAGCAGGCACAAATGATTTCAGAGCTACACAAAAAGCTGGCACAGAGATTTGTTTATGGAGAGCTAAAAATTAAGTTTGACTTTAAAATAGCGCAGTCACCAGTTACAGCTCAGAGGGTCACATTCCTCCTCCATCTCTGCCTCCTCCCCCTCTCTGCCCAGCAGCCTTCCCAAATTGGTCTGCAAGCATGGCAAGGTTTCCCCACGAGGGAGGGAGGCAGGCACAACTGTGTGGCTGGGGACTGAAGGAATATGCATATGAAGGGATGCTCAGCACTTCCTACAGCACTAGAGGGGTTTTTTCCCAGGACCAACACTGCAGCAGAGGTCATTCCTACATGGGGCAGCCTGGTACACCAGATACGATGGTATTTCGTTAATATTTTAGGAAGTACCTGCAAGTTCACAGTGCTTTGAGAGGGACACCTTCCTATTTCACTCTCCATGGAGCTCTCCTTGTTCATCTTCCTTCCCCCAGGAGCACACACCAGAGGAAAATATAAGATTTCAAGCTTTGCAAACCTCCATCCTAAACCAACATCCTGTAAAACTACGAGTTAAAGGCAGAAACACTCCACTTCCAAACCACAAAGGCTGTAATGAGTGTGGTTTAATTGGCTGGTACAGGAGCAGCGCCGCCAGAATCAGCAGCTGGCAATGAAATCAGCCCTTCTGCACGGCAGATTGCTAAACTTTTGCCCTTGTCTGCAACGTGGTGTGTCTCAAAAGTAATTCAGTGCCCATAAAAAGAATTACAAAAGTATCTAAGAAAAATAAAGTGTTAGCCCGGCACTGGCAAAAGACTAAGTTTTTTTCCCCAAAACTTTCTAGTTGTAGACTATATAAGGATGAATTTCTACTATGTACACATATATATAACATCCTCCATACGAAACCTGTATATTTTAGGTATAACTTAAAATCCAGCCCTTTAGAGATACTGATTTTAAGAGGTCCAGTACATATTTAAAAATCTCATTATCTAGAATTAGAAATTAGGTTCTTTGAAACATCAGTCCCAAGTGACAGAAGTCTCTATCAAGTGATGATGGCACATTTCCTTGCTTCATTTATTTAATACATCTCTCAGCTATTCACACATGTCCAACTTCTCCCTTAGAGGTTTACAAAGCACACAGCAAGTTAATTTGCATCTAACTTCACAATAGCCAGATTAGTAAGGAACAGGATTTTACAGCAAAGCTTTCCTTTCATCTGGGGCAAAAAGCTTTAAATCTCATAAAGCCAGTGTAGTAAACTCTCAAGCCAGGGTATTTCATAGAGGCAGCTGGGGTTCATTGCTATCCCTTGATGGAGCTAATGGAAGTTTTATAGTTTACACTTTACTTGAAACTACCTTGTTCCTGAACAAGAGAAATGCACATTAAGCAGGGTAAAAATACATAAAAAATAACAATACAACACAAAAACCACACCAACAAGAACTTGAAGTGATATGTGCATACATCTTTTAATCCAAAACGCCAGGCTAGCCCAAATAAAAGGACTACACATGAGCAAAGCAGCACAGATTCATCCTGCAAGCAGCTGAGGAATTGCTGCTATCAGCCTCTTCCCACTGAGAGCCCGGGCGCTCGCACCCGCCAGCTTCTGTCTTGGCTGAGGCACGGCTGGGGCCAGAGGCTGGCACTGCTTTAGGAGTGCAGCACTCCAGATGAAATGCAGAGCAGAATTTAAACTCCTCTGTTAGCTCAGCTGCAGACCACAGGCCGTGCCTTTCTGCTTTTACCTGCACAACTTTATTTTAAATTGGGTCTTGTCCCCAGGGCTCCATATTAAAGAAGTTGCTCGTACAATGAATCGAGAGTCAGAAGCTCTGGACGTGTCAGGACAAATCCCCCCAAATGTAAATTGGTGTAATGTACAAATTTATGCTCATTTACACGGCACCAGAAAGGGAAAGGCAGTAACTCAAACTGCTGCACAGGCTCCCGACAACAGTGATGATAAGCATTGCTTTTCTAAGGCTGAAAGAAGGTTCTGGGGAAGGAAGATAAATCAAAACATGTCATCTTTGAAAGAGGAGCAGTGCAGGAGCTAAGCCCCAGTGGCTTCACAAACACCCATCTCTTCCCAGTAAAAAAGGCTTTGGTGTTATTCAGCATGTAAGTTTTGCAACAGTTTTCATTCTAGTTAAAATTGCATGAGGGTTCATTAATTTTAATGCTGTGTGATTTGCCGTGCCCATACCTTGGAATGCACCAAACCCTGGAAGCGTTTGCCTGTTGGCAGAGGGACGAGTGCTGCTCACACAGCACTGCTCCCCCCTCTGCTCCAGAGCCAGGCTGCAGCAGGACACTGCTTTCAGTGCCTTCAGTGCCTTCAGTGCCCTCAGTGCCCTCAGAGCTGACCTTGCCAGCCCCCAGCAGCTGCCCAGGACCCACATCCCCAGTCAGGCACCCTGGCATCACTCACCCTGTGAAAGCCACCACCTCACCAGGGACAGGGAACAAAGCAGGATGGGGCCCTTCCAAACAACAAGGCTGAGGCAGAGCCTGGGTCTGCCCTCTCAGCTTGTGCAAGTTCACACAGAATATGGGTCTGTATTCTCTAAACATCAGACACCCCCCTCCAAATTAAAAAATGTTGCTGGTATGTCAATTATGACAAATGCTGCTGATCAGGAAATTGAACCTGTGAACTCAACTTGCATTTTAAAGGCACTTACTCCTACAATTCAGTGCATTCTCTTGACCCAAGATATTAAGCCAAGCACATTGAGCTCATTTTTCTCCATGTGAGTAATAAGGGGGCTTATCAGCACACCTCTGGTGGAATATTAACTCCAGTGTTTTGCTGGGAAGAGGCTACCTTTAATCTGGACTGTGATTGGAGAGTGGGAAAGAAAAAAGGCCAGAGCAAACATGGCACCATCATTAAAGAAATGGGTTAATTATCAACCACGTGTATGAAACTGGAAACACAACATCAGCCCAGTCCTGCTTGAGATGATGCTGGCTGCTGGACAAGCAGAAAGTGATCTAGACCTGTTGCAAGAGGAAAGGGATTAAAGCCCTCAAGTTGTTACATAACTAAAGAAACTGGCTCTGAAATAGGTATCTGTATCTGCAGGGTATTTGGGGTGCAATGGTTTTATTAGTCAGAGACACCACAGCCACCAAGGCAGGCTTAATACCCATTAAAATAATATTTTATGCCTGGTATCAGGGAGCTGTGCAGGGTTCAGAAATAGATCAGACATTTCTTCATGTAACAAGAAGAGCCAAAGGCAGCATCTGATATTCCACAAAAGGCAACAAACACTACAAACAAGGTACATAAAGCCTCCAGCTTCCAGGCATAAACTGCCCTCTGCCTACAAGAGATCAGGACACTACCAGGAATGGGTTATTCTTCCCAGAGGGTGCCTGTTTCTAATGCTATCTTCTAAAACAGATCATATCAACCAATATTTGCATCAGGAAAGCAATAGAGAGGACAGCTCACCTGAATCTGCTATGACACATCCTATACCAAACAAAACAGAATCTGGCAACAGGGTAATTTCCAAACCACTCACAAAAAGAAAAAACAAAAGACAGAACCCAGAAAACTTGTAACTGTTACTTTTTTAACTGCCACTACAGAGTATAAAAACAACACTATAACAAAATGTTATACTAGCAATCAAGGAATAGCTACCAAAGAAAGTCAAAATATCACATCAGCCCAAACCTGCCAAAACTGAAGGAATCGTAACAGATAAAAGAAAGTATTACAAGAAAAGTGGGTAAAAATAGAAATGCCAGGATATGACATGCCTTCAAGTTATAGAAAAAGCATCTGGATTGTCCTCAAATCCCCTCCTGACTGCTGTCTAACTCTGTAACCATCCCTCTTGAGCAACAGGGCTGGCTCAAGCAGAGCAATGGGGCAATGCCGATTTCTTTTCATCTGATGCCATTTGGGGCAAAGCACCTTCCAGTCAGAGAGGGAGCAGTTTGTGCCCTCTGTTGCACAGCCCTGGGTGCTGGGTGCAGCCCAGAGCCTGCCTTTCAGCCGGGGCTGGAGGACAAGAGGGGACACACACACGACCTTCTGCTCATGGCCCTGGGGAAGGACCAATCTCCGGCCATGGGAGCTGCAGCAGAGCCACCAAAAACAACCCTGCCATTTAATGCACTGCTGCAACTCATGCCAGGCCAAAGGAAGAGCACAGAAAGGCTCATCTCAGCCTGTCAAGGTTTCAGAAATATAATTTCCACCTTATTTCTGGAGCCTGCCATTTACTGAGATTGCTAAGGAGACCCACTTCTCTTCTGCACCCTCTCACAAGCCCAAATGCAAGGCCTGGCAATGCATCCTCTTGGGGTACACACCACACATCAAGCTGCTCCTTTCAGGGCCACCTGAGCACAGTGACAATTTGAAATCTTTCTTTAAAAAAAAAAAAAACAAAAAGAAGAGAGAAAAAACCTTTTCAACGGAGCAGTTTTTATTTTCACAGCAGTTACAGCCAGCTGCCTGGCTCAGTATCTGGTACCTGCCATGTATGTCCTTTGCTACAGTGACAGCTACAGAGAAGCAGTTGAAGATGTTTAGGCAAAAGATGCTTTGTCATCTCGTGAAGCGTTAACACCGCTCAACGCTTTTAAAGGACATTACAACAACTTGGCTGTGGATACAGACTTTCCAGCTTAAATTATGGATTTTGTAATGCTCTGAACATCACTTCTAAAAAGCACACTCTTCAGAGCGTCCCTCCTCTGCTCTCTCCATGGTCCCCAAAGTCTGAACCGGGCAGATATTTGACTTTTCACAGCTAAGCTAAGGCAGGGGAAAATCCCATTCCATAGAAAATTGAGGAAAACAAACTCGAGCAGCTGCATGTGAAAATTACATGAAGTCCAAAGCCACTGAGTGTGAGCCTTAGGACAGAGAAACATTCAAGCAAGTGCACAAATGCCTTCCACGTGTTCTGGGTAGAAAGAAACTGAATTTTTTAAAGACCAACATGGAAACTGCTTTAAGCAATTTGTCATTTTCAATAGAGGTTCTGCAGTAAAAGAGAGATTTCGACAAGTTAAACAACTTCCTACCGGAGCAGCCGCATGCAATGTTTGAACTACCTCTTGCAGACTCCTTAGAAAAGAAGTATTTCCAATTTTGCCATTCAGGAAGACTTTGAAATGTCACTGTTGTTTGATTTGACCAGTGCAGAGGAAATGCAGGGTTGAGAGAAGTGAAAATAATGCATATACCATTATGCCATTTTTTAAACTCAGTTCCAAGGCAGCTATGTGAGCCAGTGCTAAGAAATGTGAATATTGCACCTTCACCTCCAAGCTGTAGCCATGTTTTCTGTAAATGTTACAACTTCAACCTCACCTGGGTATTACAAGGCACTGATGTACAATGCCACCTGAAGGAGAGCTGAGTTTGAGAGCACCTTTTTGCTAAACTTGAGATATGGCAAAAAGCCCTCTGAACATGAGCTACTACAATGTATAATAATGCTGAAGTCTCTTCTACATCAGGGACTTTGAAGAGAAGTAAGTACACAATAAATATTCACCACTGTTTCTGCCATGAGTACAGACAGCTATCAGCATTCAGCAGTGCTGCTGCTGTGTCCCAGTGCTTGAAAGCTCTGTCCTTTGGAGGCCTTGATGAAGTTTTATTTATCAGCTGGTGATGCTGATAGGAAGGCTTTGCTCAGCTAGAGCTCAGGGAGGAGCAGGCTCTGCCCGACAAAGCTCACAGGTTGCTAGGAAGATGCTTGAGGTTTATGAAAACGGAGTAACCAGAGCATAACAGGATCAAAAGTCACCTATTATTTGTAAAATCTACCTCCATCTGCAACTAATACAGGAAAAGAGGAACAGCAGTTTTAATTAAAGTCTGTAAGATTGCTAAAAAAGTCCCTAACCTTTTGAAGAAAAGTTTTGAACCTTCCTGTTGAGCACACGCCCGGGGCCCAGAGGGCAGGAGGTGCTGCAGGCAGCAGAGACACTCTTTTGTCAGAAATCCACCAGTGAATTCCTGTATCCAGCACATCCTGAGCCGGGCTCCAGCCAGGCAGCTGATGGAACCTTCCCTGCCAAGTCAATTGCACCATGGAAAAATGCTTGTACTCCCTGCCAGGGGCCAGATCCCATCCGGGCAGCCACCGCCACGGCAGACGCTGCGCCGAGGGAGAGAGGAACACTGGAAATAAAAGCAAACTGTGAGCAGCCAGTTTGGGAGCCAGGCTTTCCTTGTTTCCTCAGCATCCTCAGGGGGACAGCAGGACCATCCCAGCAAGATGCAGTGACAACTCACCCACTTGGTCTCAGGCTCAGAGCAGCACAAAGCACCGCAGTCCCCGGCAGGTCACGGATGACCAGGCTGAGTTACACATCAGCTACACTAAATCAATTTGAAATAGGTTTTGGTTAATCTGCTGCAGCCTTTTAATGTTGGGATTGTGACAACTTGCCCAGCTTTTTAGGCACACAGCAATTTCCACACTGGTTTAGGCAAGCCTCAGTGCTGATTATAGCATCTTTTACAGACAAGATACAAAAAGCCCTCTGCAATGTGTTACGTTAGCACATGCTTATATTTAAGCACTCTCATTTTTACTGGGGCTTTTCTCATGTGTAACAACTTCAGCAGATCCAAATTTGCCAGTCTGCAATGTGACCAAGATATCCTATCCCAGCTCAGAACTATGTGAAAAAAACCTCTTTGTATTTAGCTCCTGGAAAAAGTGATACATGGGTATTTCTAGCATCATCTAATACAACCGGAAAATTGGCAACAAAAAATAAAAATAAATGGAAAAGCCACCTTGGATAGTGCCTAAGGCATCTCTTTTGCAGATAAAAATTTCAGCCTTTGACACATTTTACAAGCACAGATTAAAAAAACCCCTATAGAATATTTCATGGAAACACTGTGTCGTGGCAAAGTCCCACCTGAGCAGGACAACCCAGCAATGCAGAAGGGAGCTGCTCCAGCTGAAGCAATTTATCCTTTTCTCCTGTTTTAATGTGGATCTGGGAAGCAGCAGAGCTCCGCAACATAGCAAGAGGGAGCCAAGATTTGTGGGTCCATGACCTTGTCACAAACACCCCAAATGAGCCACGCAGCCTTTGTGCTTGGCTTTCCCCCTCCACACATCACCTGGGGTTTTTGTAGCCCTCACTCTTCTCCTGAAAACATCCAGGCAGGGACATACACTGCCTGGCACAAAAGGGCCACAAACTTATCATGCCTGACAGACTGACATCATGCATCCAGGTATTCACCACTTTTCCCACCCTCATGAAGGAATGACCTTGTGTTAAAGTGTAACTGCCACCTGCCCCCGGAATGAGGGAGCTAAATGCCACTTTATTGCCTTTAAAATGCCAGAGACCTCTGTGCACGATGAAACTGGGCACCTTTCCGAGATAAAGTTTATAGGTGTACTCTGGTTTTCCCTCCTGCACTCTTGCAATGACTCACTGGGGCCAGACAAAGGTCTAGATAGGAGCTGTCCCCAGCATTTGTCAGGAAAAGGGAGGCTGGGTCTTCTGCAGCAGCTGCATCCCATAACCTGAAAGTGAGGTCTCATGAGCAAGTTGTCTTTCAAAACCAACATGTTCCTGCAGATTATTTACAGGACAAGTATCACCGAAACAGTTTCACCACAGGAACACCACAATAGTGAATTTCAATGTTTTTACAGGATCAGAGTCTGCCCGTGCATCTCGTGATGAGGTAATGGGCCTGGGAACTGTTCTCAGCCATAAAGGTGGTGGTTTCATACTCTTCCTTTTCAGATTCCAAATAGCTGTGCCAACAACAAATTTTACCTCTTGAGGCGAAATCTGTGGCACTGGCTGTTTAGCAACCTGAGCTGCCAAAATCATGGGATTGGTTTTCATTAAACAGGAAAAATTAAGGTACAAGAAGAGATTCTGGAACTTTTCACTGAAGCAGCATTTGACAATATGGATGTTAAAGTGAAAAAGTTAAATATATATATTTGCATATATACACACCAGTCACATATTCTCAGAATCTCACCCAAGAATTCAAACTATTTTGATAGGTGACACAATATTTTCACAAGCTCCTCCTCTTGGACTGGATGCAGGCTGTGTATAGATATACAACTTTCCCCTATATTTTACCTCAGTGAGCAGCCAACCCTTGGACCAGCACAGCCCTGATATCCTCAGTGCCCATCTGGATTTTGCCCAGAGCAGTTCCACATCTCCCGCTGAAAGCCAGAGACAGACAGTGGGGGTTTAATTGCCTTGCTCCACCTGTAGCAAACAAAGCTTCCTGCAACATGAGGGATTTACAGACTATACCTTAGTCCAGACAAAAATAGCTCCACGTGAAATTAGGTGAACAATCTCAGCATGTCCATATCTCTCCTTGAAAAAAACAAAAAAAAAACCCAAACAAAAGAAAAGCAAGAAAATGGGGTAGCGCAGCTACAGAACATGTATAAAAGCATTTGTCAGCTCAGATCTCCACTTGGAAACAGTTTGATTAATAACAGCAGACAGTGGGTGACAGGGAGGACTCCACAGGGCACACAGACTATACAAAAGTTAACAAAACACTATATACCATTGCTAAGCAAGTTTGGTATTTGCACATCAAACAAACACACAGCATTTGCTGGGGTACCAGCAGACGACAATCTAACAACAACAAAGCAAGCCATCACCTCCCAACAAGCAAACAACTCACCTATTTTATTCAGAAACACTGCGTTCTGTGATTCTCAGAGACCCTGCTGAGCAGCCAGCAGAACCTCTGGAGTTGTTCATGCAGCCAGGCTGCTGCTGCTCCTCTCAACCACCACCAGAGCACATTGAGAAGATATTCTATATTAGTCACTTCATTGTTTCAGGAAAAATGCATACCAGGGAAAAGAAAAGGACATGATTCTTTGTTTTGCATCAGACTAATCCCTCTTTCACCCTCAGGACAGGGAGAGAACAAAGCCTGGGCTGGACCAGCGGCTGCCAAAGCCCCATCAGGCATCCTGTCTCTCAGTGCTTTCCCCCAGGCAGCAGCTCTGCAAAGGGGAAACTCAGCTTGGAGACAACAGTGTCCCCAAATTTAGCCAAACAACAGACTTCTCCTCCCACAGCTCACCGGGATCAGCTCCCCAGGGCTGTGCTCTGCCATACATCCCCCAGTGTCCCCTGCCAGGCAGGGGAACCATGCACTGTCCTGCAGGAGCACCAGTTATTTTTGGCACCACATCCTAACAGGATATTCAACAGCAAACTGCATCATAGAGTCACAGAATGGTTTGGGTTGGAAGGGACGTTAAAGATCATTCAGTTGTGCCACCCCCTGCTCTGGGCAGGGACACCTTCCACTATCCCAGGCTGCTCCAAGCCCTGTCCAACCTGGCCTGCAACACTTCCAAGGATGGTGCAGCCACAGCTGCTCTGGGCAACCTCTGCCAGGGCCTCACCGTTCTCACAGTGGAGAATTTCTTCCTTGTGTCTAACCTAACCCTGCCCTTTTTCCTCTTAAGCCCATTGCCCTTTGCCTTATCCCTGTATGCCGTTGGAAAAGGTCCCTCTCCAGCTCTCTTGTAGGCCCAGCACAGGAAGGTGATGGGCTGGACTGCTCTGGGACTGGGCACTGCCACCAGCTGCAAAGAGCCAAGCTCCTGGCTGCTCCTGCAGAAAGCAGCTGCCTGTCTTTAGAGACAGCCTCAGCATCAGTAACAACTCCAGTAGTGACCAAGGAAACCTTTCCTCAACCCAGTGCTTTGGTATCTTTTATCTCTCTCCTGTTGCTCATTCCACCTCTCCTCCAGCCACCCCTGGCTTCCCACAAAGCTCCAGTGAATTGCTCCTCTGCAGGTCCAAAGCCCCAGGAACAACCACCTGTATCCCTGCCATTTAAATTGCTAACTGGGAATTCTAGCTGTCCCTTTGGGAAAGGAGGAGGATGGGCATGTTCCTTGCTATTTTTCAGAAAGTCTTTTTGCAGTTATTCTGCAGCCCAGGTCCTCACCTGTCCAGTTCAGCCTGTTTGGGAGGTAACTTTCCTCTCTTATGCATCCAAAAAATTCCGAGACATCTGTGTCTGTCATCAGTTTGGTCTAACACCCACTTAGTGCAGGATCTGCACCACTGGAATAAGACAGGTTGAACATCAAAGTTGGGGTTTTTTGAAAGTACACAGTATCTGCACAGCTTTGTTTGTGTTGAGGGAGTGGCTGGATTTTAGGCAGCTTCTTTTTCAAAGGCTTTTTGTTAATAACTAAATGAAAAACCCAGAGTTGAGGTTTTCCTCTTAAAAAACAAGCCAGAGATTAAGGATATGAAGAAAGAAGTCAGTCTCTTCCCACCCTAATTGTACTGAGACACTGACTTGAGGGCTCCAAAATTACGGATGTATAATCCAAGACAATGAACTCTTTACCGAAGGATTAGCAAACCATGCAAAACTGATTCCTTATTCAAATGCCTTGCCATTGTAAGGGCATCTGTTCCACTTTGCAAGTCATCCCAAAGGCTTTGTTTGTTTTGATTTCCTGTTCCATTATGAAGACCGGGCACTTTGCGTTATTTTCACACCGTGTAATAAGCATTATTGTTTAGTCTAATAAGGGACAGTTAATGAAATTCAATAAACATTTTTTTAAAACCTTATTTTTCTTTTAAGTTTTGATACAAGCCCTTTAAACTATAAAAACTGGAACTGTTTTTAGCCAAAAGCCAAGTCTGTAAAAACGTAATCCAAAACTTCAGGACCTGAAGAAAAAACTATTTTGTTTCTCCAAGGTCTACTAGGGGCAGTTAAAAAAAATCTGCAGGTTTAAATAATATTACTAACACAAAACAGTTCAGCACAAATGATGCCAGAGTCAGGGCTGGGGACTAACACAGAGCATGATGCCATCATTCCAGCCTGTAGCAGCAGAATAGCTCTGGAAACCATTTAAAATGTCACAAGAGGGAGGATGGATGGAGTGTGTGACCTTTGGAAACTGAAGGGTGGATCTCAACAAAAATATCCCAATTACCCTGAGCCATACTGCTCCTGCAGGGCCAAGAGGGATGTTGGCCCACCTATCTGGTTCATAAGGAAAAGCAAAAAATTGCAATTAAGTGGAAAAAAGAAAAAAGATTCCAATCTGCCAAGATACCAGCCCAATGCAAAAGCTGCCAAACCACTCTGGAAACAGGCAGCCTCTTCCACAGCTCGCTCTCAGATCAGTAGATAACAAAGTCTGGATGGTAGCCTAGGCTTAAGTTTATTTCCCAACACCTGATCCTTGCAGGAAGCCCCAAACTGAAGCCATCAAAGGCACTGATTCTGAGGATCTCTCTGGGCTGCCAGCTCCCAGCCCTTACCTGTCAAACCACCACAGCAGCCACGCCAAGGCAGGCTGCACGAGACCGAAATATAAACTGAGAAAACAAAATACCAAGTGTCAGAGAAGGCAGAGAAAATGATGATCGTGGTGAAAATGATGTTTCTGCAGGAGCTGGTCTTGCATGCTCAGCAGTGCTGTCACTCAGCACCGAGAAGCTGCTGCTTTCCCTGTCCTGCCAGGGATGCCTCCGGTGACAGGGCAGCGGGAGCACACAAGATCTTCACAGAGCACATGGGGGATGACCCATCCCTGTGCCCTTGTTGCAAAAAAGGTCACTTCATACTCAGTTTCTAAAAGGCAAAAATAAATCTTTTCCACAGCTGAGCCAGAGAAAAACTCTGGAGGCCAGGAGGATCTGTATTTCGCTGCTTCAGGAACTGGGATGTGGAGCTGGAAGGAGCTCGGACAGGATGGAGAAGTCTGAGTGCCAGCCCTCCAAGTACCACTGATCAGCTGACATTTTGCCTCAAATTCTTCATAGTCCTTTTATAAATTCATGACACTTGCTCATACAGAACCACTACTCTGTGCTTTTCAGCAAGAAATTTAAGTCACTTGCAGCACACAAAGATCAAAACCAAATGCCTTGATTTACAAGTTCCAGTCAAAGTGAGAGGAAGTGTTAAAAAAAAAAAAAAGAAACCCAAACACCTGAAATAACTAGCAGGCATAGCTCGTCTGGACCTAAGTAAAGGAATGCAAATAAAAAAACTTGGCCAATTATTTTAAAAAAACCTCAACAGAGATCCTAAGGATCCTGCCCTTGCCCACAGCTCAGACCCTGCTAATGCGATAGAAAAAGCCCTTGAGGCAGCAGCATCTTCTCAGCTTCCACATTACTTCAAACTGAGCCATGCTGTAATCTAATGAGAGGGCCCAAATCATCAGTTCTGCTACTCTGAATATCTTTACACCTTAATGCAGCTGCCCTGGGGCAAATGTTTCCCTGTGCGTGCATACACTGCCAAAGGAGCAAGGGTGTTTCTCAGGCATCAGATAAAGAGATACAGGAACTGCCAGAAGAGATGCATGAATGATCACAGCCTGAACCAGAGGAAAATGACAATCCCAAACCCAGGGATGTGAGGAGCTACTGCTGGTTTGGCTTTCAAACCTGTTAAAAGCAGTTCTTACATTTCTAATATGGGAGATGAATGTTAAGTCTCATGATAGCAGGTCAATAACTCATTCATGCAGGAGTTGTAACTCGGTCTTGAAAACATAGAACAACACACAGGATGGTGTTAACATCTTATTTTGCAATGATGTTGAATGACTGTTCATAATTAGACTATAATTGTGATTTAATTGCTCTGTGATCTGACTGGCCATAAAGAGGGAGCCAGGAGTCCCATCTCAATGAGTGGAAGGAGTGACTTTATAGTGGAAAACATAATCCCATTTCAGGCCATTAAAAGAATCATATTAATTCCTGAAAATTTTTATAACAGGCAAGATGTGGCTCTTGGGCTCTAATATCCATCTCTAGGGTGCTACCCTGTAGCTCAGGAGAGGATGGATGACTGGTTTGCCACAAGCAGGATCGACTTCTAAGTCCTGACAAGGACTGCACTGTAAAATCAGGCACAGTAAAGATAAGGTCTTCCTCACAGAAGTATTTTAATACAAGAAATACACATTTCACGACTACTAAATGCAGTACTTCTTTAAAGAAAGAAGACTACTAATTTGTAGCAAAATATGCTCAAAGTGACAGGAAAAGAGATTCTGTCCTTTTTTATTTTACTTTTCAGTAGTGACTGGTCCAACAGTCTCCCAGCAGGTCAGAGTTGAAAATAGACCTTATAAACCTAAAATGCAAGAACATCACCCAAGTTTTCAGATGGCATATCTTTCTCTCCACTTGAAATCCACTTGGGTCCTAAAAGAATTTGGGTCAGATGGAAAAATGACAGAGAGAATTCGCTGTGCAAGTGACTGGCACTCAGCAAGCAGAGACTGAGGGAAAACACTCTTTGGAGCCCATGCGTGACGCTGCAGAGGTAAACTGGGAACAGCAAGAGCTCACTCTCCAAACAGCCTCTCCTTTTGCTGGCCCAGCACATGCAGCCCCAGCTCTGCTCCACCTCAGGGCAGCACACAGGCACCAGCACTCACTGCTGGGCTTGCAATGCCAGGCACCAGCACTTAGCATGGGATGTTCAGTGTCACCACTTACAAAGTGACACTCTGCTTGCCTGTGTTTGCTAAACCACTGAACACACAGGAATTTACAGATGCATCAACTTTTCCTTCCTTTTTTTTTTTTCTTTTTAATGTTTTACAGAAAAAAAGCCCCAAAATAACAAACAGGAATTAACTCATGAGCTCTCTCAGGAAAATAAAAGGAAAAGATCCAAATACCAGCTCACGCAAACTTTTTGAAAGAAGCTGGTTTTCTTCACATTAATTCATGCAAGTGAGTTCAACATCTCATGTACAAAAGATGCCAGCCTGACATTGAAGCATTGAGTCACTGCACTGTATTTCAGAATTTCTCTTAGGGTCAAGTTAATGTTTGAAAAGAAACAAATGCAGCTGATAGCGCTGGGTAAACAGTGACTGTTTCTGCTCGGGATCACGCCTGCTCCTGTTTGCCCTGCACAGGGCTAAAAAAAACCCCACAAGCACCCTCAACTCCTCCCCACCGTGGGATCATTCCAGCTGCAAAGTCCTATCACAATTATTAATTGCATAAACTGCTCTCAGCACCTCCTGGTTTCAAAGCAATTGGTTGTTAAGAGCTTGGGATTCTGAGACTTTTTTAGGGAAGCAAAGGATTGTAATTAGAATGAGAATAAAACAATTTAAAAATTCTGTACAAATATATTAACTTTGACAGCTTCTCATACCAAGTATCTGGCTTGGTATGATTTGGCACAGGTCATCGAACTGAGGAGCAAAAAACCTAAAAGGTTGCAATTGGAAATCTCTCTGAGTGTACCCTCCACTCACTGAGAATGAAAACCCAGATATGAAACAGAGCATTTTTTATAGATACAGCCTTAATTCTTCTCTTCTGGAGGAATGGCACAATAAAAATTCTGTTCTGTTGAGCTGGACTCTGCTAACCAAGATCCATGAGAACAAGTGGTGTGCCCAATTCTGTAACTGATCTAACCAATGCAATCAATTATAAATTTATCAAAGTGAGCTATTTTGAAAAACGTGAAACATATTCAAGAAAGCTACAATATTCACAGTACAGCTGGGAAATCATTGTATTAAGGCAATGCCAGCTTTACACAAAAATATGTGACCACTGCTCCTATAATTCAATCTATTAATTCCATACTCTCTGACCAAGTAATAATAAAAACGCATTTATTAACTCCACAGAAGTTAATTGCCAATTTAATCAGAATTTAGGCACAGATGTAAGATGGAAACAGTCAGTCATAAAAGCACTACATGTTAACTGAGGTTTTTTCACACATTTGACAGTTCTGAAAGTTACTAAGATACATGGCAGCAAGATTCTTCCTCTCTCTCCCCAAAAACAGGCAACTATAATGGTACAGTCTTTTTCTCACACGTAATAGCAGAAAAGGGTGCATATGGGGAAAAGGAAGGCAAAGCTTCATTAAAGTTCTTTAGCTTTCTTCACTCTTTCTCACAGGGTAATCAAAGGACCAAGAAATCCCATATGAGCACTATTAAACACTGGCATTCCCGTTAAGAGATTTCATAGAGGTTCCCCGTTTTTGTACTTATTTTTCAAACTTACCACTCACAAAAGTGAGAGAAAATGTTGTACATGAACCTGGAAGTCTACAAACCCTGGTTTAATGCTAAAGCCCATGCACAGCCTGTTCCACCTATATTTCACATCCCAGTCTCTTCCCTTTCACCAAGTGCAAGGTCAGAACCGTTATTTTCTCTGCTCATGCCTGCAGATGACTGACTTATTTATAGTAAATTTCCTGTTTTTCCAGCCTTGTAAATGTCATACAAAACAGACAGGCAATAAAATGTATACATTTCCAAGCTAATAGTGCCCTAGCACTTCAGCACCAGTCAATTAGGCACTAAGAACTCAGAGGAGGAGGAGGAAAATCATAGTTAAAAACGTGTTTACAATCTTATCTGCACCCTCCTTTGCTGTCTGCTCTAGTGGCACACTCTTCCTGTTGAATGACAGTTGCCATTCTCATAATGAGATTTTTAATCAACACAGAAGTAATGCATTTTAATTAAAATACTCTCCTTTTCTATGCTTATGATCCTAATACATGAGGGAGAAACCTGCTTTGCACAGAGCGGTGCACAGATGCCAGGCTATCATTGACAGGCAGAGGGAACTGCTTTCCAGATCACAAAAGTACTTAGTGATTTAAAATCCAAATATTTATTTCTATTCTACATTCTTGGATAACAAAACACTTTTAAAAATATGGTGAAAGGAAAAAAAAAAAAAGGAAACTACAATCCCACAGTAAGCAGAGGCTTGGTTCTCAGCTCTGGGTGAGAACAGTCCAAGGTTCAAGTGCCTGCCCTGACTTCCAGCAGGGTTTTGAACCCTTTTCTCCTGCTTTCCAGGTAAATCCAACCACTATGTAAAAGTCAGCTCTCTGTCCCTTCTTTTGACCATATCCTGGAGCTGAGGCACATTTACCACCAAGTTCTGTCATTTGCAGTGTATTCCCAGGACATGTTTTATTTATATTAACTCATGTTTCCAAAACAACAAAAAGTTTGATCACAAATTGCTTGGTTGGGAAGGGGTTTTTCATGCACCTTCTTTCATCCACCAACACCGACCACATTGCAACACCACAAGCTGTATTTTAATACTTCTGCTAAAACAATCAGTATGTAAAAAAACCTCTGCCTAATTTCCTCATACTTTTCTTCATGCTTTTCTCCCCCTCCCGCCTGGGCAGGGAAACCAGCAGGCTGAGTTTCCCTCCCCACTTCCCAGTGGAGACAACGCAGCAGGGAAAACACGCAGTTCTTTAAGGAAAACTGTTTTTGTTGGGAGTTTGACACTGTTTGCTGGAATATTTCTACTGAGTCCTGGAAGGGAGCAGCACGTAGCCCTGCTCTGGTGGATCAGCTCCGGGGCAGGTGGTGGGGGGGACTGCACAGCCACGGCTCAGCTCCTCCCGACTCCCCACGGCTGGGATCTGCTCTGGCTCCGGAGCTCTGGAGGATGGCTGTGAAAGCAGCGCCTGCAGCCCTTCATCTCAGCTCATCACTGAGCCCAGGGACAAGACTTCAGGTGACATCCTGCCAGCTGGCCATAGATTTTGTCTGCAGCTACCAGCTGGGTTGAAGCAAGTACAGAAAAAAAAATCCCTCTTGTACCACAAGGCACAGAAAAACCCCCACCTCTGGGCTGCACACGCGTCTGGATGACAAATAAACTTTCCCCTAAGGAATCTCTTGGGCGACACGAAATAAACTTCCCTTCCTTCCTGCACTTGGAGTTGACCTCGGGGTGCTCCTTTAGCCTCACACACCTCCAGCTGTCCAGCTGCAGTCCTGCTCCTCCTGCCCATCCAACCAGCCTCGGTGGCTGCGGCAGCACCGACAGTTTCCTGGCACTCAATTCGAGTCCTGCCCTGGAAATCACAAGCCCATTAGCCAGGCCTGTTAGCTAACCTGTTGAGCCACTGTTGAGTGTACACGGATGTGAAGTGGCTTCTTTTTAATCCAGCATGGGAGGACTCTTCCTATCCTCTTCCTCAGCCAAACGGGAGAGCTACCTGCCTGTTCCTTCACCTGTGCGCTGCAGGGCTGGCAGCAGAGACGTGCCCTCACCTAAAGCAAACCGGGGGAAAAAAGGTAAATCTGAGCAGCCTTTCAGCCAGAGAGCAAAGATGAAGGAGGGTAAAGCTTTTTCTTCCCACGCTGGCAGCCGGCAAACACACGCTGCACTTTCCCGACAAGACTCCACTCATCCAAAGGATGCTCAATGCTGGGGAAGGGGATCTCTGCCCCATTCCCCCAGCTGTGGAGCTCCCTCGGCCCCTCCAGGGGTCAGCCGGACACCGGGCTCCCCCGGACACGCGTGGGTGTCCCGCAGGGAGCGCTGGCGGCTCCGCGGTGCCTTTGGGAAAGTCTCACGCAATTGCTGCCGTGTTTAACGCAGGGCAGAGAACTGCGGGGCGGCTGCGGACGGGTCCGGGCTGTGCATCAGTGCCCGGCAGAAGGTGCGCACACGGCTGGGTGCCCCGCGCTGCCCCGAGGGGCTGATGCCCGCCTCCCCCCCGCGGCCGTC
>VZRZ01005624.1:3276030-3363242 GCA_013398175.1 Climacteris rufus
GCCCCGGCTCCTCCCCGCTCCCGCCGACAACTTTCCCCACGGGAAAACTCCGTGCCGGCGCCCCCCGGGCCGTGGCGAGGGTGAAGCCCCCCGGAAAGAATCGCCCTTCTCCGAGAGCGGCCGGAGCGCGGGTCAGTCCCGCGCCAGCGGGAGCTCAGCGCAGCCCCCGGAGCTGCTCGTGTTCCAGGGGACGGCAATCCTGTGCTTTCCCGCGAAGGTTTCTAGGGTTTTCCCGATCGCAGACCTCTGCAGCTACTTCTCACCTGCGCTTTCCAGGTGGTTGTTACAGGAGAGGATACAAAGTACGAGTCCCGAGGAAAAACTTGCACAAGCCCGTCATTAAAATGGTATCAAAGCGCTTGCGCAAGGTTGAGTGAAAGTTGTGCTCCTTTCTCTTCGTTCTCCACTCCACTTTTTGACTAAGTCGTTGAATTTGAGACATTCTCACACTGTCCTTTCCCCGTGTAACTGTTTAGAAGCTGGACAGACCAATAACGCGGTGTGGCTGCTGGGGAAAGGGACAGGCATGCATTTGTTTGTCCTTTGCCACAACTCTTCAAAGTTACCCAGAACTGGTGCAAAACTCAAAAGGGGAAGATAAGGAAGCGCGCACGTACCAGCTGTCCCTTCCAGGTCATGCTCCATGCTTCCAAACCTGAAAGCCAGGCCTCATTTTCAGCGGTCTTATGCATGACCGAACCCCTTCCAGCAAGGAATTCAGTTGTCAGATGTGTGCGTGCCCTATTTTGCTGCTAATCGGGACTGAGAAGTGACACAGGGAAAACAAAGAGTCTGCTCTGGCTCCCTGTGCTGCCCTAATGTGTGCTCAGACGCCACAGCCCGCAGACTTTCGCTGCTGCCCGCGTCGCTCTCTCATCTCACATCTTCCCAGCCAAGCGTGTCCCGCAGCGATCCGCGATGCAGGAGAGCCGGCGGGCTCGGGAAGCATCGGTGCTTGGGGAAGGAGCTCAGCCTAACACCGTCTGATACCGGCCCGGCTGATCAGCCAGGCTGAGCTCACAGACCTAAGGGAGGTGACCGGGCTACTTTCCCTGCCCTTGCACCTGTCCTGGATGGAGCAGGGAAGCCGGTTCTTCCCCCAGCCCCTGCATTCCATCGCTGCTTTCCCCAGCTGCGATCTCTCATCTGGCTATTTCGTAAAACTCCCATCGCTGCAGACGCTGCTCTGCAGTGGCCGGAGCCGCGCTCTCTGGCCCGAGTGGCACAGCCACCTCCAGGCAAGGGAACGGAAGGCTTGGCCAATGTCACATAGCACAGCAGTGAGTCAGCTCCATCCCTGTGCCTCAGGCACCTCTGTCCAGGTCTCCATGGGAAGCAGATGGGATTGCCAGGGCTCAGGAAAGTCCTTCCAAGGAGGGGGCAGAGCCTGCCTTCTTGGGCAGAAGTGGACTCATGAAATTCAAAGTACCTGCTGTGTCTAGTCCTCATTTGCTTCCATCTAAGAGGTACATTTCCATTTGGAACTTCCATACTTTATTTTCATGCTTAAAGCTGTGCTGATCCCTTATGTTTGAGCAGCAATAACTGCCTCACATCTGCTTTTGCTGGCTCGGTAACCAGCTACCCAATTTGTCACTTTTAGGATGACAGCATGGTTTTTATTGTACCTTCCCCAGTAAAGAGTGAATTGGTCACCAGGCTGGATCCTCTGGGCAATAAATGCTCCAGAGCTCTGTGGACTCTGCAGAGCAGCAGCAGAGCTCGTGGGGAAG
The DNA here is from genome assembly GCA_013398175.1 of Climacteris rufus. Classification (NCBI taxonomy): domain Eukaryota; kingdom Metazoa; phylum Chordata; class Aves; order Passeriformes; family Climacteridae; genus Climacteris; species Climacteris rufus. Next base: position 3,277,764 of record VZRZ01005624.1, read on the forward strand.
GGTTTCTCTGTGTGCACTGGCTGGTGGTTGTGGCACACGCGTGAGCTCACGGTGCAAGGAGACCCTTGTTCACAGCTGAGAGCTGGGTGTGACGTACTTTCATCACCATAATTTTGCAGGATGTGTTATGTGACAGCCCTGCTAAGCCAAAAATCATCTGGGATCCATGTGAGCATCACATGAGCTGCGGCTGCCCTGAATAGATCTTACAGAACTATTCATGCCTCATGGAAAAATTTTTGAAAAACACTATTTAGAAAAACAATTTTGCTAGTAAGATTTATGAGATGACAGACTTCCAAGGGCTCTTTTTGATTTGCTTACAAACACTGCAACAGTAATGAAAGTATGAGCTGTGCCCATCATAATCCTAATGCTGTACTCATGTCTGGGCCACCATGTTTCCAAAATTGCTCTTGCTGATAATTAACAAACCCAGCAAACCTCAGCCAGAACTTTCTCTTGATTCTCATACTTTCCCTTCAGTTTTTCTCTGGGACCAACTTCCTACCATTTTTTCTCCTCCTTGCATCCAGTTGGCCAATCTGGATAGCCCTGGATCCTGGAAGCTGGCCCCACTTGTAACAGCTCAAATATAGCCAAGGTTTTTTGATGTCCTAATTTCTGACCCTGTGACTGCCTAGCACCTTCCTGCTGCAATGAGATTATTTCAGGACAGAGCTGTTCTGACCCCCTCTATTAAAAGGAAGCCCTTGGTCAGCCTTGAACAGCCCTGAGCCCACGAGCCAGGGCAGGGCTGCTCCTGCCCAGAAGGGTCCCTGACACCAGCTGATCGATAATTGGGTTGTTACACCAGGCAAACCTGGCACTGCGTTTCATTGCACAGCCTGGCCTCTCTCCCAGGGGACAGTGGTCCTGCCTTTGCAGGGGACTGAGTTAATGATTAACAGACTGTCTTCATTTCTAACAACTGCAGTTCTAATAATGATACTCTACTCTCCTTTTTGCAAGTGTCTCTAAGCACTTCTTAAATAGGAATTAAGGAAACTTCGTAGGACACCTGCTTGGGGAACAGCTGAACATTAACACGGGGCAGGGACAAGCTCAGGCAAATTCCTTATCTGAGGAAGGCTCCCTGCAGCCATCCTACTTCACCTGCAGCAGCGGGTCCAACCTCATCCCATGCAGGTCTGCATCCTCTTTTCAGCTCACAGCCCATGACAGCATTATAAAAACTCATTGGGGTAGGCTCAGACCTTTAAGCAGAGCCCCATTCCCTTGCTCTTTTGTCTACAGTCACTGTGGTTTGGTGGCCCACGTGTTGGCAGCCTCTAATTTGTCAGAATGAGTAGGCTGGTGCTTTCTTCCTTCTTCAGAAGGTGCTGTGCATGCTTTGGGCCTCACTACAAACACACAACAGCTCGAATGGTTCTTTCAAATAGGATATTGACCCATGGTCTTGGTCTCAAACATCTCTGAAATTTCGTGCTGTGTCCTGGATTCTAAAATGGGTCAAAGCTCCCCCAAGCAGCCACTCATTCTCTCAGATTTCCTACTAAAACTTGAGGAAACCACAGTTTTACTTTTTTTGGGATGGAAAACTATGTCTAGTCACTGAGAATGTTGTGGGTTTATGGTAGTTCACAGCCATGCACTCCCACCAGAGAACATTAAAAAAAAATGACAATGATTAAGACTACAAATGAAAGTACAGATTATTTAATACAGCAGAATTTATTCTTAATTTCCAGCTAAATCCCAAACCCTCAGTGCTTTGACATCACGGGCCTCAAGGCTTTGAAAGCCTGAGCACATGAATCCTGGAAGAAAAGAGAGAAAAGACTTTAAACAAGATCCAGTTTTTCAGACATTGACGTTTCCTGCTGGCACACTCACACTACCAGAATCTGTCAGTAGGAAAGCCATGTATTGTGGTTATTTCCTAAACAAGAACTGTTTTTATAGTAATCCCACTTAACTTTTATTGGAGGAGAATTTTCTGTGTAGCATCCAGGGTTTGTCCACAGGCTGGTACTGCTCTCTGGTAGCAAGGAGGAGACCTGAGCTTCAGCAAACCTTCCAACAGAAAACCCAGCTCCAGGTACTGGGCAAACCTGTACTTATAGAAAACCTTCCAAGTGTCAGGATATGAGCAGCTCTGGTTAAAGCTACTGACCAGCCAGCATAGACACTCAGGTCAGTGGCAGAGTGCCTAAGGTCAGTGGCAGAGCCGGGCCAGCAAACCCCACCCCAAAAGGCAGCCCCTTATGTGGGACATCTCCAGCCTCCTGCAGCAGGGTGGCTGGAGACCCATCCATGGCTGGCTCAGAGCAAGTCTGTGACCACAGGATCCTGGAAAGAAAAGGGAAACTCGCCCCTTACTGGGATCCCATGTCACCTTCCTCTACAATTTATTTCAATAATATCACACATAGCAGAATATAAAGCTGAAGATCAATCTCATAGCCATATTAAGACACTCTGGGGTGTATTTTATAGGGCCATTAATATACTTCTTGGGTGGTTAAAGTCACCCACAGCATAAATTAATGGCTCCATAAAACATGCTCTGTCATATCCTATGGCTTAAATAACACACAATAGGCTGGGTAGGTTGGAATGTTGTTGAGCTTATTGGGTGGAAGCACAGGGGCACTGAGTGACCACCTGGGGTGGGGATGCCAGCCTTAGGGGGGTCCAGTCACTTTAAAAAGCAAGATTCTAATAAATCCAACACAATTACAAATTGTAGATTTCATTAACTTTCATTAGCACTTGTATTCCCAAGTTTATTCATTTCATTCAGGCATATCTTCCCTGCAGAAGCCATTCTCTTCCAGGGTATGATTGTTGTGGGTGGGGCTTTTTGGCAAGGAGGGAGCCAGGAAAGCTTCCAAAAGTCAGGAGCAGAGTGGGCAAAGCCTGTTGGTTAGAGCAGGGATCAGATTGGCTTTGCAAGGGAAGCTGAGCCTGCCATGTGTTTCAGCTTTCTGAAAGAAACTTAGAGAAAATCTCAACTCAGTGTTCATTTAGGGCAGGTTTTATTGGAGTGGAGGTCTCTGGTACCCACAAAACTATTTCCAAAATGAAAAGAAAAATATATTGGCTTTTCCTAGTCTTTCTTGACTATGGTCTTGCTATAGAAAGAATCTACCAGACTAGGGGGAGGAATTTGCTCTAAGTCTCACTAAGTCACATTCTTCCTCAGGAATTTTTCTTTGCTCTTTTAATGGCTCCACATGAGTCACCAAAGTCTTTTCAGTAGATACTAGTTGTGTCCTGCTAAGATAAGCTATCCCAATTCACCTGTCTCAGCTGATAAACCTCCTCTTTTCTGCTCCTGCTTCTTTAAAAAAGAAAAGTGTTCACCTCTGATTTGTGCTGCAAGAGCTCAACACACCTGCCCAAGGCACCAACACTCACCCAAACTCACTTGAGCTTGAGAGGCTCGTTCTCTCCTCCTTTATTATCCTCCTTGTTCCCTCTGCAGATACAGAGAGAGCCTCATCACATCCTCAATCTCCACCACCAGCTCTGCTGAGGCTTCTGGCAATGCTGTTCTTTGTCCTTCCCCTGCTGCCCCAGCTCTCAAGGTGTCTCCTGCATTTTCTCCATTTATCTTCAACACAAAGCTTGCTTTTCATTTCCCCTAAAAATCCTGAAAACTGGTAAGAGGCAACTTAATCAGGAAAGGCTTCTCCTGTAAGTCTCTATGGTGCCATAAAGAAGAGGCAAAATCCAAACCCTTCAAAGATGCTGCTGCTGAGTAAGTTGGTAGTCCCTTGTGATAGATGTGTATTAAAGTCTGATGGCTTAAATATGGAAAAAAAATCAGGAGGAAAAAGCTCAAAATAACCCACCTCTCCCCATAGCAAAGTCTGGTTCAAACACTTGAGTAGAGCTAATTAAAGGTGTCGATCTTATTATTTGGTTTGAAAATAAAATTGGCCACAAAGGCCCAGCTTCCCAAAACTAACTGGCACATGGGGTTGTATCAATGCATTATCTTGTCCACCAGCTCCATTTAGAAGGGTTTGTTTTTCTCAAAAGTAAATAATCAATGCACAGACTATCAATAGGAATTCTGTATACAGAATAAACAGCAAAAACCATTTTTTCCTCATAAAAACCCTGAACTGAGGAAAGATTTCTATAACAGAGAATTTATTTCATCCTCACAAAAAGTTTGCCCAAGAACCCTGAACAAGATTAAAAGAAATAAATAAAAAGCTAGCAGTAAGGCACGATGGTGGGACAAGCTGAAGGGTTGGGAAAGGAGCTCCTTCAGAGCACTACGGAGTAGTGAGTGAGGAATAGAGCTAGGAGGTCCCTCTCTGGGTCATAATTATGATCCTGGCAAAAAGCATGACAGACAAGGCAGCAGCAGACAGCACAGCCCGGATCCTGCAGCCATCTGGGGCCTGGCTTTACTTTCCTCATGAGAGTAATTTACAGGCATCAGACAAGCCACATGTGTAAGGCTGAGCATACACAAATATTCTCAGAAGCAGAGCCAATTAACACACCATGAGATATCACTCAGTGATTTGGAAGATATACAAACCCCATCTTGCTTTTTGAAGCACTGAAGCAGAAGAATCCATGGCGGTGTCTGATGCTGCATCTTCAGAGAAACATCCCCCATCAACTCACTGCTTGCTGGTCCCACAAGAGCATCTTTATGCTAAAGCAGCATCTACTGCACATATGAGCTCGGTCCAACAAAAGCAGCAGCTTTGATATGAGGCACTACCCCACCATGCCATACCCCCTATGGAAAGATTATGATCATCATTACTATTTATATAGAATAACAGCCAGCAGCCTTGGCTGGGACAAACGGCTCCCAGGGCTAACATAAAGGGAGATGCTCCTTTTCTCCAGACAGCTCCAAAGAGGGATTTGGGGCCTGGGAGCAGGTCAGTGGCAGCCAGGATTGGGATTCCTGACTCCCTGCCTGGCGGCCTAATATTAGCTCGCATTGTCTCCCAGCCCGTCTCGCCGCTCTTTCACATGAACCGCGGGCCCGAATTAGCGCGTCTCGCTGCATAATCTGCCAGCCCATCCTGTGTGCTAAATTAGTCAGGGGCTGAGCAAACATCATGGGAACAGCTCTCGTGGAGGGTATGTGGGCTGAGTTATTCCTAGGGCATTGTCTGCTCCATGCTTTCCAAGCATCACCACAAAAGTATGACGGGCCGTATCCTGGAGCCGGCGGCTCCGGCCTGGCCCTGCTCCCCAGCGCGGTGCGGGGATGAAAGCCGGCTCAGCGGAGGCGCTGCTGGGAGCCAGCTTTGGGAAGAAGTGTTAACAAATGAACTCCAGTTGGGTGGCAGATGAGCAGGCCAAGGAGCAAGCAGCAGCAGTACACGCCAGCCTCCTTGGCCTGGTATTTACAAGTTTCCTAAATTTCCTTCAGTGGTGGATGGGCTGATGCGTTTTTGTCTGCCACATGGGCTTCTTATCTTGTGCCCTCCAGCTGTAAGCTCAGGGCTGTCCACCAGAATACACAGCCCTCAGCAGAAGGGGGCTGTGGGCTAATGGGGTTTTAAGCCAGTGCCCCCCGTGAGTTTCAGTTGGCTTAGAGTCAGCCTCCCCCTGCTAGCAGAGGCTGATGGCATTAATTTCCACTGGGCTCATTAGCCTTTGCAGAGCAAGGCTTTAATCAGAAGCAGAAAGATATGGGGGAATCACATCAAATGCTGTCTTTGGGTCATTCAGCACATAGCCACCACCTCCTCCCAGGTGAGGCACTGCTTGCAGGGCACAGAGAAGCAGGGAAAAGAAAAAGGGTCGTGGGAGAGCCTGTGCCTCTGAGCAAGCAGTCAGCCAAGTCACAAGACTGGTTTTATAAGGTGCACGCAGGGTTTTGGACAGCAGCTATTGAAAGACAAGCGACTCATTGAATATTATCCCTTTCTGGCAGCAAGATCAGTGCAGTCAATTAGCTGTAAAATCTGAATCATGTCCCTGGCAGGCAGGCTCAGAGAGGAAGCAGCTCCACCTTCCTGCTCTGCCCACAGAGGTCACGGCATCCACTGCACGGATCTGCCGACAGCAGCTTGCCAGACCTGTCACAGGCAGCCACCGCAGCGGGGATAAATCAGGATATTGCTCCCATCACACAGCAGGAACAGCCCAACTCCCAGTTCTCAGCATGACATCATGGAGGCTTTCCACACTCCCAGGACCACTGCACAAAACCCTGTGCAATAAATCCATCCATACAGCACCAAGTATGGATGGACATCACATCTCCATACATCCTTCAACACCCTTTTACTGCCAGGCTAATTTATTTTTTTATTGCTGTAGAATAAAGTCTTAAAACTCCTGACTTGAATCAAATGAGGTTTAGTTGAAGATCCAGATCCATGGAAACAGGATCACAAGGACAGACACGGCCCACTGCCCAGCAGAGATCCAGAACTGGGAAAAAGAAGCTCATGAGAGCACCTCCAGTGAATTTCTTGCTCCTGGGAGCTGTTGCTCTCCAGTGACTCTGGAGACAATCTGAACCAACAGTCTTTTGCAGTTCTGTGTTGGCTACAAATCCACTCCTGGCATATATGTTCCCAGCTTCCACCTCCCATATGTGTCACTAGGTCCTAGATGCAGCCTTTCCGGCTGGAGATGAGTCATCTTCATCCTCCTCACTATGATGGGGATTAGACCCAAGGCATATTAGCAAAGGAGAAGGCTTGCTTTGGACCAGGGCCAATTTCAGCATGTCGATAATTTAAAAAAACACATTGCTCTCCAGCCAAGCAAGTTTCAGTTCCTAGATGATTCAGCAGCAGTGCTACAAGGAAATACGGATGTGAAAAGTCCCTGTAGGAATTTCTGTATAATTCTGCATCGAAATAAAATGCCGAGCCCAGCAATAGAATGGAAATTGGGAATTAAGGATCATTCCTTCTGTGCCTGAAGGGACTGCTAAAAGCTGGGAAATTTCTAGTGGAGTTTCAGGGCAGAGGGGGAGAAAGAGCAAAGGCAGAAATCAGGGAGGCAGAAGACCCTGAGGTGGGGAAGGAAAGAAAATACAATTCCTGGTTTTGTTTTGGCCACTTTGCACCGGCTGCAATTCTATTGTCACTAGAAACATTAAAATCCTGTGGGCAGGTAAGGAAAAAGTGGAGTGAGGAACCTCTGAAAACATTTTCAGAAGGCAGCCTGGAAAATGGGAAGTATAAAGAGCCAGGGACAGCTCCAAAGCCCATCTGAGCACTTTGGGTTTTGGATGTGATCCATGTCTATTTTAAAAAAGAATGAGAAAAGAAAATATAAAAGGAAAAGTACCACATAACTGCCCAATGTAAATTAATTTCTGAAAGGGCATAGCAAGCCAAAGATGAATATTTCATCTCTTCTGACCTCTTTCAGTTCATTATCCTAATTGTGAGCTTCAGGACCACAGTAGCGTTTCCCTGCATGCAAAGTCAGCAGGGATGGGATGGCACGAGGTGCAACAACCCTTTGGAACAGATTCCAGTGGGAGATGGAGTAAAGGGGACTAAGAACCATAAAACCACTGCAATAGCGTGAAGGAACTTCAAATGGAGTTACTGGACAAACTCCTGTTTGCTCAGAAACCCTTTCCAGAAGGGAACACGTCCTCCTTTTATCCATTGCACTCCCTCCTTTTATCCATTGACTAATGCCACTTGCCCTGCAATGCCCAGAAATGCCTTGCAAGGTCAAATGGCCATTTCTGGGCAGCCTGAGCCAATGCTGGAATCGCACCTTGTCATGCAGAGCAGTCTCTTCCCCTCAAGTTATGTTTTCCAGCCTGCTCCTGGCAGAAACCTCACACTCACCTGCATGCAGGCTGGCAGCCACCCCACAGTTTGGAGAGAAGCTCAGCATCCTGCAGGATGCAACCTCTGCATGAACCCAGCCCCGCTTCCCTCCTGCCTGCCTCCACTACTGTTGGTTCTCTACACAAGCAGCAATTTAATCCTTCTTTTCATAAAGAAAATCCATTTATATTTTACTGTGCGGCACAGACCTTATCATCCATCCTTACAACCATGGGAATCCCGCCATAGGTTCCCTGACAGTCAGGACTGGCTGCTGTACTCAGACTACTGAAATTCCCTGTATTTTAACTTTTGCTGGTTTTAATTGCTGCTCAGCACTGACATTTCCAAAGGATGTTTCTTTTCTCCTTTTGTGCAGAGCTGGTTTGTGTTTTTTTTGCTCGCTGCTGTCTCTTCCCTGGAGCCCTGACTAATGAATGCAGCATAGTGATGACCTCTCCATTATAAATAGTTTAATATTTTTAAATAAATATGGGATGGTGCCATGATTGTGTGGGTATTTAATTTAGCCTGCAGCACAAGGAGCTGGTGCTGACAAAGGCAACCATGGCTTTATTTGTCATTCCGTTGCTTGTTGGCCAGGGAAAGCCAGGGAAGGGGCTGGGATGTAACAGCACAGAATAACACAGCAGCAGATATATTATTCCAAGTGTATCACAAGGAGCTGCTCCCCACCCCAGTACAACAGATGCATGCAATAAAGACAAAATTTTTAAGTTATTTGGTTACTTGAAGCTACAGGGCTGCAAAACCATTAGCTGAGCCCCAGAGTAAACCAGAGGAAGGTACATGGGGAGAATTATGTTGTTTCCACCGTGTTGCAACAGAATTAACACATTAGCCTGACATTTAGCTGATATAATTTATTCCTAATTTCAGAGCAAAATTTATCCTTAGCAGTAATATTAAAAACCAAACCAATAGCAACAAAGGAAAAGAGAAAAGGAAAAAGCCTGAGATCAGGTCAAATTTTTCAACATGTTAATTAAGTTTTCAGCCCATCAACTTCTGTTGTCCTAATTTCCCTTCTTTCCTTCTGGGTCTATCTGGATTTTTGTTATGTGTAGATCATGTGGGTTAGATCTAAATTTGCTTGTCCCTCACAACCACTTCTCAGGCAGTAAAAAACTCCTAGAAAGTTCACCCAATGGTACCCAAGGATTGCCTTCACTCCCAGGTGGCACAAAGCCAGGATTGATGCTCCACAACTTCCACTCCCAGCCTACGATTTTACCAAGGCATGGGGTGTGAACAGGGACTGCTGCCAAGTCAGTGATTTACAGCAATGCAATCCATCCCCGTGGACAAGGAGGAGCAGTGATAGCTGATACCAGCTGTTCCCCAAATGTTTCCACTGAGGAGCCAGCTTCTGGGCTTAAAAACCCAGCCTCCAGATTGGAGAAACCTACTTTTGTGGTTGCAAGCTTCCTCCTGCAGCCAGGCACCCTTCAGGCTCATTGTGCTGCTGCCTCCTCACTGGACACCTCTCCCTTACACCTACTTTCCTCAAGGGGGAAAGTGTGCACAGCCAGCCCCAAAAAATGTGCCCTCCTGCAGCCCACCCAACTCAGATAAGCACCTTTTTCCCCTCTCAGTCAACTCCAAAGTGCCACATCCAAGCTCCATGAGCCTTTCTCCCTCTGAGCCCAGCTCAGTGGAGGATCACACAGCCCACGGACATCATGGTCCTTTTCCACAGAACAGGAACAATTAGACAGCCTCATGCAAATGGATAGGGAATGGAAGATCAGGGTTATTTTAAGGGACTTTGCTCTGAGATTAATGAGGAGGCAGTCTGAAGCTATACCCAGCCTCTTGGTTGCTATTTCTGACTCTTTCCTCCCTGTGCAGCTTCCTTCAGTGGTGGTGTCTGCAACAGCACTGTAAGGGAGATGCTTTTACAAACCTCAGGCCTCAGCAGCACATGTACATTTACCCCCAAAACAGGGAGTGCTGTGCATTAAAACACCACTCTGGCATGGCATGGCCTGGGGCTGCTGATATTAGGGAGGGCAGAGTGGTTGGGTGCCCTCAGGGGGAGCAGCAGACAGCCAGCAGTTCTCCTGCTCCAGTCTCTGGACTTAGAGCAAAGAGAGGGATAAACATGGAACGAAAGGACCCTTTCAAAAAAATCAGCTTTGAAGGGATCAAGGCAACACCTGCCTAAGCCTGAGAGCTTGGAGTGTGTGCTGTACTCAGGAGCACAGCAGAGAGGTACAATTACCTAATTGCCTCTAAATTGTGTCATTTATTAAGTGTTTTGCATGGTGCCATGGCCTCTGGAGGAGACAGTCCTTGTCCTGAGAATCTGCCCCCACGCCACCCTGCCTGTCAGACTGGTTCCCATGAGCCAAGAGGGTGACAGTCCCTGGGGGCCCATGGTCTCCACACTGCCTACCTCTCCTTCACTCTCTCCTCTGCTCCCAAGCTGCCAAACACTTGCATTAGTTCTGGTTCACTGAGTGCCTGAATTTATACATATGTATATAAAATAATCAGAAGTGCCCCATAGATTTAAAATTCCTCAGTTAGACGGGGGGGCATAAGTGCTATATTATTAACCACTGGAAAACAAACCTGAGAGGATTCATTAAGCAAGAGGGAGGGCAGGAAATAAAGCATTTTCCCCACAATTTCTGAACTGCAGTTCACAAAACATTAAATTTCTAATTATAAGCCCAGGAAGTTTTAATGTAAAAAAAGTCACTTGTGAAACAAAGTGTAGGTTTTTCTGCTCATTAAAATACCCCCTGAGTATAATTACCTTGCCCTTAATCCTGAACCTTAAGGTTTTCACAGGTAAGTAGGTAATTAACACAAATCGGGCTCAATTACACAGCTCTTGCAGCGTTGCAGGTCTGGCAGCAATGGAGCTGGGTTCTGCTGGATGCTGGGCTCCCCTTTGGGTAGCAGCAGCAGGGGGCTGGTTATCCTGGAGTTTTCCTGGATCATAGGCATTGGGAAGCTGTATCCTTGCTCAGGAAGGGATTCCTGACCAAAATATGTGGGAAACAGAGGGCCAAATCTTTGAGGGCACCACCTTCCCAGCGGGAAGCAGCAGCATTTACACTCCTGCAGCTCTGCCCTAAACACGATGCTTCTCTCCAAGCAGCGCCGACCACTCTGCATCACCACAGACACCAGCACGTGGTAAAAAAACCTTCCTGGCAAGAGGGCTGGCGGTAACAAACTGCTGTGGGTTGGCTCAAAGCAGTTCCCTGCTCTGTGGTGCATGTCAGGGAGGGGTTTTGTGAAGTCAGCTATGTGGTGGGGAGGAATGAGGTTGTCAGGCAGGTTTGGATCCATGGGGAAAACAGGTCCCATTGTTATCAGGCACCCTGAGTGAAATGACTTCTGCAGTGCAGGGGTCAGACTGGTCCCTCTCAAACCAGACTGGGAATCTCCATCCTGGAAACAAGTCAGACAACCTCCAAGTAGCCTCAGAAGAGGAGACATAGTTCCATTACATCAAAAAAGTCCCCTTTATAGCACCTTGCACTCGGAGATGAAGCCCAAGGCATGTTCCATTTTAAAGGCAAGGGCTTTCTGCAAATTTGCCCAGATTTATGCACCTCACCACGGCCAAGCAAAGCTTAACACCCTGATCATCTGCCTTCCAGCCCAGGGCTAACCGACAGCTGCCTTTCCCTTTGCATTTAAAATATGAATACATTAAGTCCAGGGTTTTCTTCATTTGTCACAACAAATGCAGTCATACATGCCATCACAAGTAGTACAAGGCAGGCAAAGCTGGAATCAACTTTCCTTTTCATGTGGAAAGCAAATCTCTCCCACAAGTGCCCTCCAGCCTTCTGACCCTCCAGCCTGGAAACCAGAACACCAGAAGCAGGAAGCACAGCACGTAGAAGGCTCCTTCTCTAGCCCTTAGACTGAATCCAAAGTCACCATGGATTCAGTGGAGCTGAGTGATTTCTCCAGCACCCAAGGAAGAGACCAGGGTCACCTTGCAGAGCCAGCCTTCACCTCTGCACATGGCCCATGGCACAGCTCCAGCAACAGGAGCTTCTGTGCTGAGGGACCACAGCCCCACACCACCACTGCCTGCCCCAGAGGGGGACCCTGGCTCACCTCTCCTGCCCCAGAGGGTCCCCCTTATCCCTCCCAGCCAGAGCTGGGCACTTTACTCAGGGGATTTTGTGATGTTTGTTCCATCCCACCTTGCACAGAGGTAAGTGCCAGGTCCCCCAGGGCAGCTCCACCACACCAAGCTCTGTGCGAGCAATTGCTGAGTGCTGAACAGCAGCTTTCCTACATGCCACTGCCAGTAACCAAGTCATTTCTCTCAGAAGTCGTGGATGAAAAATAAGATTTAAAACCAAATTATCCACTGTTTATGTACATAATTCCCTGTGCATCTGGATAAGAGCATGCCCATGGCCTATTTTTTGCTGCATCTGATTCTCATTAGGTGCTCGTGATTCCTTCTTGATAAGGTTTTATTGCTCTCCTTGACACTCAGAGCTATGGCCGGGCTCTTTATGCTCTGCAACCGCCCTGGTGTGGCCATGGACTGCCCAGCCCACTCTGAGCAGATCCACAACGTGCTTTGTCAAGTGACAGCCCTGTTGCTTAATAACTACAAATAAAGCCAGAGCTCTCCAAAGTAAATTTTGTGAATTGGCTGCTGGGACTTTATTTACAGTAACTGAGACCAGAGCAGGGCAAAAACCAGAGGCAGAGCCCTTGCATGGCCTGGGGCAGCACAGCAGAGCAACCCTCCTTTGCACCAGGCCAGGCTCTGAAGGGCTTCTTCAGGAGTTAAACTTTGCATGACTCTGTGGGCAACACTCCAAGAAAAGATATTTTGCAAATATATTTTTCTTCCTGTGAATTACACCACTCCTTGCTCTTCTTATCCATGCACAAAAGCTGATTACAGCCCAGTGTTGGGTGAGCAGGTAAGAGGCACAAAGGGAATTCGGCTCATTGAGTGTTAAGGCTCCTCTTAAGCAATTCTAGAAGTTTGTTCTTCAGAATCTTGGCTTGACCAGAGAAATTAATGTTCTGGGATGTGCACAGAAGCAGGGCAATATCTTTCCTATAATTATTATTGCCATCAATTGAGGAGAACATCATCAGATATAGCCTTTGATGCATATCAGAAACATCTACCTGGACAGTATTTCTGCTTGTAAAATGCAGATTTACCTTGCAGTAAAAATCCTTACAGTAATCATCAGCAGAAATATTTTACACACTTACAGATTTCTTCCACTGATAAAGGAACAGGAGAGCTACAGATTTACCCTAAATTTGAACTTATTTATTAAGTCTGCACAGAGTGACAGAGTTACTCTCACAGAAAATCAAAGCCTTAACTTCCCACTGACATTACAGCAACCCCACAAAAATAAACAAAAACCACACAAAATAACCAAACTCAACAGCTTTTCTTTCACCACTGAGAAATCTCAGCAGCCCTAATTCTCTGGTAGTTTCCAGTGACCAGATCTTGTGAACAAAGGAGTAAACACACACACAAAAAAGCAGTTCCTTACCACTTACCACCTTTATGGCTTATAGGAGTGGAAGTTTAGTAATTTCAGAGAACATCACCTGGGCCTCCAGCTGACCGCATAGGAGACTGAAGTCTCACTTGCATGAGGTCTCTTTCTTTCTGCTCATTTTCCTCCTCAGCACTTTCCCTATGCCAAGAGATGAAGTTCTGTGACTCTACCCTACCTTTATACCTCTTATCCACAACCAGCCCAGCACCCAGTGGCCAGAATTAACTCCATTAAATTTATAAAGCAATTAGGACTAGGTGAGCAATGCCAAAAAAACCTCAGTGAAAGTCCTCTCAGCTTTTTAAACAAATTCATTCCAGGTGGGTTCGTGCTCCTGGTGCATCAGCTTCCCACACCGATCCCAGCATGGGAGGTCAGAGGCAGAAAAGGTTTGGGAAGGGTGAATGTTAAGTGAGAATTAGAAGCTGTATGCAAAGCCTGAGCTTAGGTGAGGGCCAGTGTAAACAGGACACACTCCCAGGCCACGTGAGTTAAATGAATAATTAAATCAGCACAAGCATGGGGTCCATGAATGAGCTATGGGTCAGGGATTGGGAAAAAAAAGCATTCATGGAGCTGATTAATTGAAGGGACTTGTGATCTGTCTGCAAATAATTCAATCGAGCAATTAGACCTGAGCAAGGAAATGTTTTTGCACATGGCAGATTTTGAAATATTTCTCTGTTTTAGCTTAGGACAGATGAAATGAAAACTGAAAAGCGAAAGAAAATTCAGACAAAGTCCATCCTGAATCTGCTTACATTAGTTTGAAATGTTTCTTGTTTCCTCTTTGGCATTATTAAAATTTTGGTTTATAATTGTTTTACCTTTCAATATCAATAACATAGTTCGGATTGCATACCTGGAAAGCCATTTCATTTTAAACATCAAAAACATTTCAGAGTGTTAAAAAAACTTATCAAAATATCTCTTTTCAAGGTGAAATAGGCATTTTCAACAAGTCAGCATTATTTCTGGGGGTAAAGAATCTCCCAGTTAAAATCCATTACTCCCTCAGTCCTTTATCCATTGCATTTTACTGATCTCTAAAGGCAAGAGCCTTGGAGGAGGTCAAGTTTTCTCAATTACCTTAAATGATACAAATCAGCAAACAGCATTTATTAATTGTCCAGGCATTGGGAACAGAATATGACCAAGTGAAGCAGGACAGGAGCATCACGTTCCAAATCTCTCACATCTCAATCCACGGCTCTTGTTTTAATTACCTTAGTAATCTTAAATGAGCTATCAGTCAAACCCTCAGTATTTCTCCAAAGGCAAGACTGGGGAGATAATGTTTCAGTGGACCCTCAAAATGACAATGGGGTGGCTCAGTTCCCATCACAAAAGGCTGTAACACAAGCAGGGCACAAGGCAATGGGGCTCTCTGCTCTCTAGGACTAAAAGTGAAATAATGTGCAGTTGGCCCTGGAGGAAACACCATGTAAGGACCTGGTCTGACCCCAAACACCCTTGAAAGTCCCCCAAGAGAGGGCCTTGAAGGTTCATTTTATATGTAAGTATAAAGTAGGTATTGATTGGGGTTTATTGAGATTTAAGATAACTCCGACATACAAAAGCAAGAAGAGTGAATTGGTCAATTTTCATCATTCTGAAGGTTTCTCTGTCACACCTTAATGACATTTAATCAAACCTTCCATGGGAAATATTTGATTTGGTTGATTGAGGCTCAAGAAATGAAATTACAAACTTTATTTGACTGAGGATGATGTGCTCACAGCAACAGCCTGTTTGAAGCAACTGGCTCAGGAGTGGGATAGGAGACACTCTCTCAAATAACACCTATTAATTATCTGGATGTTGGGATTAAAAATTACCATAGGAAGAGGAACATGAGGGTTGCACTCTGGCTCTCACACATCTGTTCAGTCCAGCACTTTTATTCTTTTTGATCCTGCCTGTGTACATTTGCCACATACCTCACCCTGACATGAGTACCTTTGTCAAGGTGATTAGGAATTTTTTATTGCTTCTTTGATTAAGGTGAATGAGAAAAAGCTTCAGCTAATATTGCCAAAGCCTGAGAAAGGATTATTCATCCTTCATTTCTGGATGCTAAAATTAGTTTTACACAAAAAGGTTGTTGAAGAAAAAAATCCCAACTTTTTAATACGTGATTTCTCTTAAAAGGTCTTCCACCCAGGATCTCAAATCAATTTAATTAGATACTGTAAACTTAATTAGACCCCAGAACAACCTGGCCACTGAGGTAAATCTCTGATTAATGGAGAAGTTTCTATCAGGGGCCAAATGCAATCCTGGCCAGACTGGCAAAGGCACCAGAAAGACAGACAAAACAGCTGAAAAAAGGCTGAAGCAGAAACTGTCCTGATGAAGCACTGGATAGATGCAACCACCACAGACCAAAGTGTTTTGGAAAGAATTCCTTGGAGGAAGAAGCCCAAACTGGCACCCTGGACAACCTGTGCTGCTGCCAGGTGTCCTGGGCACTTGTGGCAGGATGAGGTGGAGCCTGGGGTGTTCCTCCTGAGCAGGAGAGTAACAAGCAAACCAAGGTGTCCTCAAGCCCAAGGGCTTCTCCATGGCCCCTGCAGAGCAGAGGTGATTTTTAGAGCAGTGTCACGTGCAGGCTGTACAATTCATCCCTGAGGTCTGGCCCAGCAGCTCGGTGACACATCACCTGGGCTAAGGAAGTAACATTGCAAAGAACACCGAAATAGCAGCATGTCTCAACAGTTGGCAAACTGTTGGAAAGGTGACTTTATTTTGCATCATGCCCAGGGACAAAGGACTGGCAATTTAATGACAGGGAACTGTTTGATTCCTGACTGGCAATAGAGAAACTGGCAGAAGCACCACCTGTCTTTGCGCAGCAAAGAAACAAGGTCAAGGACTTTGCTCATCCCATCTGTGATATTTTTGCACAGCAATTTATGTTACAGTGGGAAGAATAGGTCTTGTCAGAAACCAAGACCTCCATTGTCCAGGAAAAGCTCCAGAGGAGAGGCAGTGTGTGCCTCAAAGCCATGTGCTCCATGCCCAGCTCCCCAGAGTCCTCTTCTGGAGGGAGGGACACTCAGTGGGGTGCTGGGGGGGCAGTGGATCTCAGATGGACCTGGTGCTGCCAAGGAACCACTGGCACGGCTGGAGCTCACCAGACAAGTCTGAGGCATGAGGGGGATGCAGATACAGCAAGGGTCCAGCCCACAGGGTAGGAAATGAGATCCAGCTCTGTCATAGCTCCCTGTGCTGGTGTTCCACAGGAATGTACTCCCTTCTCCCTAGACACCTCTGTACTTCACTGACAGTATTGTAACACTAGCTTAAAGCCTTTTGGATGCTATAAGCCTCCTCTTGCATGAATTATGCCCTCAGTAAAAAAACAATTTCCACTCCCAGTTACATCAATTTAAGTCTTCAAACGATGATTTTGGCTTTGTACCAGTGCCTTTGACAGACACAAGCCCCCTGGGTCTGGTTTGGCTGCGCTTACCCATTTTCAGTGGAGCTGCACTGGGAACATGGATTTTCTCCCATCCTTAAGTTTGTTAAAACCTCAGGTGGTTTGGGAAAAGTTGGTGCTGAAGATTCAAAGAGAGAGGTTGGCAACAGAAGTGAGGAGCAATTCCCCACGGCAGGGCTGTGCTGGCTGTCCTAGGGGAGCGGGGCTGGGAGGGGAGATGTGGGGCTGGGATCTCCTGCAGGGATGGGCTTAAAGCAGGAACAGAGCATTTTCTGCTGGAACCTCATCCCACTCCTCTATAACTGTCAGTCCTTTCACTTCCTTCACTCTCCTGCTTAGGCCACTGTCCTCTCTTGCTTGGAACAAGATCCTCTTTAAAGTCCCTTCCAACCCAAACCATCCTATGATTCTAAGGAGGCTTTTCCCATAGAGGGGATCCAGGTATTTTCCCTGGATACAGAAATCAGGCTCCTTAATGGAAATTCAGCTGCAACCTGTGTAGAAGAAAAAGTAGGCTAGGTAAAGGCAAAGATGTAAACTACAAGCAGAATGAAGATTTTGCCTTATGGTTTTATGAAGCTGGTTTATGAGATGTCTGTTACTAATGAGATATTTGATGTAGGCAGCTTACAAACGCCAAACTTCCTCAGAAATGAAAAGGAGTTTTTCCTGGGCAACAAGGGTATTAAAATGGCCCCAAAAACTCAGAATATTTGGGATGGATAGTTAAAAATAAAAAAGGAAAAAGAAAAAAAAAGAAAAAGGAAAAGCCCCTCTGGATTTAGTGTATAGTCGTTAACAAGGTATCCCACAGGTAGAACATGATTTATTGAAAACTAAAGAAACTGTCCTGGTTTTGCTAGAATGGAGGTTTTTGTTCTGCTCAGGGCACTTTATATGAAACAGATGCACAGTCGATAAATCAGGCTGTCCAGCAGGAAGCACAGGCTGCATTTGCTGTATAAATTATCATGCTCTTTGTAGGTAAATGCTGTGGATGAAAACAGGGGTATTCTTGCTTTTTAAAAAACATCGATTATTATTGCTGGAAAAAAGAAATCCTTTGGCCTGTAGGATGTAGCAGAGGAGAGAACAGTCAATACAAAACTCCCTACAGAAATCACTTTCATAGTAAGAATTTGATTAAAAGAGGAGACAATGGGAATATTTGGAATTTATGACCAGCAGGCCGCTCTACTTTCTCAAGTTTCCCTCGGACTTTTTCAAATGGCTGCCCCAAAAAAGCAAACACATTCAAACACTTTGAGCTGATAGGAGCAGCAAATCCATTTGCAAACCCCTTCTTTCTTTTCTTGGCAAGGACATTAATCAGCACTAGTGCAGCCTGCATGAGGTTTCCAGTGCTGCTGTGAGGAGCCGCAGCAGGAAGAGCAGCAGGACTCGGCGGCCGAAGGAGGAACGGTCTTTGTTTGAGAACTGCTAAAACGTGGATACAAAAAGCTGTAACGTGGGTGGGTTTTAGTCAGAATTTAGAATGTGAAAGGATATTATGGTTTTTCAATAAAACTGGTGAGGAGTGATGCCATGGGAGGGGATTTCCTGGAGTTTGGTGCTTTTGAATGAGAGATAGGCGAGACGCAGAGCACAAGTTCACCAACTGCCATTTCTTTGTGGCTGCTTTCTCACATGCAACATTTCTGTGCCTCACTCCCCACAACACTGACTGTCTGCTGGAAATGGGTGTTGTTTTATTGAAAATGTCAACTACCTAAGCTGAGGCTTAGGCAAAGGCAGTGTTTTCCTGCATGGAGTCACTGAGGAATTCTCTGAACGGAGCAGAGCCGAGGGCGCATCCCCCCTCGCTCCATCCCGGCTCTTTCCTTTCTTTCTTTTATTTTTTTTTTTTTCCATTTAAACTGCATAAGCTGCAGATGAAAAAATATATAAATAGTAATTCTATATATAGTCCCGGGATAAAACTGCAGTTCATTTATGACAGCTGACAAATCTAAAATGGGCAATGTAAGTGCATTACAAAATGATTAAACCTTAAGTTCTCTCGCCCCCAGCTACAGGGCCGCATTAACATTACATTACCCACTGAATAATGCAATCTGCTGCAGTTTTATGCCAACACAAAAATATAGCCAAAATAGCCCTCTCCCCTCTATTTACAGCTTGTGTCTCAAAAGTCATCTTCCTTGTGGCAGAAGAAGCTTCCGCTCACTCGTGTTTGCTCAGAGTCAATAAAAGAGGAATCCTCCAGAGTGAAAGTTGGTTGGAAGCATATTCTTGGGTTTAAGCCACACAAATGGCATGTGCAACGGGCTTAGGCCCCTGCTTGCAGGATTACAGAGGTATCAGACTACATATCCCTGGGGCCGGGGCTGAAATCAATACTGGGTACTTGGGAGAGATGTAATGGATTCAATCTGACCAAAACTTTAATTACAGTTTTCATTATGATACTGACTTTTCTGTCTCTGGATCTCCTTGAGTTTATACAGAGTATGTCACAGCACTGCATAAAGGGGGTGTCAAATATTCCCATTATTTATCCCTCATCAGGGAAGCAGCTCCCTGCAGCAGCCAGGCTGCAGGCAGAAGAGGTGGGTAGAAATCCAGTGTCCACTAACCCACCCACCATTTCCAGCTGCAGAGGTGACACAGCCACACTGCCTTTGTGATTTACCATCATACTGTGATTTCAGGACTCATTGATATCAGCTCATTCTTTGCTGCTTCTCATCATGGCATGACATGAATGGCAAGATGTGGGAAAAAATAATATGATGAAGAAAAAGAAGTCTGACAGAGAAATTTAGGGCCATCGGTTTGTTTTCTCCTAGCATAAACAATCTTCTCTGTCCAGAGGACAGCAAATTGGGATTTAGGATGCAGGGTTTGAGAGCCCAGGAAGTGGGAATGGTCCCTTTGGATCTGCCTTTGCATATGTGAAGGGTTCCTTCATCTCCTTCCAGGGCACATTCTGCTTTATGGCACTGACACCACTTAATACACCATGGTTCCCTTCAGCTCAAGAGAATAATTAATGAGAGCCACATTAAAATGCAACAACTTTCATCCTTCCTTGCCCGGGACCCTTGGGATTTAGCCAGGAACTGCCCAGGGCACGTGCTCCATACAGGCTCCCAGAGAAGGCACCTGAACAGTAACTCCAAGGGGGACCTCCCTTAAATAGCATGGGCTTAGATCCTATAACTAATACCTATTTTCCCAGAAAACTCAAAGCCATGACTGTAATGAAAGGCAGATATCAGGCTTTCTTTTTAAGCAGCCTTAGTTCAGAAGGAAAAGAAGCAGCATCATCCTGTTACACATGGAGTGTATTTTCTCTGGGGAAAAAAGAAATCACTCTTTCAAAAAGTACCATTCTGTCAATATTGCTTCTGTTCACAAAGATGAGCTGTCAGACAATTCAAGCTAAAACTGGCATTCTACTGAAACCTCAGTATCAGGACTTGAATGAAACTGAGCTGGAAGCACTCACAGTTTTACACTTTCACCCAAAGTTTTCCAACTGCCGGTTTGATCTGTGTGGCATCGATCCCTGCTCCCTCCAAGAGGCTTGATGCCTTTTTCCTCTGCAGCAGCACGCACAGAATAAAGAGCAAATGAAGAGCAGGGAGGTTTCTGGACTGCCCAAATCTCCCTCCCCAGGCAGCCGCCTGCAGGGGAGCTGGCACAGGTGGGGCTCAGCGTGTGCTGGGACTCAGGCCCTCTGCAAAGCATCTCCATCCATTAACACCCTACAGAGAGGGAACAGAGGTGTCTGAATTACCTAAATAAAGCAGCTGCTCTAGGAGAGAGGGAGAGGAATTTTCTTGCTTGGAGTTATCTCACTTCATGGAGGAATTGAGGGATTTTTTCTGTATTCAGTCTTAATTATGAAGCTCCATTGAAAAGTGCATATTTGTGCTGCCTTCACGGGGAAAACTACATTCAGGTATGTACCCCAATCTCCTGCCAAAGCAGTGTCTTCCCTTGTGCTCCTTGCTGCCAGTGGCCAGGGGTTGGTCCCTTGGGAGCTGCACACACTATACTGCCTTTTCCAAAGTAATTCTTCCTGTGCGATCAAACCAGGAGTAAAACGTAACCTGCCCCAACTCCTGCCACATTCAGACTTCTCCAGGATGCTCCCCTCTTCCTCTGCTGCCTCCAAAATCTCTCTGAGGATCACAGTTCTCCTTCCACTGCTGCTACCTCTGTTGGTCCTCTCTCTTCTCCACATCCTGCTGTGTTCCCTGGTGGGTGATGGTGCCCAGGGATGCGAAGCCACATGAAATGTACCATCACTGTCAGCATCCTGTGGCACTCTTGGGAACAGGCATTTCTTTCTCTGCTCTGTCTTGGGCTGACAAAACTCAGCTGCTGCATAGTGGCTGAGTTAATGAAGCTCTGATCCCCCTTTCCAAATCCCTCATTACCCACCATTTGCAAACATGCAATTTGTTTGCCAGCATGTTTGGGGTGTTATTGCTATAAATTACACCATTCTTTGGTATATAAGAGTGACTGTTTATTTATCAAATACAAGTAACAGCTTTTAGGATTAAAAAAGAAAATCCTGGGGTTTTCTCTAATCCTGGTGAGGCTGTGTGCTGAGGGGACACCTTGTTTTGCATGGTTCAGGGCTGGGTTGCAAATGTGTTGTCTCGTGTCGATGCTATTCCTTTTCCATTTGGTTTGAGAGTTTCTTTTGCTGCTTTTTGTACTTGCAAATGGAAAGGAAGTAATGCAGACACTGCGAGAGCTTTTAAAGACAGAGAGAGCAGGATCTGATAGCCCCATTCAAGTAATTCCCCCATCAAAATCCTGTTTTCTGACTCAGAGATAGTCAATGTCCATCAGATGCAGGTGAATAGCCCATGAGGCCAAGGAGAGTTCTGTAACAGTGTTTGTGTTAGAAAGGGGAGAAAATTCCTCCCAGAACTGTGCCAACACTGGTTATACCCAGAGCACCACATTTAAGCACCCTGTGTTTCCATATTGGCTGCAGTTCTAGATATGTGCAAAGACACCCCACCAGGCTCTTTCTAAATAGGACTTTTCGAAAAATAATCACAATAAATCTATCAGGCCAGAATAAGCAGCGATAGTTATGTCAGTTCTTTAATCCAGCTACAGTAACTGGCTCAAGAAAAACCTGCTTTAAACCCCAGAGGCTCGCAGCAGGCAGCCAGCAGGGTGCTCTGGTGGGGAGAGTGGGGCAGACAGAGCCACACAGCCAGAGCCGGAGCTGCAAACTGGTGTAGTGTTGGTGTTAATGCAATTTGAGGTGGATAAACATGAAAAATAGGTGCATGGATGGGCAAGAAAGGGTAAATCAGCAGGAGCCAAAGCATGTTTAAAGAATAGGATTTGTAGACGTCTCCTGTCTGAAGGATTACATTTAAGTGTGTGATAAGCCATCTAATAAAGCTCACAATAGCACAGAGCGCTTACTTCACCATCACAGGGAGAAATGAGTCAAGTCTAAATTTCTCTTTACCTTACCTCAAAGAATAATGTGTATTAAAAAGCCAGATTGCTCAGTTATTCCCAATAACCCAGTGTTCTGTCCCTCCAGTATGCTATGACTGTATGAATATGCACTCCAGGTGGGCACAGCTTCACTCCCCCAGTCTGCTGTTGCTGTGATTATCCAGACCAGTTCTGCACTGCTGAGCCTTGGCTCCCTTGGGGGCTGCACCCTGCAGGGTGGAAGCACCTGAGAGCATCTTCTGGCTTGTGGAGAACCTTATATCTGAGCCAGCTCAGTGGCTTAATGCAGTGGTAATACAGTGTCTCGAAAATTAATATGCCAGCATGTCTGCCCAGCTAGAAGTCTCTTAATAGAGACTTCTTGCCTTTAGCATGATAATGGTGTTAAGTATAATCTGACATACAGCTGCAGACGAGGTCTCTGAGGAAGCTGAGATGCACAAGTGCTGGGAAAAAAATAAACAAAATACCTTCAATATGGTACCAACTGCCTGGTGATTTCTTTAATCTGAGGGCAGTGGTGTATTTGTTGCTTATTCTAAGAAATCACATCTCTCCTGAGCTCTTGTTCAGTGTAAGGAGCCTGCCCGCTCTCCTGCTGGCTTTTATTATATTTGTATTGACTAGAATAATGCTGCCTTGTGGGCAACTTCGCTGTGCTGAACTTAGAGAGAGGTTCTCTGAGGATAAGAAGGGCTGGTAATAGATACAGGGCTCGCCCAAACGCAGCCAGGCACCGGAGCAGCGCTGCAGCGCTAATCAATTCCGGGGAAAGCTGAAATCCCTCAGTGCGAGCGCTGCCCAGACAGCCCAGCGTGGATTAAGGGCTCAGTTCCCCATCCCCTCACACCGAGGGGGTTGGCACTGTTTTGTAGCTCGCTGCCTTTGAACTTCACTCGCACACAAATAACTACACCAGGGCTCTGGTGGTGGAGCATTCATCCGCGTATTGACTATGGATTTTGGCTTTCAGGCTGCAGTCTGTTCTCTCCCCCTGCAAAGGCAGGCATGCAAGCTTGCTGTCTGAAGGGTGGGAGGGGAGAGGCAAAGAAAAAGAAGTTGAAAAAGTAACAGGGTTTGTGTTTAACAGCGATGGATGCTGCGTGTGCCCTGAACACGCCGGTGCCAGCGGCCAGGGCGGTGCTGCCTCTTTATCTGCAGGGCTGGGCAGCTCAGCAAAATATATTACCTGTAATAATGTGTCTCATATATACAACTGCCTTTCTGGATGTGCTTTGAAATGTTTAATGATGTGTGGCTGAAATGGAATGATATCTTCCTAATGAAATGCAGTGGAAGGAGAGCTCACGCACACTGACATCTTATCTGTATTGGCAATTAATAACCTAGGAATTAAAACAAAGTATAAAACCTAAGAGTTTTAGCTAAAGCCATGGGATATGAGCCTTCAACATCAACCCAGTCAGGTTTCCACAATCCTTTGCTGTAGTGAAATCCAGATGTCAGGGAACTCCACCTATCAGCTACTCATTTCTTTTAGACTGTGGGCTTCTCAGTGGTTTTATGTCCCTCAGCTGTCTTGAAGTTCATATATTCCTATAATTATATTGCTATAGATTTTTCTCTCAAGCCTGTAGACATGTTTTAAATTAAAATAGTCAAGAGCCAATTGCTTGAGTTACCAAATATTACAGTGAAGACTAGTCCGGACACATCACAAACATTTGTTCCAGGACCCAGACCTCAGTGGTTCACCAGCACTGTGACTCAAATCGTCATGGAGCATCTAAATCGAGTTCACTTATTCTCATAATCAATTTGACAGCCAATTAATGAGTTAAATTCAATGCTTTTGCATAAAGAAATACATTGCCTTTGGTGACAAGTGACAGAAGAGTGTATATTCTCCAAAGAGTATGCAAGTAAGATTTAAAAGTGTAACCCTAACTTGGTTGGTTATGATAAATATTCTTTGAGAAAAAAGAAAAAATCAGTAGAAAATCTGGATTAGATTGAATTGGATTGGATTATCCAGACTGTCAGACATAAGGAATATAGAAATGCTGCTTTTTGATTTTGCAAGACTACTTTAGTGAATTTTTCTCATTGTAGAGAGAAATGAAAGAGGCCAAAAGTTATTTAATCTCATAGTCTCCATTTTAAACACAGAGATCTTCTGATAACCCTTGGCATATTGCTCTTACACAATTGCAGTAAATGAAAAGAAAGACTCTCAGCTTGCAGCAAAGTTAAACCTCTTCCATTGCACTTCAATATAATGATAAACTGTTTTTCAATAAGAAGTTCATAGTGTGCCTTCATTAGGCAGAAATATTATTTGCATTCTTCCATAAAGAACTTTAAGTTAAATTCATTAGTCACCTCATATAATTTAAGACACAAAGAAACCAATATATGATTAAAAGTAGATCACAGGAAAGTGACTGTAAAATTGAAATTTAAATGAGTGATTTCAGAAGACTATCTTCATCTCACCATGCCTTGTGGTATGTATTTCACCCTCCCTAAAGATTTAATAAAAGCATTACTCTGTCAGCACTTGGTAAATATTAAAATAATAATACATGCCATAATTACTTTCCAGACATTACTAACATGTTCCGATCTGCATAAAGCTTGACTCTCAAGTTACACCAAAACTTTAAAGTGGAGGAAAATGGTTTCCTGTTCCTACACCATTTACAGGAGGGGCCAGGTTGGCAAAAAGGCTTTGTACCGAGGTGGGTCCTTGTCCTCATCCCAGGAGGCAGATCGAGACATGAAGCCAGGGCTTGGTGCACACTTCAGCTGCTTTCTGCCTCCCAGGGCTGGAGGGGACCCCGCCCCAGCCAGCAACAAGCAGCTGCACGTATAGATCTACAGGGGGTTGTTTGTTTAGGGACAAAAATGCACATTACAGTAAGAGAATGGCCCCTCATCTCAGCAGAGGGACACTCCAGGCTGTGTCCTTGAGCTGGCTGCTGCTGGAGTGTGGTGCCCTGCTGGGAGGGGAGGCTGAGCTCATGCAGAGGGGATTTGGGGAGAGATAAGCAGCGGGAACAGGAAGGGTTAGTGACATTCTGTTTGTCAGGGCCCATCACCACTGGCACACGGAGCAGTGATTAATTAGCCAGCCGGGTGTATTGGGCAGTTTCCTGATTCCACATTTGTGTCCTGTTATCGTGCAGAAGCTTTAGGAGACGGAAACTAAAGGTGGGAGAAGAGATGCTGATGCCCTTGGTGAACAGGAAAGGGTTTCAGCGTCATGGCTGCTGCAGACTCCGGGGTCAGCAACCCCTGGACACGCACTGTCCGTGCTGCTGCACACACCTGGACAGGTGACCCAGGCCCACAGCCACTCCTCCTCCTCTGATCAGTCCCAAACACTTGGTACACACTGGGAACAATACCAAAAAGCCCAGCCTGCACAACTTCTGCAGGGAAGTGTCAGTGGATTAATGTTCTGTAGTACACAAGGGGCTGAGAAAAGTATTTCTTCTGATTTCTTTTTTAAGCACATATTTCCACACCATTGCCTTGGACATTTGCGATAGCAATTGAAGCACATTTAGATTTAGTATTTTGGTGTAATACCAGAGGTAGGTGAAAGCAGCTCCTTATGCTGCTCTGTTGCATTGCAGATCTGCAGGTGGGGCTGCCTTGTCCACTGAGGCTGTGTGGGCAAGAGAAGGCAAGTGAGGGGTTTGGTGGTGGGAGGCAGGAACTGGGCTGGAACACAAATGCAAAATGACCCAGAGATGAGAAGCACTGAAAAGATCTTTTTGCCTATGGGACAGCATAAAACCTTGAGCACTGCCATCCCTTTTCAGCCAGGATCTCTGACTGGAGACAGCGAGCTCTCACTGTGATGAGATTGTGGGATTGACCTGCATTAGACAGCTCTGTGCTCATTATGGATTTGCACCCTGGTGACACAGGGATGGGGTGAGGAGAGGAATCGGTGCAAGGGACTATTTGAGCTGTCTCTCCTAGGAAGAATTACTCCTCTGGGTGTCCCAGAGGGACAGAGGAGTTATTCTTCAGTGCCTACCTCTTGCTTGTGTCTGGGACATGCACTTGCACAGCTAAAGGAAAGAATCGCTCACTTTGCCAACCTGTCTGAGCAATCTGCTCTTTCATTTTGACAATGTTAGCTTATGTTCTACACCTAATGCAGGATGATTTCATATTTTAAAAGATTTTATTAAAAAGTGTGCCTGCATTTATGACAATTGTAATAAAACAATAGTTCTAATGGGAAGAAGAGCCAACACATTTACAATTCCCTTTCCCGTAATACGCAGTAATTCAGCAATCCTGTCATGAGATAAGAATTACTTTGACAAGAATTTTCTTTTAATAGCTCTGTCTGAAAGAGAGTAAATTTTTCCCCTAGTCATTACAGCTTCTGGCCTGCAATAAATGCCTGAAGACTGTGTAAAAATGTAAAGGCAGCAGCCTGCCATCACCCACATAAACAACGCACACACCACCATCGCTTCAGAGGATTTAAAAAGCATTTCACATCCTTGACTGTGACACTACTTGTGCACTGCCTGTTTAAATTAAAGCATTAGAAGACTTGGAAGTGTTAGTACTCTCAAAGAGTCATTAATTAATTTTGCTGATTTATGCCTTACACTGAGCCTGGGAGCATGGGGCTGAAGTGAAGGGTACACGCTGAGTGAGATCAAAACCATTTACTTGTAGGAGGCACAGGGACAAAAAATTCACATGTATAGTCCATAAAGCTATGGAACTATGGCTGTTGGGCCAGAATAGCCAGACTGGGCACCTGGTGTGACATCTGATGCATATCTTAGTACAAATTAATGCTGCATGAGCAGTCCCACCCAAAGCTAACCCCATGTCAATATTTGGGTCTGCAGTGATGAACCTCTGCTGATGGCAGAGGCTGAAGCATCCACCAAGGTTCTAAGTAACAACCAATTGTGTGAAATGTGGCTCTTGAATGAGATGTGAGATCTCACTGGCTTTATTTGGCCTTAGAGCTTCCAGAGACAGCTTCTTCAGTTTGTTGTTGCTATACCTGTCCCAGCTAACGTGGGCTTCCATTCTCCAGGTGTCTGCAGCTCCTCAAACCCTTTCAGTCCATGAGACTGCTTGGAATGTCCATCAAGCTGCTGGTGGGAAGTTTGAGTCAGCAGGTTTTTCAAAATCCAGGAGTTGTTTAGTCCTTATCTGCACCTCATGCTGTGGCTCTGTGTCCTGGCTGTGGCCACCCAGCCTGCCTCCACGAGTTTCTAATGGCATCCTTGGCACCACAGATCCAACACCATGCAGCTCCCTGTTCCTTGTGCCCTCTCTCAGGAATGTAAATCACAGGCAAAGTATTACAAGACAGTGAATCTGTAAATCTCTAAAGGCCACTGGCAGTGGAGGCAAATTCAATCGAGACGTGTCTAGAAGAGTTTTAGCTCCATCAAGTACGAGGCATGACCAGAAATATCTGCAATAAGGCACAGAAGATGTCCACAGGCAGCTTGGATTTTATAGTCCTTGTTCTGACAAGACAAGACTGCAAAATTGATCTGACAGCCAGAATTCCCTATTTCATCCCCAGGTTTGTGCATCTCTGTGACCACACACACCTGGGTATGGGGCTGGTTAAAATGGCATTTTACACCAGCAATTAATTGTGCTTAATGTTCAGCAGTAACAGCACAGTAGTCTCAGCAGATGCCTTATCCAATTGATTCTTAGCAAGTTCCTCTCTTTTTTCTGCTCCTGAGTGAAAATTGGCTTCATTGCATCATCTAAATGTGATGGGTATTTTTAGATCTATAATTTATCATATGGAGCTAACGAGGCTGCTTTTATTCTACCCAGTACAACACATGAATAAGAGCACCAAACTTTCCCAGGTCCTGCTGGCACAGCCAGCAAGACTACAGGACTCCTTTCCTATGGAACTGCCTAATTTTAAATCAGTTCTTTTCACTTACTATAAAGATTTGCGTCTCTTACCTTGGCATTCAACAGATACGCACAATCCAGTTTACAGCCCTGATCTCCAAATAAAGTGGATTAAAGCCTGAAACTGTTGTTCCCTTTTGAAGACAGCAGGAGAGCCATCTTTCCTCAGAAAATACTCTTGATCATTATCTTTGAAATGCTGAGCAAAATATAAAATTTTATGTCCTAGCCAACACATAGTAAGCATTTTTAACTGAAAAAATAAATAATCAACGTAGCTTAATCTAAGTCCATCCAACTTCCTTAGTGTTTGTGATAAAAGGAAAAAAATTGAGACCACATGAAATTCCCTGAGATTTAGGAGCCCAGGGTAGCTACAACTCTGCAGGACTTTGCTCTGCAAAAGGCACAGGTGTAAACAGCCTTTTTCAAGAACATTTGGTTTGGAAGCAATGGAAATGGTGGTTTCCTTACTCCGAGTGCTAAAGCAGATTATCACAACTTCAGTTATCTAATAAGGAAGAATAAACTGGGAATTTTTGAAGTAAAGCTAATTTCCTGGAATAAGGCAGTTTATTGCCCACGAGCAGCCATTAGAATAAAAAATCCTTACAGGAGACAAAACACCTGCAAAGTCCAAAGGTTGGCTGAGACCCAGGAAATGGAGATCTCAAGGAAGGTTTTTCAGAGGGAGCATAATGCCTTTCCAGTGCCCAACACTTCACTCCAGACCAGTCCAAAACGTAACCCAGACCACAGTGTGTCAAACTAAGGAGTTGCACCCCATCCAAAATGGGTCCAAGCTCTGCAAGCAGTCCTGAACTGGACCAAAGGTCTACAAATGGGATTGAAGTGTCTCTGTCCTGGATGGGAGATTAGGAACAACACTGGAGGGAGAACTGGTCACCTTGGGCTCCTCTAAGTGCCTGGGACTCCCATAGCTCCTCCAGTCTTCCCTGGGGAGCTGTGACCATCACCCCACACCCTTGCTGAGGCTGCTGGCAGCCCCTGCAGCCCCAGCAGCGTCCAAGACCCCCTTACCTCTGCCAGAGCTCAGACTAACGCTGAGCCAAAAGGAGAAGTGATGAGAGAGGGTGACCTAAACCAGTCTAACCACTCTGCTCTCAGAGCTGGGCTGAGAGCAGCTGGGTTAGACCAGGGAACTTGACCCATCATGTTTTACTGGGATGGGATGAGAAAGCAGCTCCCTCTGTTCCTGCCTGACGGAGTGAGAAAAGAGGACATGGCTTAACATTTTCAAAACTTAACTCCTTACCACACAGCTGCTGTGAAAAACCAGCCTGGCAAACACAGAGCTGCTTGAAATGGCAAAGGAAGGCAGGCACGTGGCAAGGACACGCTACGGGAAAAGGGAAATAAGAAAATCCCAAAGTTCAGAAGGAGGAGCCGTGCTCAGCTATGCCCACCATGGGCTGAGCAATGACAGAGTGGCATATGCTGAGCTGTGCAAGTGGTGCAAGTGGCCAAGGGCATTTGTTTGTCTCCCCTACATCCCCACACTTGTTCCATGCCCACTAGAAAGTGTTCTTTGTTTACAGACAAAGCAAAGGTGTTCATTAAAAAACAAAAGCAACCCAGACACTGTACTGAATTTAATAGTCATGGAAGCCCCGAAACACTCCTGGGTATGTCTTTCATTGATCCAAGAGCTTAAGGATCAAGGAATTAATTTACTAATGAGTCACTAAAATGAATCCGTATGATATTTCTGAAAACAGAAGAATCTCTTCATTTAATTAGGCCCATTCATTTTCCTGAGGACCATGGGAAGGAGATTTTTAAGTGCAGAACACCCACAACATCTGTTATCTCTAACTAGGACTGCAGTTACTCAGCAGTCCTACAAACCAGACCATATATTTCTTTCTGTCTTTAATCGCTATTTAGTTTTCTGCATTATTAATGATCAGTATAAAGTGTCCAAATATGCCTCCATAAAAATACTGCCTTTAGCTGAAGGTCTGAGAAGCTTGTGTTCATGCAGGCAATGATTTATGCCCACCAAGTAATGTGTTAGGTTAGCAACTCCAGTAGCACAGCGTTCAATCTGCTCGATCAGAAAAGTGTTTGTAGCATTTAAAGGCTACCATTGATTATTATCTTAGCTGAAATACACATTTTTATGGCTAAACTTGAGCTGGCATCCTGGTCTAATAACACTTCCTGACAATCAATAGCAATTAGCAGAATTTGCAACTGTCACAACTGATGTAGCACTGAATTGTCTCTTGATCTTTGCTGTGTGTCCAAAAGCCTTTCTCTTTCTCTGCCTGGTGACAGAGCGTGACTTGAGCTGTTCAGCAGCTTTGCTAACAGCAAAAGTCCTCACCAAATGAGCACCCCAGCCCTGGATTCATGTGGTACCAACGAGGGGCTCGGGGGCTTGTGCCCCCATCCCAAAGGGCAGTGCCACAGTGGGTCTTTGCCAGCACTGCATCCCCAAGCTCCTCCTGCTCCTGGATTTCTGGCCTGTCTGGACTCCAGACTCAGAATTGTAGAACCCTGGGCTGGAAGGCACTTTGAAGAACACCTGGTTTCAAACCCCCTGCCATGGGCAGAGAGGTCTCTCACTAGATCATGTTGCTCAGGGCCTCATCCAACCTGACCTTGAACAGCTCCAGGGATGTGGAATTGTTCAGCCTCCAGAGAGGCTGATGCATCTCTCCAAACTGCTGTGCAGTAAATCCGTTTCTGGGGCATAATCCATGAATATAAGCAGGGCCATTACTTTTCAGATCACAGTTTTCTTTTGAGAACCTTCATCCCAGTTTCAGACCAATTCAGGAAACAACCCTAAGCACACTAAACTAAAGATCCAACCTGTTTTCTGCCTAAACTTCCAGATGCATCTTTCACAGCAGTCAATAAGCACAGGGCTTGCTGGGATCAGTGGCCAAGAGCTGAAGGAGGATATGTGAGCAGGCACTGCACAGTCACTCAGCTCTTTGCTAAAGGGTTTTTCTTTCTCAAGGAGAACAGAGCCCCTGCAGAGGCAAGCTGCAAGCTCTCCCATGGGGTCCAGCAGATATACCATGTGATAGCTGAAGGATATCTAATAAAATGACCAAACTCTGAAACAATGCAAACAAACATCAGCTGCAAATTGATCCGAAACCTCTGTGCATTCTCTGATCTGTTACTGACACAAACCTTCTTCCTCAGGCAGGGAAGAAGGAATGGAGATTACTAATTTGCTCCTGACAGAAAGCAGAACCCAGGTTCTTAAAGATTGTGGGAAAGAATAAATACAGCAAAATGCTTCCTAGATGAAAGATTTGAATTATTCTATGCTTGTAAATTGCTCTTCAGATCTAGCACACACTGTCATTGCCAGAGGAGTTTGCAGTCAGAGACATATAATGGGGAGAAGCAAGCTCTTTTTGGCTTCAGTGGGTCCCTGTTTTTTACTCAAAGGTTCAAATTCAGCCAGTGGATTACTACTTTTATTCCACTCAGGTTCTTAGAACTTGCTTTATGAAGAGAAATAGAGCATCATGTGGACTGGTGCATCCATACACATGCACACAGAGGAAAGTAAGAGTTGTTACTCTATTTTACATTATGGTCTGCTATACAGCATGAGTGGCTGATCCCACATTGCAGGGATTTTTTGTCATTCACATTGTGCTACCCATTACACTGAGGTTTGTGGGAAGCTCCCTTGAAATTCATGGCATGGAAAACTACCCTACTTCAGGATAGGTATAAGAGCATTTAGTTCCTTATGGAACTAGAACAGGAACCAGTGCCCAAATCTTACACATGAGGCAGGAAGGAAACTGGCTGAGCAGAGGAGGTAATATCACAGCTGGGAAAAAAAATGGAAATATGGAAGGTTTGGGCAGTGTCTGTGCTAGAAAGAGGCTGACAACTACTAGCAGACAGTGTTTTCTGGTGTTTGAAATGTGGGAGTTGAGGGAGGCGTAAGTCTGCATTAATTCTTTTATATATAGATATTTAAGCAGGATATTTGGCATCAGTGGGAAGAGAAACACAGCTGCATCCTGGTCCAGACAGTCTGATGCCCACAGCCTCTGTGCTATCCATGATCACAAGAGCAGCTCTGGATGGGAGAGCTTCATCCCATTGCTCCCACTTGGAAATGGGAGGGGGCAGAGGAAAGAAAGCATTTGGACAGGGCTTTATACATGAAATTGTTACTCAGCCCTTGGGCCCGAGGGAGAGAAGTACCTTACTTGGCATTTAAAGGTAATGGAAACAAGGACTAAAGTCTCTCTAATGAGAAGAAAAGACCACACAGTTTATTAATTTAAGCTTCTGGAAATTAGTTTGCTGGACTGACTTAAGGACTAAATACAGGTGTTAAGCCCAGCCATTCCCACACTAAATTACATGCTCTCCCTTACATACATAATCACTGTCTATTTAGGGTTTTCCCACATTGCCTGCTATTATGGTATCCAGGCAAGGATTCTCATACTAGGAACTTGATACCTATTTTTACAGTCCTGCTAAAGTACTAAGTAGTACTGCTGTAGTCTGTCCTAAAATCAATTCCTAATGTTACTGTAGGAGCAAACATAAAACTTGATGTATGTTTCTCCAAAGGTTAATATCATATGTTTCTGATTGAGCAAGAAAAAAAAAAATCACTTCCTTACAGGGTGGATTTTGTTTTGTCTCTTGTGCAGGCGTGGAGGAGGGGAAAACCCTTGGAGGATTAGGAACAGGACCGAGACCCCAAGTTACTGTGTAAAACCCAGACAGGGGAATTGTTTCAGAAAGCTGCTCTAGAAACTGAGACAATTTAGTGTTTTCTGTCCATATCCCCAAGGGCAGGTGATAGTCACATTGCAGGTGACAGCACAGCCAGCACCAGTGGAGAGGTCAGAGCTGGAAATGACAACGGGTACCAGATCACCCAGAGGGACAGCCTATCCCAAAGTGGATGGCTGAAGCTTTCCTTACTTTGTTTTTCTTCTGGTTGGACAGAATACAGATTTTCAGTCTACCTGGAGGTAGGTGGATATATCCATCAGGAACACTCTTCCAGCTTTGCAAGTGAAGAGCATCTGACTCTGCCCAGCCTCCTGGGTATTTCACTGTGAGCAAGCAATGTGCTGTGCTCTGATACTGTTACATGAATCAGCCAGTGCTTCTCTTTGGTATGCTCTAAATTGCATGATCAAGCATGGCTCTTAATAGCTAAGTGATGATTCATTTATGATGGCACCAGGACAATCCAAGTGAGTTTTTACCTTTTATCCTAAATGTAATGCGCTCCACGTATTCCAATTCCAGCAAGGTCTGAGCAAATTCAATAATCAGACCGGTATTCAGCACTTTTTTATGCACAGATCTAAACCCAATTGCTACTAAAATTTTAACGAGACCAGCCTTTTGCATTAACTGCATAACAAGAAACACAAGGTTGCCTCAGGTCTAGGGGTGTTTGCTCTGCCCTGGATGTGAGGGGCTTTAGTCTCAGGTTATGGAATACCACATAATTCCGTGTGCTTTAACAGCTGCAAGAGGAGATGGAGAGACTCCAGTTGGGGCTGGAGATGAGCAAACTGCAGTGCCCTTCTTGTCCCCAGCTACTCAGGCCCATTAAAACAAAACATGAATGTGTTAAGTACATTCCCAATATTGCTTTTCTGTGTAAGCAAATGCAAGCAGGGAGAGAGGCTGTGTGATGGGGACTGAGAGACGAGACAATCTTTTAGTGAAAATGTTGTCTGTGATAGAAAAAGAGTTAGGGAGTGCTTGAGTTATACAAACATTCCTGAAATAACAGGAAAACTTTAGCAGATGTTTCCTCCATCTAATTTTCCCTCTTTCTCCTCTTTTTGTGTGTGGCTTTGCAGATCTCTCTGCTCTCTAAAAACTCCTTTTGTATGAAGGGCCCACATTAAAATGTCAGGTTTTATTTTTCCAAAAGACAACTGCCAGAAATGAAACCCTAAATGCTCGTTTCAGAGCCAGGCAAGGATCTCTAGGGAACTGCTGGGAATCCCACCCCTATTTCTGATTAGGTTTTCGTCAGCAGTGTAGGAGCCAAATTCTCAGTTGCCTGAAGGCTTTCATCTCAATGAGAATCAGACTCAGAGGAGCTCTAAGGTATCAAATTGTATTTACTGTCTCTGTTAGTTATTGGCAAGGCGTCTGAAAATACCTTGGGATTAGTGTTTTGATTAGAATTTGATCATAACTTTATAAAACACAGATAAAACTGATCTCATTTTCTGAGCCAAGAACTCAGCAGATTTGAGGAAGGAATAACTTTTAGCAACACTTTCTACGAGGAGCTTTGGAAAGGATCAAAACCCACTGCTGAGCAGACCAAAGCGATCCCTGACAATTTAGGATTGGAGCAAGAACTTTTGTCAGCTAATTACTCAGCACCCTTCCTAGCAAAATTTGCTTGAGCACCCTCTAATGCTCTTGGTCACAGCTGGAGCTGGCATGGAAACCACAGAATCCCCTGAGCTGGAAGTGACCCACAAGGATCGTGGAGTCCAGCTCCTGGCCCTGCACAGGGCACTTCAAGAATCATACCATGTGCCTGAGAACATTGTCCAAATGCTAAAAAGGCAGATGGATTGTAAACAAGTTTCTACACTTTTATGGCAAACAGGACATCATTTGTTCCTGTTGATCCCAGTGACAGCAGTGGGTCAGCCTGGCTCTACAAAGTTCCACCCTCAAGCCCCTTTTCAGTGAACAGACACAGTGAACGTGAGCTATTCAAGTATAATGAATCCATATATATACAGACACATATAATCAAACATAATAGTGGCTGGGGTGGGGGGATAAGCACTAAAGAGCCATAAAATGAGGGGTATTGTAGGGTGTCAGATTATAGCAGAAGGGTTGAAACACACGGCTCCTCCTTGGGTGCACCCCAGCTCTTCCCTGTGCTTGCCCTCTTTACCTGCTGTACTCACAGCAGCAAAGGCTGTCTCAGTTTCCTTCTCTCACAGCAGAAAGGGCCTTAATCTCACACTTTATGAAATGCAGAACACAGAGAAAAGGCTAATAAATGACAGATGATGAAAACACCCTGCCTGGTTACCAGGGGTACTCCCCACCCCCTGTGCAGGGACACACCTAGGAAAGGGGTCCATTTTCCAAACTGCATTTTTCATGGGCCATCCTTGGACCCTGGGGATGTTTCATTAACGGTTGGACTCGATGATCTTACAGGTCTTTTCTAACCTAAATTATTCTGTGATTTTGCTTTGAGGGGAAGTAGCAGTGGGAAGCCGGGAAGGGTCTCCTGCCAGCCTGGGCAGCCTGCGGGTGGCTTTGCCCTCTGCTGGATAAAGCCAGACCTGCTGATTTTTACTGATAGCAGATATTTTTGCCGAGAGGAACGTCACATTTAGGGAACAGTTCAGCACAATGAATATTTTCAAACCTATTACCTTGCTCTGTAAGGCAGCTGCAAATTTGCATTCAAGGTCTGAATAGACTCCTGCATTCAAGGAAGGAGTGGGTTTAGGAGCATTCATGTAAGTTAAAGGACTGGGAGACACAGACACTGCATTGCACAATACAAAAAAAAAAAAAAAAAAAAAAAGGGAAGAGAAAAGTGGCAGGCTGTGTCTGCTGTCCTTTATTGTGACCGTCCTTGCTTCTTTGCAGCCTAATACACTCAAAGCAATTTCAAGTAAGCCTATCAAGATGGCAAATCCAAAACATATTTGAGTTATTGATTCAAATAAAGCAGCTCAAATACATCTTACTTTGAAACCTGTTTGCAGTAACAGGATATGCCATCTGCTTCTTGCAATAGTATAGGCCAGAGACTTCAGTTCCAGAGACATATGGAAACTGTGAAGGGCTTTATTCATTTTTGATTACGAAGCTTCAGAAGGAGAGGCCATCGCCTTCAAAATCCCATGGGGGGTGAGGTGCTGGGAGCTCCTGTGTGCCAGCCTTCTCTGGCTGGCTCTGGCTGGAACCCTGCTGGGGTGGGCATGGGGAAGGGGGTGCCAAGGGTGCCAGGGCTGTCCAAAACCATTTGGTGGCTTGGCAGTGTCAGGAGACCACAGACAAGGACAATGGCCATTCAAGGTTGTGTCAGGAATTTGGGGAATCATTTAATGACCAGTGCCTGGGACCAGCTTTGGGAGTTTCAGGAGCAACTTTGGGTGGGAAATAAGGTGAGTGACTCTCCAAAGGCAGAAGCATTCTCCTTCTCCTCTAACACACTGATCAACCCACAGTGTGCTTTTAGCTGGATTTGGAGGGGAAGGCACCTCTGTGTCCTTCCCTCACCCAGAGGCTCAGGTTGGCCAACATCCCCTT
Source organism: Climacteris rufus (assembly GCA_013398175.1). Classification (NCBI taxonomy): domain Eukaryota; kingdom Metazoa; phylum Chordata; class Aves; order Passeriformes; family Climacteridae; genus Climacteris; species Climacteris rufus. Next base: position 3,314,180 of record VZRZ01005624.1, read on the forward strand.
CTACTGTGATATCCCCTGAGGAAAGAGAAATGCACTGACACCACCTGGCACTTTGCAGCCCATCATAAGACCAGGTTTCTGCTTCAAATAACACCAAGGACTAGTCACAATACAGTCATAAACAATGTCACCCCTTTCATTTATAGTTTTAAAGCCCTTCCTTAATTTTGGGTTCAATCCAGCAAGTTCCTGAAGGGAAAAAGGGTAAATGGTTTATCAAAGATCACCCATAGTGGTACTCACACGGTGAGAGATGAAACAAAGCCCTTCAGACCACCCATGCACCCCCACCAAAAGAAAACTGCAGAAACTACATTTTCTTATCATACATCAGCTCAAATAGATATAAACACAAACACACCCAGGGTATCATCTCCTTTTGACTGATTCCAGCCCAGTGCCATTTCAAGTAGCTGCAGCATGAAATCCAGTTATTTCATATTGGCTGTGCTGTACTTGGAAGAAAATAACATTAATTTTTATTGTAGCAAACAGCCTTAATTAAACTTGCAAAATAAATACGTAGTCATACAGACTTTTTTCGTGTTGGAGCTTGGCATTAATCTTTATTATTGTTATTAAGTGTTAAGAGATGAGAACATTTTGATGAATAATAACAGTGCATACCCAATCAATGCATATTTAAAATTTATGTTTACAAAAGGCAGTGGCATGAACATACGACTTGTGAGCTCCGAGGCTGTTATGGCCAGATAGATAAATGCCAGTAATTCATCATGTGCTGTGGGGATTAGGGAGATGAGCAAGAATACTTTTCACAGCTCTGTGGCAAACAGGCAGCAGTGATGTGCCTGGTCTGTATCCCAATCTCTGCTCCCATATTTCATCCTCAGAGACACGAGGTGAAGCTCAAAGATAAAGCAAGCCTGAGACTTTGCTGTCTGTTCATGGTCACTCATAACAATTGTTTCACAGTAAATAAAACCAGAAATAAATTCTACATTATTTTGCCTGGTTCTCAAAAGAGATGAAATCTTGAAGCATTTTGGTTTTCTTTATTATTTCAGTGATTTACAGTTGGAAAAATAGGAGTTTATATCCATTTAAGTTCAGCTATAACCCTGAACTGAAGTCAAAGATCTCAAAAATGGAAGTTCAGACAGCCCATGGCTGGGGTCTTGCTCAGGACTCAGAAGATTCCCCGAGTTCCCTGGAGGCCCTGAGGTACCATCACTGTCACCCAGCTCAACTCTCATGTAACAAGACCTCTGAAATGTACCCAGCACTACCCAGATTTAATCCAGGAATTTGTGGATCATGGAGACGATGTCTAAGAGAAAGAAATCTACCTTAACTCAGAGACCACAATGGCCACAGAATTTACCACATCCCTTCATATGCTGTCCCAGAGCTTAGTTAACTGTTAATTTGCCACATCCATTGAAAATGGTTTGAGTGACTGACTAACTTGGTGTTGAGAAATCAGACTCTTATTTTAGGCCAAACTTCACTCAGTTGAACACCCTTGCTGTCCTTAAGGTCTGATTTCAATCCCCATCTCTACCCCAGACATTTCCTGTCACCCTGGGGACAACTCCCTCTCAATGTACCTCCAAGGCCATCTGCCCCAACAACACATCCCTTGTCTGCCTTGTCTAGTTCCATCACATCTTTCTTCCAGCTCAGGATTTTCCTGCAGATACATGGCACTCACATGCTAGCAATTTGCTATCAACCATGACTTCTAGCTGCTATACAAATATTTAATAACAATTTAAATGCTGAACTTGATGCTGGACTTAATCTCACCATCAGGCTGGATCAAATCCACCCATCTGTGAGATAACTCACATTTGATATGTTAGTTCAGACTCATTTCTTTGTCTTTTACAAATAGAAATAATATAACAATTACAATATGTTTGCATTCAAAATTATTCTCATTTCAGTTAACTAATTCAAGAGCCAGCTCTCTGATTTTCATTGCACATGCTATGAGAGGGTTGGGGGGTGGCTGTAAGTCCTATTAGCTCTACATAAACACTCACTGGCAATTCCCCAGTGGGCAATGGTGAGAGCAGGAGTCGTATGGGGACTTCACTGTGCACACCCAGCATGTCTAAATTCCCATGTTGCCCATAGTTTACAGTAAAAGTACACAACCATGGCATGGGAAAGTAAATAACTCCTCTGCAGCCTCTCAGTGCATTTTCTGTGTATTTTTGCCTGCACCCAGGACACTGACCAGGGCTTCACCTCGCTGCAGCTGGGCTCTCACAAAACTCCAGGTTCAGAGCACTGTGCCCTGCTGTGAGTGGTGGCACGGAGAGCAGGTGACCTGCAGACCTTTCCAAACCACACAGCAGACACCCATTGCTCAGCTGAGCCTGTGTGTGCAGAGTTTCCCTTAATTGCAGAGGGGTCACTTTGAGCTCAGTGCATGTAGGACACAGCTGGAGATGAGGAGCAAGACCCAGACCCGAGGGTCCAGGCTGCACAGACATCCTCACTGTGCCCTTCTGCACAACTGCAAAATGCTGGCTGGTGAGAACATCTCGTTTTTCAGCTCCCTGCCCTTCCTGCTCAGCAGTGAAGTCTCTCCACACATGGAGCTCTATCTGAGGTACAAGCAGGATGTTATCCTTCCTCCCCTCTTCCCTCCATCACAGCCTCTTTGGCTTTGCAGTATTGTCACTCCAACCCTTGTGCAGCTGAGTCGGGATACGAGTGTGGCTGTGCACACCCACCCAAGAGAGCTGCAGCAGTATGGCAGCTCCTTCCAGAAGGGGTTAAATCCCCTCATACAAGGCAGAGTCTGACCTGGTTAACAAAAGTCCTTAACAAATGGCTAAATGTATTCCTAATGCAGAACGTGTCTCTCAGTGAGAAGCTCCACTGCCTGAAAACAGTGATTCACAGCGAATTTAAAGACTCTGTGCATTTTATCCTCCCTTGTACCAGTTAATATCAAGCAGTTACACTGATGAATCTCACAGAGAATCTCCTTGCTGTGATATAAATCAGTGTAGCTCTACTGAAGTGATGGAACTGTGCCTATATATATCAGCTGTGCAGCTAGCCCTATGTATTTGCCAGAGAAATAGCAGGACTTAAGACAAGGAAGCAAAGTCTAAAAGCCTGAACTAAAACCAAACCCAAAATATAGAGGATACAGAAAGCATGAACCAAAAAAAATCTCCCCCTATGGTTCTGATATCTTTTGATACCATCAGCTCATTTCCATTAAATTATAACAACAGCACTCTACACTCACAGGAATTTTGCCACAGACATCACTGTGGTCACCTCAGCATGATCAAGTCTAAGCAGGAAATAACAAATTCAGCTAAATCCCACCTACAATTTTCTTATGGGATCTCTTTATGTATTTTACCCACCACAGGCATCCTCCCTCAGAAATACACAGTTTACATGCCTTTGGTATTTTTCATGGTTCATTACTCAAGGTAATTTATGACAAGTTTATGCTACTATAGTACATCATTTTGTAATTTTCTGCAATAAAACCATTGCACTGACTAGTCTTGGTTCTTTATTACATCTGAGGTCACTTGAAAGGGTAATTTCATCTACTGAACATTAAATCCTGCAATAATTCAATGCTTTGAAGATATTTGAAAGCAGTACTCTCCTCCTCTTCTGCAGGAGCATGTGGCCAGCACTGAGCATAGCATGGAGCCAGGTATGGCTCAAGCTTTGGCTGGAAGAAACCACTGTCAGGGCTGCAAAACACCTTGGTGGTCACCTCTGAAATTCTTAACGTGGTTGGAGTACCTTGGGAGGATCTGTATGATAGGGATATGCTGAATGCCTAATCTTTTATCAACAGACCAATGTGCACAAGGCCACCACAGTGGACAGACTCACAGTTACAGAAAGAGCTTTGGGATGGTTGGAGCAGCCTGTGGACCTGTCTCAACGGGGTTTGCTTCAGTGGGAGCTAACCAGGCTCTTGAGCATTTTCTCCACCACTGCTTGCACAGCCAAACCATTTGGACCCCTTGAGATCCTCTAAACTTGATGAATTTGCTGCTAAAATGCTCAAGGAAGCATAGCAGCACAGAAACTGGCTAAGTAATAACAACAGAACAGATTTAATATTGCTCCATATCCTCCAGCTTCACCTCAGACCCCCGAGGACTCCAGGTTTTGCCCACACCAGTGAAGAGCAAAGCTTTGCATTCAGGGTGGTCGTGGTGGAGTAACAACTGCTGTGGTGAAAGAAGTGATTCAGGGGATTAGCACACCAGTATTTTTTCCCTGCAGAAGCCATAAGCAAGTTCTCCCATCCCTGCCAAGAGCTCAGAGCCTTCAATGACATTTTAAAATTGTCTCGCCATAAACTTTTAAAAACAATGTTTAAATCATCTCCTGCCTTGGAAAAACTTGAGAAAGAAGAGAATGAGAAAAAAAAAAATCAATAACCTGTGAGAGGCCTGAGCTACAGACAAGTAGGAAAAAGGGATGTCCTGAACAGCCCAGCACCAAGGGCAGTGATACTGACTGCCAGAACTGCTATTGAGCTTTTCTGCAGTTCTGCCAGAGCTGAAAGAGTACTAGAAAGAAGGAGAGACTCTTCCATCCCTCTGCTTTACAGTTCTTTTCTGGATAGGAAAACTTCAATTTTCCCCTCACTGCTTAAAGAAATGCAGTGAAAGCTGGCATCAACCCTGTCTAAAGAGAAGTGAGTTTGGTTCAAATATCCACCATGTGCCTTCCATACTGACAGCTTTTGCTTTGTGGGTGACCTCAGTGGCAGCGGGACATGGACCAGAAGTGAGGGAATTACTGTTGGATCCTTTTCATTAGAAGACTAAAAAAGCTGTCGTCCCATCTTTTTCTTTCCTGGCTGTATAAAAATTCTTCTTTAGCAGGCATTGCAAGGGCAGATCACCTTCACAGGACCTTTGAAAGATGCTGGGGCTGTGTCTGACCTGGGTTGGATGGTGGGGGAAGAGCCACAAGCTGGCACGGAGCTGGAAAGAGCAGTAGCTCCAGCAGAGACTCCCCATCCTTGAGTGTGCACATCCTACATGAGAGCCAGTGAGAGATTCCTGCCCACCCCTACCTGTTGGCACTCACCACTCAGTGGTGAGAAGCCCAGGCTCTCTTACTTCAGAGTTCAGCCACATACAGTTCTGAAAGAAAATGATGATGAGCAGAATGCTGGAATACCTCCAGTGAGTTGAAGAGGATTCTGTAATACACAGAAATGTGCTGATTGCAAGTGTTGATGCCTGGGACACACTGAGGCTGGAAACTGTTCACATCTTCCTCCACTTTTCCTGCCCTCTAGGATTTTCCACTATATGCATTTCTTCATTACTTTCCTTCTTTCTCTACAATTAACTCCTTTGTTTTCCTACTAACGCCTGTATTTCACCACTGCCTCTCTGCTGTCTTTCTCTAGCACAGGAGGGGAGGAGAGAGGATAGGGTTGTTTGCAGGGAAAATTTTGGTAGCTCACCTTTGCCATCTCACTCCCTGGCTACTTAACCATGGAGCTGTTCAGGAGGGGCAGGGGTAATTGCAGGAGTGCTTGGACAGCAAAGAGGTTGGAATAAACAGATGACTCGGATGCTCTGGACAAATACCAGGTATGACCTCTGCTCTTCAGTTTTACCAGCCCAGTGTTTTGCTGTTTCCTCCCTACACCTGCCCTAACCAAGCCTGTGTCTGAAGAAGCTGTGAGCCCCTGCACAGGAGAACTTAGATGTAAGATTTCCTGGGGGATCTTCACTTCTTGCCTTCCTCCTCACTTAAAGGCAAAAAAGTAGCCTTGAATATGAACTTCTGATTTATGAAAGAAGGAACCCAAGCACACTGTGCTTGTTTCAGATGAGTTGTTAGTCATCAAACTAACTTGTGCTCAGTCTCCAGTGATTCCCAGCTTCTGCTGTAACATCCTGCATTGCTGTTTCCTCCTGAATTTCAATCAGGTGTCATTACTGTGTGCTGACCACATTTTGCTCAGGATAGATGACTCTCATAAGATGCTGGAATTGCTCAATGCAGTGAACTTATTCTCTTTAAGAACCTGAATCACACTAAGTGCTTCACTTACCATCTGCTTTTTTGATTTGCTTACTCTTGTACTCACACTGTCTGCAAGAGACATTTGTTTCTTTGCCTATAAAGTCATGGTCCAGAAGAAACTGCAGTGTTGTCAGCAGAGCGCTGAAATATGGTTTGAGAATGGACCTACAAAAGAGGTTGGAAATAAAACTTAGCACACAGTCAAACTATCTGTAATTGGATTTTGAGACCAAAACATTATAATGAAGAGAGTGAAAGAAATAAACAGGACCATTTATTTTACTTGATCATTAGCAAAACTCCTTGGTTACGTGTGGTAATTGCTGGCAAAGATTTACATACAGAAATTGTGCCTGAAAATGTTTAAACCCGTTTCTTTATAACAGATCCACTACCAGCATACCAATTACATGACATAAAATGTATTGAGCTTGGAGAAATCCCACAAGGCTTTCAGCAGCATAACCTGCTAGCCTTTCCCTGCTCTGTGCTTGGTATTGCTTCCTGCATGGACTGATTTAAGCAAGGAATATACATTCTCAGCAATCTGTCATGTATGTTTACAAAATTATCCCTAGAGAAGCCTACAGGTCAGCCTGGGAATGAGGAGTGACACAAGATCAAGATCTTCAGTCCTCACTCTGGTAACATACTAATGGATCATAATGGGTGATTTTGTGTAAGCAAGACATGGGGGTACATCTCCATTAAGAACATTTCTTATCAGCCTATGTTTTAAGAAACCAAAGTTTAGAAACTTGCTAGAGTTTACATCCATTAAAATAAAGAATGAAGCCCCAGCTTGTTCCCCAGAGAATTTACCATCCTAGGGGTTGATTTGAAGGCCACTGGTAGAAAATTTATTGACTTCAGAAATGGAGTCCAGTGGTTAAAGAGCCAAAATGCAAAAGGGCAGAGGCAAGGAGGGAAGGAAACAGCCATACCCATGAATATATAGAGATTTACCTTTAGAGGGAGGATCTACAAATGAGAAAGGTGTCGGCTCATTTTGTGAGCTGGGTTTTGATATGAAGGGGACTAGAAATAGGAAAATGCACATGCTTTCCACTGCCTTTACCTGTTTCTGAGCTGGTCTGCCTATCTTTTGTAGGAAAAAAGCATCAAGACTTTGGCTGTGCAGCCTTTGCCAAAAAGTCCCTTCCTGATCCTCCTGCAGTGCAGGGAAATGGAGCGGCAAGGGGAAGATGGGCATGACAGATGTCCACACTTGAGCCAGTCATCTCAGGTTTTGCACAAAGTATCTGGGTTAGAGAGCACATTGCCCATTTGCAGCTCTGGATGTCGCTCCAGCTCCTGAGGCAGTTTCCAGTGATCCAGAAAAGGAATGTGTTAAGGACACCAGTGCCTCTCCTTTCCTCCAGACAGGCAAGGTGGAAATGGCCCCCACCCTTCCAATGCCAGTGGGGCAAGGCTAGGGCTGGTGTTGGGTAGAGACAGGGTGAGCAAAGCTGCAGTTTAAGGTAGGTGGGAAGTACCTCTTCCTGGAGCTGCAGCTGGCAATACAAGCTATAAATTGCCATTATTTACAATTCAACAGATAGCAAAGGACATGGCCAGATAAGCAAATCAAAGAAAGTCTAATTTGATTTTCCTAATGTCATCTCACAGAATTCAGCTGAATTCTCACTTTCAACAGCTGAGGAGACAGCAAAAACCAGAAAGCAGGAGGGAAGCAGGATCAACAGCCACTGTCCCCAGAGCTGGAGGTCTTTTCATCTCCAGATCTAAAGATCCTGACCCAGCCACAGAAGAACATCTGGGCTGAATTTGGATCTGATGCTGCAGTTTATTTCTTAGCCATGCTTATCTCTAGCTCAGACATTGCATATTGCAAAGGCATTACTCATTGTCTGTTACAAAAGTTGTTTTTTCCCTACAAATACAGAGTAATGATTATTTGACTATTAGACAGCATACTTACTCCCTCATTACTGTTTATAAAAGCAGCAGGACAGAGACAAGGATAGTGCAATGGGACTGACAGGATGGGCAGTCAAACTTCAGAGGGAAGAGAGTCTTTCACTTTTCAGTGTATCAGAGTCCATACTTTAACACTTCCTGGACCTCAGGATGGGAGAGACCTAAGGTCTCCTGGATCACACCTTTGTTATGAGTCCTAAGGCTTAAAAAACCCCTCATATTTGAAAGTTTACAGCCTCTCTGTCTATTAGAATCAATATTTTATGCATTTAGAGGAATGACTGGGTAGAAGTGACCTGTGAGAGCAGAAAGACGAGAAGAGCAGGGAGGTAAAGTGACAGGCTGGTAACAGCAGAATGACATTTTATGGTTCCGAGACTCTTTGCTGCAGAGCTCACAGGGATAGAGAGTGCTGACAACAGCTGATGTGTTCTGCTCTCCCAGCCCTCAGCCAGTCCTGGGCCTGCTGAACAGGCACCTGACCTTTCTGGAGGAGCATGAAGGCAGGTGGATGTCACATTTGTTCAGGACACTGTCATGTAGCTTTTGTCTACTCCAAGCAAGTGCCTTAAACACACCAGAGTGGTGCAGCACCCCACTAGAGCTGCTGGCTGAAATGCTTCTTGTGCTATGCTGCACTTTTAGGCTGTACTTTCTTGTTTAATGATGCCCTGGAAGACAGAGAAGTGAGGAAACCCAGATAACCTGTCTAAAATTGGCAGAGAAGGTCCCTGGTGGAATGAGGGAAGGAAGGACATGATCTGTACTCATGCATTCTTCAAACCCTGCCATGAGGCATTTTACAGCCACTCTAGGTCCTCCAGACCCATGGAGTCACAGGTATAACTGCTCAGATGCATTACCTGGGATCTATTTTCATCATATTTTCATATTTGGGCACAGCCTGGGTTGGTGCCCCACTGTGCTGGACATGGTACAAGGACCACAGAGCCAAGACTTGAAGTGATGGACCCAAGTGGCAGGGCTACAGGTGAACACAGCGTGGTAGGATGGCTTGGATTTTACCTCCCAGCCAAACTTTGCTTCCTTTCCAGTCATTTCATTCTCTCATGCTGCTATCTTTGCTCATTGGAAAGGCACATCTTGTGCCATTTCCCCTGTTCCATTTTAGTCCCAATACTGACAGTGGAATGAATTAATGGCACACTCTTTTCTAGTCTAGTAATCTTTGTCACAAAAGTGAGGGAAAGCATGCAGTGAAAATGAAGATCTATCAGCACTGCCATCTGACTGATGGCTCACTCTGAGAGCTGATGCTAAGATGAGAACAGAAGATGAAAAAAAATCTTTCTTATTTCAATACCAAGAACAGTACACAGAACCTGTATCCATCTTTGTGACAAAGGCTGCAATGAAAATGGCAGCATGCTGGAATGTCACTGTACCCTCAATGATGGGCTGTAATTTCAGCCCCTTCCATGGGCACTGCAGGCACTCAGCACTCTGTCTGCAGGTTAAAAATGCCTGTCACTCACCCCATGTACTGCATCTTGCCATCACCTAGATGGTATTTCAAGCCCTTCGCACCACACAAGCTTTATCACACATCCTCTTTTCTTAGAGTTAATTGGGCAGGGACACCAAGTGCAGTGTGTTTGTTTTCTCAGAGTCAGTAACCAGCCACATTTGATGCATGCACTTTTTATACACAACACCAGCTAAAAAACAATGTATTGAAATGAAATTCATTGCACACATCTTCAGCTGTCACGCTGCAGGCATGTTCTTCACTGACCTTTTCCTCTGCTCCAGCTTTTAGGATACCACAAGCCTCCCTGAACATTCACAGGAGCAAAAATAAGACTGTTCTTGTTTTCTCTACCCCCTAGCAAATCTTAATATTTCCTTTTTTCAAGACAAAGGCACAGCTGGATACTACACAGCTAAGATGCTGTTGTCCTAGGAACAACCTGGGAAAAGTTGGTTTAGGCTTTAGCTCTGCTGGTAGAATTTTTTGTGAATTTTGAAGACATTGCTTGTATCCAGATCCATCTTGGGAGCAGGAAAAGCCTTGACCTGAAAGAGGATCTGTGTGATTAATGCTATACAGGAACAAACAAGAGTGTGTGCTGCTGGAGTGAAGGATAAAATATTCATCTGCACAGCAAACCAGCTTTGCTCATCAGTGGGAGCCCTTCCCTTGCTGGATTTAAGGACAATCCTCTGGAGATTACAACTTTTCACCACTTTTTCACCACTTTTTCACATTTTCACCACTCTGTGGAAGAGAACCATACTCCCTTTCTTTCCAGGGCAATGTCAAGGTTCCTTCTTGGAGTTGGGCCTTGACAAGGGGTTGGAGAGAGGCAGGAGGAGATGGGTAATCCAGGGATTGCCCTCCTGACTTCTGAATTCAACAATTTCAGGAGGGGATGAGGCAGGCCCTGGACATCTTCTCCTCCAGCTTTGGCAAAGGCAGTATGAGCCCATCAAGAGTCTGGTGCTGATGGGCCATGACAGGTATGCAGGACTCACTCTTTCCAATAGGATGGGGCATTTGGCAGCAATTCAGCTCCCTTTGTATTGGATCTGTCCTGTTCCAAAGCCCTGGGTTTCCTAATCCTCACTTGTTTCCTGCTTTGAGCAATTTACATAGTTATTAGGCCCAGCTCTCATTCTCTTCTCTAAAACATGCAGAGGACAGGGCTGAATGAGAGGGGAAATTTGATTGCTTAGTATTTTGTCTGCCTGTTACTATCGGTAGGGAGCAGCTACACAGCTTGGCAACAGCCTGCAGAGAGCCTGAAATGCTCTAAAATTAAAAAGACCCAGATTCACACCTCCTGACTCCCCATTCTCACAGGCCAAAAGGAAAAAAGAAAGGAAGAAAGAGAGACAGAAAGGGAAGAGAAGATCATTTGTTTGCAGAATGTTTCTGTATGTGTCTTTTGCAGAAGGTTAATTGGAAAGGGTGTTTCTATGCCAACAGGGGCTGAGAACAGACGGCTGAACCTGGAGAAGCATCCTCCCCCATGGAAGAGTGTTGGACGCATGGATTGTGTGGCCCAGTGGCTGCACGTGGAGCGAGCCAGCAGGAGATACAACTCCTGGACACAAATCTCCCTTCCTGCAAGGCTGGAGGAATTACTTGACTTGTCCCCTGCCCTAACTCTGACTGCTTCTCTGGTGGGCTCCAGTCTGTGATTTTTGGACCTTACCCCCTTGGGCAGAAGTTGGCAGCACTGGGCTGAACTGGGCACCTGCAGAGGGCAAGGCAGGTCCTTCCCATGCTGCGCAGCCCTCCTTGGGAAGGGTGAGCAGGAGAAGCCCCAGACCAGCTCAACAGCCAGGTCTGGAGCTGCTGGAATGGCTGCTCCCCCTGTCCAGCGAGGGGAAGGCACCGGGGCATGGTGGTGGTGGCTCAGCTGTGTGGGTCTCTGGGACTGATGGGATTTTTGCCTTGGACAGTGGAGCCCTGGTCTGACTGCAGGGTTTAGAAACAAATGCCATAAAGTCACAAAGTACTAGACCCTGCGAGGTGTTCAGTTATCTGTTCCAACCCCCTCCCCTCAAACATATTTCAAGTCTGGGGATGAACACAAAGAATGTTTTTAAGGGAAATCCTTTTAATAAGTACATCTCAAACCTCCAGATAAAATTTAAAAAATACAATGAAGACTTGGCTTAAAACTACTCAAAGAAGGCAGAGTATGTTGTGGTTCTCAGTGACTCATTTTTCACACAAGGACCATAATTGAAGATGGCTTTCAGGACTGTCTTGGGAGGAAGCTCCTGCTCCACACTTTTCCATTCTGAGACATTTGAAGTGCAGATGGGGAAGGAGGCGGCTTAGGCAGCCTCTGGATGAGAAGCTACAAATAGGCTCTAAATGGAAGTGTAAATCATTTATCCTGGGTTGCTGAGGTGGGTTACATAACCACAGTGGTAGACAGGTCTCCAGGACATTTAGATCATTCTCTCCAGGCCGAGTTCAGCACCTTTACACAGGTCTTCAGAGGCAAAAACAAAGTGCCCTGCAAGACCAGCTGAGGTCTTGCAGCTGGACTGCCCAACACCCCTTGGATCAAGCACAGTTTTGGCCTTTGGTCAAAGTCATTTCTGTCTTAGCTTGTGCCTGCAGTGATTTCATCAGATTTTTTTTTTCCCAAGTTAATCTCAAAAGAACCAACGCCACTTCAATAAGCTATTTCTTTAAATCAGCCTTGGAAATAATTACCAAGAGACAGAGCAACTACAAATCTGTACCCTGCATAATGGCTGAGCCACTTTCCATATGGGACAAGGCAGCACTTTGCTGCCTGCCATGGTCAGTAATGAAACCACTGCACAGCTCTGCTCCTCCCTTTGATCTGCAGCATCTGCTGAGGTACCTGCCTGCCTCAGGGTCAGTGCACTTCACAGCTTTAACACTTGCCAGAAGACTTAGTCAGCATCTCTAATATTCATCACAGAAACACCTTTCCAATGCAAGTGTTGTATGCCCCTGTATCTGTTCTTAATCAACACATAGATCCTGTCTGCACTGAGAAGCCTTGCCAAGGTAACTCTGAAATGATGGCTTAGTTTATTCAAAGAAATGACATAAGCTACAGCAAGAAATACACTGACTCTAGTTACAGACACAAATTATCTCCAGGACTGAGTTAGAGATAAAAGTCCCACCAGCACAGCACTGCTCCTTAGGGATACCATTTTTTCATGACATTTCTAAGCCAGCACAAGTCATGTGAAGGCAGCTATGCCAGCATAAAATTTCTTTTGCCAGCAAAGAAGTGTTGGCCAAAAAATTTAAATTCTTAACTCTTATTGCTTTCCCAGGAGAAGTTTCTAGAATAGACTGAGCTGTAATTTGAGCACTGGGGACAGAGTAATCTACTCCATTTGAAATCACTCCTCTCAGAGGTAGGCAAGGTACCTCCAGGAGCTTTTATTTTGTGCTACACCATGCTGCTTGCAGTGCCCTCACATCACGTAATTTTCTTCTTGGTTTATACAGCCAGGGCCTCTCTGCACCAAAGAAAATGTTCCAAGCAAATAATTTAGGAGATGAGCCACTTCATTTGTGTGTGAGGAAACAACTCGCCAGAGAGCTGTGAGGCAGCAAATGGCATCAGCCTCTTCCAGAGCCTTGCTGGGCGTGTTCCTTGCAGAGGATGGTGCTCAGTGCAGGTCCACCCACAGCATCCTGTGCCCAAACCCAGCAGCTGCAGCAGCTTCAGCTGCTTCTGCTACAGCAGAGAGGAGTGTGAGAGACAACCTCCCTACTGCCATAACCCCGACCCTCAGCAAGTGCCACAGGAATTTCCAAAAAATACCTAAACTATGCAATAACCACCTAATTTTACTGATTCTTCGTGCCTGTTTGATGTGTGCTGTGGGCTCGGCCAGGCAGGTCCTGCTCACCTCAGATCTAGAGCAGCTGACCAGGGAGGAAGGGAGGAGGCAGAGCTCATGTCCTGCTTGAAATTCCTCAGGAACGCACTCGGACGTGGTGTCTGTGCTCTTGGCCATGCTATGTGGATTGTAATGTTTGTGTTTCTGCTATTCTCTAGGTGCAGGGTTATAAAATTAGCATTCACATTCAGATTTATAACCCAGTAAAGGCGAGTTCCCTGTAATAAAAACAAGCTCATTTATGAGACCAGATTTCAGGCATGACTTGCAAGAGGGAAAACAACATCCTGTGTAATTCTAATGGCTCACACCTCAGTGGGCAGACACAGAAGACATTTTTCTGCAGCTCTGCTTCTTCTCCCAGCCGTCCCTCATCTGTGCAGTGTCTGGGGGTCATTTGTGAAGTCCTCTGATGCTTCTCTGAGCTGCAGACGTGGCACCGACCCTCTGCAGTGATCCCAGGCCCAGGGTCTCTGCACATACACCCTGGGGCAATGGGAACAGCTTCAAACCCTCCCTCAGCTTCCCATCCCACACTGATAAACACCCTGGGCCAAGTTTCCTGCCTGAGGTGCCAAATGGTGGCCACAGAGGCTGGGCAGGGAGGAAAGCCCATATGCTGCTGCACTGCTGTCAGTGCCCTCATGGCCATTCAATATGGGCAGGCAGCACTCTTGGCACACTTGCTGTGGCACATTGTGCCTGGATCCATCCCCAGACAGCCAGGCATCCTCCTGCCGCCCAATCTGAAGCAGGAGACCCTGGAATCAAGGAGGTGGGAAGCACCTAAGGGTGGTTTTGGACTGGCCGAGTTGGGGGAACAAGGGGGACACCTCAGAGCATGCACCTGGATAGATTTTAGCCTCTGACACAAAAGGTTGTGAATTATGGGGCAGGAAAGCACAAGCAGTCAAAGACTAAAAGCCACAATTTCTCTCTCTGTGTTTACTATACCAATAAAATATCTTCATAGCAGCTGGCTGTAATGTAAATCCTCTTTAAGAACTAATGGCTGTGCAGGGGACCATTAAAAAACCAGCTCCATCATTAAGGCTGTTGGTGGGGAGACTCCGTGCTGTTATTCTGCAGGGAGGGCTGCTCTGCAGGGCTGCATGGAGCTGCTCTGGGCTTCACTGCTGTGCAGCAAACAGGCTCCCTGGCCCATGCACTGGATCATGGCTGGATTTCAGCGTGGATTTTCTCTCTCCAAATCAACAAGTCACTAGATATCAGCTAAATCAGCTCCACCTTCCTGCAGGCACCTACCATGGACTCTGATCATAATCTGCTTGCTGGCCATGAAGCTGGTGGGCTGCCACTAAGTGTGACCCCATCAGAGCCAGGAAAAGTCGGCTCAGAGGGGTCTGAGCACTGCTCCAAGCTCAAAGCCCTTCCCATGATCCAGCACAGGACAACACCAGTGGCAGAAGTGCAGTGCCCTGCTGCCTTTCTGTGCAGTGGGTGTGATGCACCATTCACCAGCAAACCCCACCTTGAGCAGCCTTTCTCTCTGCCAGCTTGTGAGCCTTGCATATATTTTCAGAGCTTTTTTAATGCAACATTTTCAGGAGTACATGATATAAAAAAAATTTTAAAATCAGCCGTCACCTGAAAAAGAGTTAATTAGTTGCAGAATCAGTTCCTTTTGAAGTAGTAATATAATCATTCACCTCTCTCTTTGTTCCTGGAGCATCTGCCTTTAATCTAACATCTTGCAGGCTTTCCAAACAGTGCCTGGCTCTGTCGTGCTGAGCTGCTGGGATGCTGCACCTGGAGGATGCTCTTCCACAGCTACAGAAACAGAGATACCCATGTCCCTCTCACCATATCTCAGGGTAAGGCTTGACTTCTTGGTGCCATTTGTCTGGAATGCTGTGAAGGGCACGGGGCAGGCTGAGGAGCACGACAGAAGCGATCAGAGCAGAGAGTCAGACAGCAATGCTGCCCTGCTTGATGGCCTTGATCCAGTTTTTCCTGTGTGGGAGAGTATTGGGAGAAACAAGGATTAAATCAAAGCACACCGCAGGGATGAGAGCCTGGGGCATTGCACTGATCAAACAGCAACTGCCTTTATCTTTCTTCCAGCACAGCATCCTTCCTCAGCTGTTCCTCTGAGCAGAGTTCTGGAATCACCTTGTATGCTGGGCATTTTGGCACCAGACCCAGGGTACACCAGCCCACGAGCAGTGGGACCAATACAGCCTCTGCCCAGCCCCCTGGAAACCCTCAGTGCCCCATCTTCTAAACCTTCTGACTCCACTGGGCCGGGCTGGAGTAGCCACAGCAGCTGTGACTCCCTGCCTGACCAGCAGCCTGCACTTCTTCACTTGTGCCCAAGCCAAACGAAGCAGATAATTGCTGCCCTCCCGCTGTGGTGGCTCCTGTTGCAGCAATCAGGGTCACTCTGCTCTGCCTGAGACCACATCCTGTAACACCACCGAGGGCTCCTCACTGCTCTTCCCCTGGGCTGATGCTGGCCAGTGGGTCCAGCAGGGACTGGGGATGGACAGACTGTACAGTCCCCTCAATCTCGATTTCTCCCTTCACCAGCTGCAGATGAGGCTCCCACATTAAGTTACGGGTTCTGTGGAACCTTTGCAATACCACGGGCTCCACTAGCACCAGTCTGTTATTTCTCAGGTGATGGCACAGATGCTGAGCCCAGCACCCCAAGTCCAGCACCCCGTGACTGCAGCCTCTTCCAGCAGCTGCAGCCAAAGCCCATGAAATGGGCTGACTCCATCACAGAGCTGTGGGTTCAGATTTATGCTTTGCAATGTGCTTTCAAGCAGAGAAGTTGGCACAAGGAGCATCCTCTTGCAGGGTTCTGGCTGGCAGCTGCCTGGCAGGATTTAATCAGTTATGTTCATGAAATCTGACCCAGCCTGCACCTGCTGACCTTGGCCCTGAGACGTGCAACAAGTCAAATGAACACAGGCTCACAGATCCATCACTATCTTTTTCTAAGAGCTGGTAATCACCCTTCCAGTGCATCTTGATGATCTTCAGATTATCAGCATATGGATCCCCACTTGCATTTATCAGATATTCACAGAGAAAGTGTCCTGTGTAAATTAAGGAGAAAAGATCATCCACGGATGAGACAAGTGAAATACAGCTGCATCTTCACACAAAAGCTTTCCTCCTGGTTATGTATGCGGGTAATTACTGCAGAGTTTGTGTCTCCCTGCTCCCACATAGGTGTAACGGAGAACACAAAAGTCTGAGTTGCTCATTATGAACCAACAAGCCCTGGCTCCTTTCTCTGAAGTCCAAGGGGCCTCACTCCTCCATGGCCAAATTGTCTCGGTGATCACTTCAAAAGAAGGAACCATAATGATGAGCTCAGCCCCAGTGAAAAGACACAGTAAGAGCAACTGTTTTTGCAAAAAAAATAAATCTTCTTCCTATTTGGAATAAATTTTCTTCCTATTTAGCACAGGTGGCGAGGAAATTACCCTGTAGGAGGAAAAAGAAAGAAAACATTGCCTTTGGAGCCTTTTCAAATGGGTGCGTGAATGTAGCCACCCAAAAAGGTTTCAGTGCATTTTGATTAGATGAGGAGTTTGGTGGGTTCATATTATTCTGTTATTGAGGTATTTGAGATAAACAAAACAAGCCAGAAAAGGGTGGGTGGTCACATGAAGGACTATCTCTAAATTAAATCCATTTACTAATTATGTAAAGATTAGCAGAGTGGACATGGCACACTCTAGGGCTCTGCAGGGTCACGAGGAGGAGGAGGAGGATTTCCACACTGACCTAAGGGATTCTCCCTTCCTTCCCAAAACTCATCAGACCTTCACAACAGAGCCATACTTGGTGTATCACAACTAACAATGTGTCCTGGCTGAATGTCCCACCTTGGCCATCAGGTGCTCAGGTTTGTGCACGGTAGGACTGAAGTCAGTGGCAATTCCAGAGTACATTCTATCCTGTGCACTATGCTGGAAGCAGTAACTGCAGGGAGGGTCGATGTTGTAACTCTATTTTTACAGCCTACTGAAGTTTTCACCTTGATCATTAGAAACCACAGTGCACAACAGATGGCTGATTGACGCCATGTAATTTGGCTTTATCACAGCCTTTCTCCTGACTTTCCTTTTTTTGGGGTCTGTGTGTGAATCTTTTAGCATTTCAAATATAAACTTCATTATAAATCATGTAGTAATTTTGCAACAGAAAATCTACAACCATATCATCAGGAACTGACCTTGGAATTAAATGTTTTCGTCTGAAGTTCTGACTTGATAAAATGTTCCCGCATTTCCATGCTTGGTGAAACTCATCGTGTGAGTAGGCAGCGTGAGATTTTCTGGGTCTGCTTTCCAAGCTTGGCTAATCACATAATTTTAATAGCAATAAATCACTATTTCAACAAAGGGCTGTCTCTTCAGCAGAGACATGCAACTTTTACTCACAAAGGTATGGATTTATCATGTTTATTAATAGACATGCTCTACTGCTTTGTCTTGCTTTGTGCAGTGCAAGCGATGACTCAGCCCTGTGCCATGGGCATGCAAATATTATTAATAAAACCTTATTCTGCCACATTTAGACAGATTATGGACAAATGATAAGGAGGGATTTGCATATAAGCAGCCCCATCAGAAGTATATGAGAGAGGATCATAGTTTCTGGTACATTAGATATGCCATTTCCTCTGGAGGGAAAAAAATACAAGATTCAGGTGGTTCTGCCCAAAAGTGTGTTACAGCCTCAAATGTGGTAAACACTCTGCTGGTGTTCGCTGTGGTGTTTCATCTTGTCCATAACTGGGGCATGTCAAGATAGTTCCAGAGGAGGATGTGCAGGGCTGAGGGATGGGGTGGGTCACAGCCAGGCCAGCTGCCTGTCCCTGGCAGGAGCTGTGCTGTCTCAACCCAGCACATGCTGCAGAGTTAAGAAATCAGAGATGTGCTCACCACTTTTGTGCTGCAAACATATGCAACTGCAGCTATTAATTACAGGGAGAAGATTGCTCATTGGAATAAAGCTACAATCATTCATGGGTATCCAACGACCTCCTAAGGTCTTTCTTGGGGTCCCACTGCTGCCCTGCTCTTCCCAGAGTGTTGCTGTATGGGTGGCAGTGGGGATGATTCAGTGCACAGTGAAGTGTTTCACTTTGAGGCTTTCATCTGTGCTTTGTGGCATCAGGATGTCCCTGACCAACCCCCAAGTCTCACTGCTGGCATGGGAACCCTGTGTGAAGACATCTGGCTCCACTGATATGTCACTGCTGCAAAAGGGAAACCAGCCAGCACTGCTGATGGTTGTCAGGTCCCAAAAAATCTCCATATTGTGGTGCTTTCAATATCTGCTTCTTATCATACCTGATCAGCACCACCAGCATAGGAAAACCTACAAAATACTAGTAAACAAGGCTTCCCAGGAGGGAGATAGACTCTCCTCCTTTTCCCCTCCCACTCTTTCTCTCTGTGCAGGCAAATTTAGCAGTGAGCCAAGATTTACAGCTTTAATTATGAACTTTAGCCCAAGCAGTCACTCTGGAAATATCCTCGTGGGGCAGTGGGGAATGGGGCCTGGCGTGCGCAGCGAGGTGTGCAGCTGTGCCTCTGCCTAATTGTGCTGCTTCTGCTCCTTCGCTGAAATCATTTCATGTGAAGGGATTTTATCTCCCCCCCACTTACTGGTGCTGAAAAGGAAAAGAAAATGGCAAAGAAAGGAGGCTCAATCTGTCTTTTACTGTATTATCTAATAAACCAGCAAAAATTAGCCTCAGCAGCAAAGATTAGCCTCTTTCAAGCTCACACACCTTAATTAAACATGCTGAGCTCTGGCTGGCAGCAACTGCAAAATGTTTTACACTGTTAAAAGCTGTTCATTTGTTTTACTGTCCAGACATCCTATTTTTTTACACCCCAAGACAATCAGGACTCCTAGAAAGAACCTGACCAGGATGGTGAGGCAGAGTGTAGTGGCTTGTTTCAGAGAGAAGATTGCAGGTAAGAAGGCAGGGAGGTTTCTGTAACAATACCTCTTGTGAACCATTTTGCAGAGAAGCAGCAAGACCACTGTCACTCTGGCTGAGGGCCTTTGTGTTGAAACATAATCTGGTTTGAGCACAGATCTCCAAGAAACAGCCCGGCTAATGGAGTTCATCAGTGCAGTAACGAGCTGGGTCTGACTCCATTCTGGAAGTGGAGCTACATCATTATGTGCTCCTGTGTTGCTGAGCCTGTAACTCAGCCCTGATCAGGGCTGTATTGAGGCTGTGCTTCTGCAGATGAATCAAAGCA
The DNA here is from genome assembly GCA_013398175.1 of Climacteris rufus. Lineage (NCBI taxonomy): Eukaryota > Metazoa > Chordata > Aves > Passeriformes > Climacteridae > Climacteris > Climacteris rufus. The sequence continues at coordinate 3,333,778 of VZRZ01005624.1, forward strand.
GAAACCCAGGCCATGTAGAAGGTCTTCATGTCTTTGCTTATGTAGTTTTTATGGTGAAATAAGCTTTCTGTGTAAGAGTAGGGCGATTCTTTACTGTGAGGGTGGGGAGGCCCTGGCACAGGGTGCCCAGAGAAGCTGTGGCTGCCCCACCCCTGGAAGTGTCCAAGGCCAGGCTGGACGGGGCTTGGAGCAACCTGGGATAGTGGAAGGTGTTCCTGTCCATGGCAGGGGGTTGGAACAAGATGGTCTTTAACATCCATTGCAACCCAAACATTCTATGACTCTGTAATTCCAAAAAGGCTATGTGGTACCAGGAGCTTTGTACGAACTCACACAAGCTGATGGCAAGGAGCTGTAATTTCCTTTTGCAAAATGTTCAAGTACAGGGTAAAAGAAGCTGTTTAGAGGCACAAAGCTCAGCAGCAGAATCCCACCCACCTGGGGCAGGGAGCATCAGAGGACGCCCAGTCAAACAAACAGGTGAAACACCTGAACCCGACCCTGGGCTGGCCACCCTGAAGTGCAGAGCATGGTCATGATCAACATTTGAAACACGTTTTCCATAACATAATTCATTAGACACGATGGAAGGGGACTTGCAGTTCCCTGGGGAGTGGAGATAGGCTGACACCAACTCTGAACACACTCCCTGATCCCCATCCCCTCTGGGCACACCACAGACAGGCAGGGAGCAGCACTACGGCTGCTGAAAGATGACATGCTGGGAGGTTGCATTATGTCACATTTGACCTTCCCAGCTTTCCTAATAGATTGTTCTTGTCATCAGGGTCTAACAAAATGCATTACCTTGCTGGCATTTGCTGTTCAGCAGCAAGTACAAATCTTAGCTCCACAAGCTTCATTTGGAGGTCCGGCACTCTGATTTAGAAAGTAACTTCAGAGGCTAAAAAGCTTAATTTTTTTCTTCCCCCAAAAAGATTAAATTTTAAATCTCTTTGTAAGAAGACATTTGATGCTGAGCAGGCCTTTTAAACTACATTTCTTTCTTGATAGGAAAGAAATTGCAGTACATAATGTTCAACCAAGTTAGTATTGTTAAATATTGGTGTGCAGAATACAGAAACAATTCTTTTTCTTCTCTGTGAGGTCCAAGAAAGGACCTGCAGTGACTTTTGAAGACCTTGCTCTGCACCTATGTGTGCTTGTGCATCCCAAATGTCCTCTTCATTATTATTTGAAGATTCTCAGTTTTATGGTTTAATTTCCAATTCTATACCATAGCTACCTCATAGCTGGTGTTTGTGGCCTGTCTTGCCAAAGTTCAGTAGCCACCAAGAGAGGTCATTTTTTCAATAATACACTTCAGGTATTATATAACTTCTTGATGTCTTTTTTGATCACAGTTTAATTACACTGAAGATAGCTGTGAATAAGGTTCCTATTCTTGAATTAACTCTGTTTTCTGAAGGTTACACAACCCTGTCCTTCTCTCAGCCTCTCCTAAACTCTGCTAGACATAAGGTCATGCTCATGGTTTCACTCTGTGGTGGTTACATTTCAGAAAAGAACCCATGAGCACCACTGACACTGATGGAGGATTATCTTCAGCCCAATTTTACAGTCATGGTCTTTAAGCCACTGATCCTTGACCACATGCAAACAGAGGTGGGGCAATTCCTTTAAAGACACTGTAAATATTCACCTTAATTTCCTTTGCACAGAAATATATACATACACTTTCACTCTCAGGCCCTCTTTCAAGACCTGGCATAAAATTGCATAAAATGCTGTACTTCTTTTACTAGAAAAATTATCTGGAAGAAATATTGCATCAACTGGAGTTCACTAATGCATAGCCAAAAGCTGTCATTAAGTGATTGATCATGCATTAAAGACAAAGATATAAGCTTTAAAACAGATTTGGTAAAGGAAAATTTAAGTTACTTTAAATTACCTATAGAAATAACTCACCTAAACACTGACTTAATTCATTATCATCGGTGTCATTATAATAAATATCACATATATTCATAATTGCATGACATTTATCTTCAGTTAATGACCTGTAGGAAGGTTATTAAATAGGTTTCATCCTTTGGTTACTGTAAATGGAAGAATTCCCTGGGCTGGTTTGCAGTCTCACTCCTCATCCTGCAGAACAGGTACTGCTGAGCCCTCCTGCAGCACGACAAAGGTGTGGGCCAGGCGGTGCCTCTGTGAGCATTAGGTTTGACACACAAGTCACTTAGCTGGTGCTCATTACCCCTGTTGCTTGTACTGGAAGCAGCTGCATTGCCAAGTCTTAGAAGGGAAAAGTGAACTTATCTCATGGCCCAGGCTTGGGAATCACGGTCCAAGGAAGTACTTGGCCAAATGCTGTGTAAAGGAGCTCATCTTCCATGGCTGTGTTTATTCTCTTAATTGTCAGTGTCCTTGGTTTCCCTAAGCCTTATCAAAGCAGTGGGTGGCCAAGCAGGCTGAAAGACCTTTTGTTACTATTAATTTACCTCCAGGTCTTTTGGCTCTCCTGGGATCTCAGTTCAAGGATGGTGGTTCATATCATCCTTGGTAGCCTTAATCCAACCCTTCCTGCCTCTAACCGCAGTCAATGCCTGCAGTGCAGAGAGAGCAGCTGCCTGTCCTGGCAATTAATGGCTTTTCCTTGGCTGGTGTTTTATCTATCAGTCTTTCCTCTCTGGGCTAATTTTAGAAGCTGGGTTCAGTGCCAGCTTCACAGATGATCTTTTCATTTTGTAAAGGTGTTTGGCTTTGTTCACTAATAACTTAATTAGAGGTACTCTCCAGATTCCCTCTCTGCTCATGCAGCCCTCGCCCTTTCTCTTTTCCCTGTGTTCCCTTTCCGTCAGACCGGTGCGTCAGCGCTCACAGGACCTGGGGTGATGAAACGTGGGAACACTGATGAGTCCGTAGGAGGATCAAGGGCTGCAGCACCTGAGAAATGGTTTGTTGAAAGCCTCTTTCAATTGCAGCCACATTAAAATGTCCCCCCTTGATGAAAAATGAGGGTGTTCAGGAAGCTGGGAGCTTAAGGGATGAGAAGGGACAGGAGTTTCACAGGCCACACAAAACTGGGAGGAAGGGTGGTATGCCAGATGGTTGTGCTGCCCTTCAGAGAGACCTTGGCAGGCTGGAGAAATGGACAAATGCAAAGTCCCGTGCCTGGGGAGGAATTACCCCTGAACCAGGACAGGCCGGGTGCTGCCGGGCTGGAGAGCAGCTCTGAGGAGATCCTGGGGGTCCTGGTGGGCACTGAGCTGTCCATGAGGCAGCAGTGTGTCCCCTGGCACAAAGAGGGCCATGGGTCTCCTGGAGGTGCTCCTGCCTCCCAGTTCACACTGGTGAGGCACATCTGGAAGAACGAGTCCAGCACTGGGCTGCTCAGAACAGGAGAGACATGGACATGCTGGAGTGAGTCCAGCAAAGGGCCAAGAGAGTGAAGGGACTGAAGCATCTCATTAGAGAGGCTGAGAGAGCTGGGATTGCTCAGCCTGCAGAAGAGGAGGCTCAGGGGATCCTGTCAGTGTGCACAAATTCCTGATGGAGGAAGTAAAAAAGACACAACCAGACTCTTCCCAGTGGTGCCCAGTGAAAGAACAATGAGATACACCGAAATACAGGAACTTCTATTCAAACATAACAAACAACTCTTTTACTGTGAGCAAGGCCGAACAATGAAACTGGCTGTCCAGAGAGGCTGTGGTGTCTCCATCCTTGCAGATGTTCAAAGCCCAACAGGACATGTTCCTGGGCAACCTGCTGTAGGTGACCCTGCTTTGAACAGGGACCAGGCAATCCCCAGAGCTGCCTCCCAGCCTCAGCCACTCTCTGATTCTGTGATTTTTGCTATCTCTAAGGCAAATTACTCCCATTCATTTCAGCAGGGTAAATTTTGTCTGCAAATGTTTCCGATATTTTCTGAATTTCTACCAGAAACTGGTGATCCTTCTTTCCTTTCAGGAGCAATAACCATCTGTCCTGACTGCCTAAATAAAAGCTTTTACCTCTTATCAGTAGTTATGGTGGGAAAGAAACAGCAAAGGCTGAAAACAGCTTATTAATGTTTGACTGAGTTTATATCCTTTCTGAAAATCTACAGCCTCGTGTATGCTAACTATGCTCCTGGATATCCTTCCTATGGGTATAAAAGTTGCTTTTTAAAACTCTTTAATACATTCTTGGCCTCAGTGAGAATTCCTGGGGGCAAGAAATCCCTGAAAATATGTTATATTAATACAAAATATATTACTTACAAAAAAATCCAAGTCCAGGTGTGATGGATTGTGAAAATCCTTGTTTGGATTTTTCCAAAAATGTGACCTGAGGCCTAGGGCTGGAGGAGGGCTGTGATTTGATGGTTGCCTGACCCTGGGCAGAGGAGTGAGATCCAGCAAGACTGACAGCAGCAGCCTCTCGTTCCAACGACCCTGTTGTTCTGGTTTTATTTAAATTGGAAAGGGGAGAGGGCTTGGGAAGCTGCCAATGTTAATGCTTTAGTCACTGACAAGGTAAAACGTGCTTGAAAAGACAGACAGCTCTCCTTTCACAGCCACCATTGCTTAAAGTTGGGGCTAAACCTCTCCTCAGAGCAGGTACAGGGGGTGTGAATTGCATTGATTCCTGGCCCTACAAGGCTGGGAAGAGATTTGGCATCCAACACCAGGCTCAGCCCTCCTGTAGGAGGGGATGGCAAAGGGATTGACTGCTTTGCATTGTTTAATTGCCCTCAGCACTGCAATCTGCAGCAGTTTGCTAAATTATGGCTAATGTTCAGCTTTATTTCTTTGTGAGAAACAGCAGCCAGTAATGAAATGGAGCATTTAGTCAATGGGGATAAATAATTTCTTTCCAGAAACCAGGGGAAAAAAAAAAAAAAAAGAGGCATAGCTGGGCAATCATGCCTTTCTTCTTTTCTCTTAGATAACATCACCAACAAACAACCAGGAGCTTTAAGGAGTCGATGTCCACCCAGGAGTTTATTGGTGCAAGAGAGCAGGTTTCTCTTGACTTGACTCTGCTATCTTACGTTTAAATCTCAGGCCTATTCTCTCTCAGGCATGCATTACAAAAGAGATTTTAGCTCTCTGCCCACATAACACTTTCTTCCCTCTTGCTTGAGCCTCCTGCTTTTGGCAAGAGCAGAGTCTCCTACAGAAACAGATGTTTCCCTCTTGCCTATCAAGGACACACCGCTCTTGGGCTGAGGCTTTCTCTTGCTGGCACTTCCAATTCCCGCGGGTAAGCCATGCTCCCCTCTGGAACTCTCTTCTTTCCTTCAGGAACACTCTGCACCCCCTGAGCAGCCCTGGGAGAAGAGACTGAAGGGAGCAGAAGCTTCCCAGAGTATGTCAAGGCTTTTGCTGTATGTCTGCTCTCAAAAATAACAGGGGTGTCCTGCGATGTGTCAATCCCCCTGCATCAGGGACTGAATTGGCACCCTGTAAATGCTTTGGCTGCTTGCACTGTCATTAGAATTTCCACAAACAAAGGGACCTGCTGGCACCCCTTGGCAGGGCCAAAGAAAGGCTCCCAAGAAAAGGATCCAGAATGACTGCAAATGGCCCCGTCAGCAGCTTTCTTTGTGACTGGGGACCCTCAAGGTCCAGTCTTTGTTCGGAAAACCTTAAATTTTATGTACAAATTAAAACAGGTGACTAAGACACCATGTAAGCTCTTGGTGGCTGTACAGCAGCAATTTGTAGGTTCTGTTAAGAGCAGACCAAATGTCTAGGGATGCTGCCTGCTCTGCCTGGATGCTGGATGTTTACTCATTAGTTCTTTGTGTGCTCTTCCCTGCAAGGTACTGCTATCAGTGTTTGGAAAGAGGGTACGCACCAGTTACTGCACTCGGCTTCCTCTGTTCTGTGCCTCATTAGTTGTAGCTCTTGGCATGTTGATAAAACCTTATCTCCCAGATAAGCTGAGCACACTGTGTGGTTGTCTTGACTTGTGCAGTAACACTTGGCCTCTGCCTCTCTGGGAAATAGTGGAGTGGGTACACGATTAAATTACCTCCTTGGAGGGATTGCCTGTGCACCAGCAGCAGCAGCACTGGTGTCTGAGAGGGGATTTGAGGACGAGCACCTGAGAGGTGTCCAGGTGTCCCCTTCCCTGCTGGGGCCACCTGACTCAGGAGCACGTGTGTGGTGTCCTGGACTGGAACAGCAGGACACCTGTTTAATAACCAGCCCTGCTGGATTGGGAAAGGCAAAGACCAACTGGGCAGGGTCATGCAATGGGCTATAAGAGACTGGCACAAAGCAAAGGACCCCTCTATACTTGATATTCTGGTGACTTGTGGGAATTGGTGCTCTCTGCGCTGCCCAACCATTCTGCCTTTTGCAACATTTCCTCATTTAGGCTTGTCCAATATCCAAGGGGTGCAGGGTGGGGTTTTGGTGTGGTCCAGAGCACACCATGAAGGAAGCTGAGGCTCACCAAGGTTTGAAACTGTGTTCTTGGCATACGTGTGCCAGTAAAGCAGCACAAACTATTGCCTACTAGTCCTCCACATGCTTTCTTTACTGTTCCTGCACTGGCTTCCCAGTGCAAACACAAAACATGTGGGATCTTTCCTGCAAGCCTCTCAGTGATGCATGGCTGTCAGCATTAATACAGCAGAAGAAGCTGCACAGCCATCTGCAGCACCGACAGGAGCCAGGCTTGATCCATGAGAGCACTGCATGTTTTCAGCAAGGATCAGGAAACCAGCTTACCAAGGAATAATAAAAAAAAAAGCTCATCATTTAATACCCTTATATTTCTGCCTCCTTACTGGGATATGAATCTGGACCCTGTAAAGTCCTAGCTTTTATTTAATTCAGGTCTCTAGAGGATGAAATGTCCAAGATCCCCACTCCAATGAGATAAATGGGCTAATACACAGGTAGTGCCACCTCCAGCAAAGGGCCCAACCCACTCTCAGGCCTCTGAGCAATCCATGTTTGGTGATCTCTGCAGATGGCTGAAGTGGCTCATCTCCTCTCTAGCAGAAGTGTTTTATATTCTCCATAGGGGGGAAAAAATGAGAATAACTGCATAAATTACCAGTGGAAGCAATCTCTTCCCTGACAGTCTTCCCTGTCTGCTGAGCTCCTAAAGGACCAGTATATACTGACTCTAATCAGGCTTGTCTGCTCGTGTCAGGAATTTCAACAAGAGGAAGGAGAGGAAATATTCTGCCTTCCAACCAGCAGAAAGCCTACTGCAGCAGAGATTGATCCCAGGGGCCTCAGGCCCTTTCCCCTCATTGATCAGAGGAAAAAGTCTCTTCCAGGCATTACCCAGTTACCCTGGCCTTTGCTTTCAGCAGTAACAAGACCCCAACTCCCTCCTGCTGCATGTCCAGCTTATATTTTAGCAAGGCTGATTTTCCTCTGGGAGATGCCTGGTGCTGCCTGGATATTGTCCTGCTTCTCCCCTTGCCCAGGCTGGCCTGAGTGTGACCATCTTCATATAACACAAGCCAGTGTAACCCCAGCAAAGTGGCAGAGCTTCACTCCCTATTCCCAGTGCAGGGAAGCAGGATAATGAAAGTGCTCTTTACAGGTTTCCTGTCCTAATCCAGAGAGAAATCGCTCTCATTGTTCACTGAAGTTAGGGAATTGCAGGGGTTTGTACTTTCCTTTAAAGAGCTTGCAAGCCCTGCAGAGGCAGTGCCTGTGTTCTGTGTTTTAGCACCTGCAAAAACCACTCAGATCAGCAACTTGCCAGAGCTACAGAATACATAAACCTGGTATTTTTGCATCTGTTTAGTATGGGCTGTTAGTGGGAACCAGCTGAGTAGGTTCATGTCGTTTTTGCAGGAGAAAGCAGATGACACAAAATCCCTCTCCTTGTATTTTTAAAGGAGGCCAAGAGAAACCACTTCTGTCTCCTGCATAAAACATTCAACAGTGTCCAAGTTCATTATTCACCACATTTTTTGTATAAATCTCTAGAAGCAATGAGTGTAGCTGGGAAAAACTGCAGTCTACCAGCCATGAGACACTTGTTTGGATTGACCTGTCCTCTCCCACAGCTTCAGCTGAGGTGGAACCAAGCAGCCCCTTCAGACTGGGTGTGCATTTAGAACTGCTTTCCTTGCTATCAGCTGGGACTTCCCAAGCCCTCTCACATGCCATGAGGATCTGGGAGCTGTCTAGGGAGATGGGATGAAGCAGAAAACAAGAAAACACCAATACTGAGTTGTTAAATGTTGTCTGAACGGCTGGAGCATGGCTTGAAAATTAAATGCCACTTGCAACCGCATATGGGGTGAGAATATGGTATTAAATTGTGAGAATACAGTATTAAATTGTCTCCTTTTTCTACTTGGGCACCACCTGCTGGCATGTAATTAAATTAGCATCATCAGCCAGATATTAAACTCTGCAGTCCCTTCGAGTATGCCAGGTTTTTTTCAGATTATTAAGCAAGGTATAGAGGAGAAATTTTTAATCACCCTATGCACACTCTGTACCAGTACTTAGTTACTGTACATGTAACTCCTTGTACATCTCTCCTCTTTTTAGGTTTGTGGTGGAGAGTTCTCATGGTGAATGTCTTTGTGGGCACCACTTGCTCTTGGCAGCAGGGAAAGCCAGGTATGTGCATGGCACAGGCACAGCCATGGTGCTCAGCCCAGCTGCTCAGTGCTGCTCATCCCCCCTGCCAAAACACAGACAGGACCAACATGGGACTGGAAGGACAATTATAGAATGGTTTAGGTTAAAGAATGGTTAAAGATCACTTCATTCCACCCTCTGCCACGGGCAGGGACACCTTCCACCAGACCAGGTTGCTCCAAGCCCCGTCCAACCTGGCCTTGGGCACTTCCAGGGATGGGGCAGCCACAGCTTCTCTGGGCAACCTGTGCCAGGGCCTGACGTTCCTGGGAGCCAAGGCTGTGTAACTTGCTATACCCACAAAATATGAAATCATGTGACTGAGAAATGCCAGCAAACCTTAGCTGGGCATCCCAGAAGGAGCTGCAGCATGAGCATGGCCCAGGACCAGGGAGCAGATCCCAGCAGGAGATATTTGCAAGAGGGATACCAGGAGAGCGTGGTCATTCCTAGGAGCTGCAAATAGGTTTCTGGGAGTTTTGAGTTCATGTCTGAAACAGATTCAGCTTTCTTTGCAATGTTTCATACAGGAATAATCCCCATGCTCAGCAGTGTAAGCCCATTCAAGCTGGCCTGGCAGCATGGAGCTCATCTGCAGTCTTTAGCAATGTTTTGTATCAGCTGTTACTCTGCCCTCAGCAAAACATTCCCTGCAGCCAGGACTGTTTTTGCACAGGTAGGAGTGGCTTCCTACCACCTTCTTTCAGCTGCAAAATGTGGAGTGTGCAGGCAGGGCAAAGGAGAATGCAGTTAGGGAATGAAGACAGGGCCATATTCCCTAGAGGGGGATCAGCAAGCCTTCCTCTTTGTGAAGTCACACATGCTGCTGTCCCTTGCAGAAAGGAACAGACAAGTGGTCTGGTTGGTGACTCTTCCCAGGAGTGCAAAAAAGGGAAAGGGCAGCTAACAGAGCCAAATTCTTTTCCCTGGGCACCCAAAGTCATCTTGTGGTGCACATACTGGCAGTGGGTAAGAGATGACACGTAGCACCCAGTGCTCATCCCAAGATTATTTCCTACTCAGCTTTTGGCTGAGACCTTCACAGCTGGTTCCCAACATGCTGTTCTGTTTCTCCACATTGAGGGGAGAAAGGATAACCAGGACTTGGATCCGGAAGGCTGAGGGGAAATTAGAAGTGACATCCAAATTCCTCATTGCTTGCAAGATGTGTGTACACCACAGGAGGAAACAAGCCAAGAAGAAATCAAATTAAAAACTGTGCTTGTGAGAAATTGTGCTGAGAGTGAAAAACCTCCAAACTATCATTTTTGCTTCAATCTGCTGTTGAAGACTTGTGGTCTCACTGGACCCCCGGTGCTGTGGGAGAGCAGTGTCAGGTGGCTCTGCGAAGGAGTAGGGAAAGCCCTGTGAGACATATGGGAGCATTTATACTTTATCTGCTTTTAGCTGGCTGCAGAAATGTGTGATTTTTATAAAGAGAGGGGGTTTTGGGAGCCTCAGCCTTGCTGCAGGGCAGATATTAGTCCATGTTCTTGGCTCTGAGCTCAGGGAGACCCAAGAATAGCTCACTGAAGACAACGTGTGTGAAGCTCCCCTGGACCCAAGGGACAGGCTCCCAATGGGATGAGGCAATCTCAAAACCTTACTCCAGTGTAAAATCCAGCCTGTCTGAGCAGCCAGCTCCCATGGCTTCTGCATGGGATGCACACACTGAGCAATGCTGAGAGAAGGGTGCATGGCCAAGTACGCCCCTGCCACGTGCCAGCCCCATTTGGGAGGCCCCTGGAACAAATGCAGCCCTTACCCAGGGAGGAGAGGCACCTGGGAGAATCAGAGTGGGTGGAAAAGAAGCTTTTGGAACCTGGGTTGTTGGTGGCAGATGCTTCTGGGGTGGCCATGGAGAGAAAGGCCATCCCGGACCTGACCTGAACTTTTCAGCTCTGATGCCCTGGCTGGCTTACAAGGACACAGGGCTTTCAGCAGGGCTTACAGTGCTTTATTCATTAGCTCATTTACTCATTAATGCATCGTTAAAGAGCTTGAACAAAAGCCCTGCTTTCAGATATCATCACAATGCTCATAAGCCTCTGCAGAGGAGAGAGACACATGGCAGTCAGGTCTCCCAAATGCAGAAGTGTCACTCTGGGCAGGGGTTAACCTGAATGTGCTTCCAAAGGAGCACAGCCAGAGCCCAGCAGCTTTGCCATCCTCATCCCACACAGCTCTCCAGAGCAGCAGCTGCCCAGGGATGTGACCTGCTCCCCAGGAAAGGCTCCTCCTCATCCCAGGGGCTGGGAGATGAAGTGTAGTGAGAAATGATGAGATAGGAGGGTAACCAAGAGACAACAAAGGGTTTTCCTCTGCCTAAATGTCTGTTGGCATAAGGATCACTACAGAGCCACAAATCTGGGAAAGGAAACATGCAGGTTAACATTATTCCCAGTTGAAAGATGGCCAAAGGAGGCACAGTGCTGGCATGTATCACCACTTCACGGCTCACACGTTACCTGGTTCAGCAGCATCCTTCACAACAGCCTTCTAAGACAGCAGAGAGCATGGTCCAAAGCCTCTAGATAAGAAACAGGGAGGCTCAGTTTTGATCAATTTTCTATTATTAGAGAAAAAAATTCACTCAGAAGGTAACTTTGTTTGAGATCCTCATATGGGTAGGAAAAAGTTCTCAAAGTGGTCAGAAAAGGAAATTTTTCAAGCAAAAAACCTGGAAGATTTCCTAGACCTCTTCAGCATGAAGAAATGCATGTCTCCATGTCCTCCCTGTAGTAACAACAGTCCTCCAGCTCTTGCTGAGACACAACAACCCTCCCAAAACGCAGCTGCTCCAGGAATCACATTTAGGATGAAAACTGCACTCCCATCTGGAGGAACTTGGCCTTCCCCTGCTCATTGTTATTTCCTGTGGTCTGAAGGAGATGGTTAAAAAGAGCAGGTGGAAGCACCAACATGTTGTACCTGGTGGAGCTGCAATTTCCCTGCCAGGTTTGGCCAAGGGGGAGTGATGCAGCACCGGGCAGTGGTCCTTGGAGAGGAACAAATGCCAGCTGCAAGCCTGCCTTGCTTTGCCCATAATGACTAGTGCAGGCAGGAGCTGAACATGCCTCCAAGGCAGCACATGAACAAAAAAACCCAGCCAACACTGAAAAGGATTTTAAATGTGGTTTGTGAGCAGTAAGACTTTCCCGTGTTGGCTCAGCCTGAAAATCTCTCCTTATACAAATTTCAATGAGGCCTTTACCCTAGTGAAAATACAGTGAAAGGCTCTTTTTTATATATTTTTTAAAGTCTATGCAATCAAAAAGCTCTTTGAAGCTCCAGGAGCTGTAGACATTGTCTAAAAACATCTGCTTCTCCTTTTCCGCTGTATTTTTCCTCGATGTGAAATGAACCCAATCAAGCTCTTGTTACAGAGGGGAGGCAGGATGGCCCTGTGCTGACAGCCAGGGTGCCAGACTGGGACTGGCTCTGCTGGGAGGGATTGGTGGCACCTGCAAACCAGCACTGCTGGGTTTCCAAAAGCCAGGCTCTGCTTCCCCTGCTGTGGTAGATGGGATTTGATCCAGTGTGCTCGGGATGCCAAACCTGGCTGCAGTCGCTTCTCTGGTTATTTGCTGTCCCCAGCCCTGGAGCTCAGCTCCCCATCCTTTCCTGCAGGTCTGGATGGGCAATTCTCTCTGGATGGCTGGTGCTGGAGGACACATTTGCCTGCTGTTTCCCAAAGCTCAGTCTCAGGAAGCTTTTCCTTTGGTTCAGCCCCATCTATGATGGAAAGGAGACCTTGATGGATGGCAATGTGGGCTCAGAGAGCCCAAAGAGATGCCCACACCATCCCCATGCCCCTAGCAAGGGAAGAACATGCTGGCTAGCCCACAGCCATTACATAGATCACTTTGAGTTTACTGTGCTCAAGCAAGCTGGAGAGAACAGCTGTGGATTTGTCATTTAAAAGCATTTTAATGGGAGGAAACTCATTTTTCAGTGCAAAAGCAGAAGCTCAAGGAAATATTACAAACTGTGAGCATTACTTTCTGCTTCCTTCACAGCAGGTCTAAGCCATCTCATCTGGTGCATTATGAAGAAATTATTTTAGATTTTCTAAAAAAAAGCAACCCAGGAATGATAGTGCAGCTACCTTGCTGCTTCTCCCAGGAGGTAATTGCTTAATAGGAACATCTCACTGCGCCAAAGAAAAATAGAATAACCGGACCCTCTAGGTCTTCTCCCCAGCTGTTACCTGCAAGTACCCACAGCTGCTGCCAGTAATTTCTAGCACCCTGGCTGCTTATATATCACAGCTACAAGAATATCATCACCGTGAGCAACCTCATTGTGTAAGAAAATAGTATTTACTAAGCTGGAGTTGACTCCACAGCGATAACCAGGGGAGCATGTTCTGTGTTCCAGGAGGTCTCTCACTGTGGCCCAGTGTTACCACAATTGCTCAGGGCAAAGCTGGTGTTTCACAGCATCAGTCAGCCTGTCCTCAGCACCCCTAGCTCTGCACCACGTGTGACTCCCAAGCTAAGAAGTATTGGAAGAGCAGGGACCACCACAGTGCTGCCCCTGCCCTTCCTCAGCCCTTTTGCCTTTCTGACATCCAGCTCCAACTTCCAGTGATTCTGATTTTTGCAATGGCAGCCTGATTTCTGCTCTCCTCCAGCTCTTCTCAAGACAACTTCAAATAGCTTTTAATCACATCTCTGACTGCTGCAGCTGCTGGCTGCACACTCCCTGTTTCTCCAGGGCACTCACTCTCGTCCCTGCTGTGTTAGGCAGGATGGGCATTAAAAGCAGAACAGAGCTCTCAGTCCTTCCCCATCCCCATGGGTGTGCTCCCAGGCCCTACACTGAGATTTTCCTCCCACTGGAGGTGGGAGCTGGGGATTCCTTACCCTGGATGTCTGTTGATTGAGAAGCAGCATTGATGTGCAACACCTGCAGCATAAAAACTATATGGGAAAATGAAACGGCAGGAGGTGGGAAGCTCAGTGTAAAATTCTGTGCTCAGCTTGAGGCTGAAAATCAGTGTGTTCTCTATTCACTCACCTGATTTCTTCCCTCCCCATTACCCTGACAGGTCCATCAAAGCAGTGCAGCTGAGATTTCTGTATGGAGATGTGAGAAGTGATATTTTGGCATTCAAAAGGGGTACAATTGATGCAGAAGGGAAGAAGTTTGGGGAAGAGAGACTTAGAAGTAAAACAAGAAGATTTTAACATAAAGAAACCACACACCCACCCAGAAACACAGGGGAAATAATTTTTAATATTAAGGCCCAGCAAAAAAAACCCAGAATGATGTCAAAGCAAACTGCAGTGCAGCATGAGCTGCATCTAGTGGCCAAGGAAAGCAGTGCTCAGCTTTGGAGGAGCAGTCCAGCCTGGTAGGAAAAGCAATGGCCAAATCCAGGAGTGGAACTAATGCTTCTCTCCTTGCTGCTCACAGCAACCAACTTCAATCCCCCTGCCCGAGGAAAGGAGCAGCTCCCACGGAATCACGTCTCAGCATTTTAAACTACACCAGTCTGGGAGGTGCCACGGGTGCCTCCTGACCCCTCGGAGCCTGGAGGCTGCTGTGGCCACTCCTTTGGGATGGGTGCAGTGACACCAGGCTGGTGCTGCTGCACCACTCACAAACAGGGTGGTGTGGGCAGGAGATTTGGGCAGAACGGCAGCAAATGCAGAGCAGGCAGTTTCATGCATTAGCCAAGATGCCCAAGAGCTGCCAGCACAGGCTAAGCCAGTCCCTGCAGCTTTGTATTCTGCTCAGGGCCATGTAATCCCTGGCTGCACATTATTAGGATCCTCTGCATTTCCTCCTGTGAATTTTGACAGGATACTGATAACTCAATTTGAAAGCCAAGGTGTTTCCTTGACACAGGACTTCTCCTAAATGGAAGGCAGAGTACAGCAACCCACGGCACGATTCATTACCCTCAGCTCAGGATGTCTAACGTGGCAGGGATAAAGCCGTGAGGTTTTGATTTATACAGGCTAATCAAGCAGAAAGCTATTAACCGAGGGGCAATGGATTATTAAATAAAATGACAGGAGAAACACTATCAAAACACCTAGTTCTGACTCTCAGAACACATAATTGCTCTTCTTATCTGTCCCAAGTCTTTGCTATGAGAGTTAAAGCAATCACTCCAGTTCAGATACAATTTTAAACACATTGAGGACTTGATCCAGCATCTATTTAAGCATTTAGAGCATGGCAAAGTATTTGAAACTTGGAATAATATCGCTGAAGGGCTTTCTCTGAGTACTCATTGAGTTCAAAGATCAAGTCCTGGACACCACCTGCTGCAAAACTTTCAGTAAATTGCCCTTGACTGATAGCAGGGTCACTTTTGGGGGGCACAGCCTGGAGGGATGTGGCATAGCACATGACAGAATGCAAGAACTGTATCTATGGTGATAAAAAAACCCACTCCTACCTGAGCAGGCTGCTAACCAGGAGGGATTACATGTGATACAACTCCCTAGAGCCAGCCCACTTTCACTTCAGTGATTCTAGTCAGGTAATGTCCTATAGCAGTTCTCAAATAAGAAAAATTTTACCATAAAGGAAGAAAATCTCCCACAATCCCGTTCTACCTATTCAGCCTATTTTTTCATAGGGTCCTCCCCAGCTTTCCCATCCCTTCTACCTGGGTCAGACTGCTCTTCTAGCTCTAACCCACTGCCTGATAGCCAGCTGACTCTTCAGACTCTTTCTTCTCTCCTATCCTATTCCCCTCTGAGAAAGGAGAAAAACACAACTGCTCCTCTGTAAAAATCTCCTATCTGCCTTTTTAAGGGATTGTCACTGCCAGCCACACCAGTGATTGACTTTGATTCCTGGATGACTGTCATCAGCCAAGGAAGGGAGGGATCAGTGATCCATCAAAGGCAAAGCTGAGCACAGTTACCCAAGGAGGGTTTACCAGCCTGAGCTGCAGCAAATTCCACTCCAGACCAAAGCTTTCTCAGGTGAGGAGTGAGCGCTGCACTGTGGTGCTCTTGGAGAACAGCAATGGACTGGGCTGGAAAGAAAGAGGTGAATTTTCACTTCATTTTTGTTCTCAAAGATCAAGGCACAGCAAAGCTCTATTTCTTGCAGTGATTAGCCTTCAGGATGAAGGAGCTGGTGCATTGATTTTTCTTCTTGCACAGTAAGTTAATCTTAAGCCTTTCCTGGGTATTTTCCTTAGTTGAAAGGCTGCCCATGTTCTAAATGGCTGGTACCAGCCAAGCCCACCATTTAAGTTATGGGTTGTGCGTTGTTGTTCATATAAGACAACTTTGTTTCCTAATTTTCATGGATGCCTAAACAGAAAGAAGAACAAAAATACTGGTCCTAGTGACTTTGGAATCACCCTGAAACATGAACATTGGACATCCCAGACTTCCTGCAAGCTGTTTAAGGCTCTGGGGAAAAAAAAAAAACAAAAAAAACACAAAAAACCCCTTCTCCGATGTCCAGAAAATTCGTTTCCACTTAGTATAGTGAATGCACTCTTGCCCCCTTTGTTTCACAGAGGGGTTCTGCAGTCACAGGTGGATTAGTGTTCTATCTCTGCACTTTGTATCAATTTTCTTGAATTATCAGCCTGAGAGCTCCTGTTGGTTTTAAGCTCTGAAATAATCTCCTGGCATGCCTAACTTGAATAGCTGTGTGGCTTCTGGGGACCTTGGGAATCACAGAAGGAGGGGTTTGTTTAGGTCTGTGTAACAAGGGCACTAACAGGTGGAAGGAGAGAGAAAGGACATGACAAAGTCTACTGATATCACCTCCATGCTGGTGCAAACAGTCTGTGAATGGCCCCTCAGCTTCCTCTGGCTGCTGGATATTCGTGTCAAGGGAAAATGTTGGTGGCACATCTCTCAAATAAAGTTTTCTCCTAAATCAATAAAACTGCTTTCCTTTAAAAGGGATTTCTTGGCTGCTGCCACACAGCTCACATTGAGAGAGAGAAAAGAGCCATCAGGTTTTGATGTCAACAGTGTCACTTTAATGTCAGATACAAGGACTTGCCTACATGTCAGTCCTGATCACACTTCTGGCAAGACCAGAGTGAGCTGGGCCATCGATTCCGTCCCTCTTTGCTTGGGGAAGTCTCCTCAGCGTTGGCTGACTGGAGAGCGTTGCTGCTCCCTGACCCTGCGGGCTTGGCTAACAATTGACACCCTCAGGCCTGTGGGGGGATCTGGAGATCTGCCCAAATTTCCTGTCTGTCCTGGCTCCAGCACAGGGGATTTCTACTGGGAACAGTCTCCATCCCCTTCCTTGCTGCAGAGAGCTCTACAATTCAGCAACCAGTCCCTTTGCTCTGCCCCTACATCTCCTGTCATCCTGGAGTAACAAAATTCACTTTGGCCCATATTACTGAGTAGTTTTAATTTTCAAATGGCTTTATCAGTCTGACAAGGGCGATTAGATGGGCTGGGGATTGTCTGAGCTGCAGGAGAAATTTGAGATTTCTTCACAGTCCACTGGAAAGCAAGTTTTAAGTATGCTGAAAATGAAAGGCAAATGCTCTAAAAAGGGTTCAAGAGCATTGATACCTTCAGCCTGAGAATGTCAAGACAACACCATGAAATTGTGTCAATAATTTGAAGAAATAGGACACCATTATGGCTGCAGCATCAAAAGCAATGTAATGGCTCTTCTTTGCTATGAGCAGGTTAAAGGCTTTCTCTGAACTGCAGTGTTTCAGTGGAAGATGTGTATAATGAACCTGGCATGGTACAGTCTGTCACAGCTCATTCAGTGCCTGCAATAAAGCAGAGCTGCCTCAACAGTCCCCAGTGCAGTATTTTTCTGGTTGAAAATACTGCTACAGCACATTGAAACTGCAAGTGGGGGAATGAGAGGATTTGAGGCATATTTAGGCACAAGTCTTCACAGGTCAAAGGGGGAACTTCTCGCTGTGGCTTTTGTTTTGAAATTGTTTTTGAAAGTGTAATAAAAGTCAAAAGCTGGAAAAGGCCTTTTTTTTTCTTTTTTTTTTAAGCATTCAGTGTTTCAGCAGCTTCCACTGTGTTTTTCAGTCTCCCTGCAGCAACCTGGCCAAAACACAGAGTCCTGCTCCCCTTCAGGCAGTTTTGTAGGGTTTGCAGTTCACTTGTTACCTCTGTGGACTTGGTTTTTCAGGGTGGGCACAGCAGCCAAAGACTGTTGCTTAATTAGGCCAATATTGCTGAAGTCACCTGCCCCTTGCTGAAGGAGAGCAGATGATCGGTGGAGCTGTGGTTCCAAGGCAGCTTTTGATTTGGAAACCTATTTTAGAGGAAAACTAACTCTTGCATCCTGGAGAGGCTCTAAATATGCTCACTACCCCCTACCAGGAAATGTGAATTGTCCTCGAGTGTAGCTGGTCCAACAGAGCTCTCATGAGCCTCTCCAAGGAGAGTTGAAGATGCTCCTAAGGCAGTGAGAGATGCCCTGTGTGGCACTGAGACTCCACATTTCATCTGTGCCAGTTTGGTTGAATATCCCAGCTGTGCTAATAAGGGCATTAATGTGTTTTTCAATTTTACTGGACCTTTGGGAGAAAAATATAGAAACCAAACACATCACTTAGGCTTCTTGTGAGAGCTATTACTAAATAATCTCAGGGCTTTTTTCCCAAGACTGTATGCCTAGTTGACTCTTCTAATTCAAGTGGGAAAGCAAGATGGCAATGTGTGGCCTTCAGTCTCTCTTCTATTTGTACATGTGTCTCAGGAGATGAGTTATTTATGATAATGTAATTATAGAAGTGAACAAAGAACTGCATTGTACGTTTTTCCCCCGAAGAAGCAGCAATCTGTGAGCAGGACACTAGATGGTGGTGTCAGTCCAGAAACATCTCACTGATGTCTGACACTGCAGTGGCACTAAATCCTGGCTGTTTCAGTGGAGTTTGCTCCTTGCAACACGAAATTGGAAGTGAATAAGTTGTGATGTGGTAACTTTATTCAAACCCAAAGTCTTTGCAGAAAGCTGTAACCAATTTCCTGCTGTTTTCCACAAAAGGAGATCTTGAGTCTGATAATTTCATTACCGATCTACCCGAAAATCAGTGAAATCTCCATTTTTGTTGGTGTGAGCACAAATTCTGATCAAAAGAGAAGCCCAGACTTTTGATATCTCAATCACTGACACCAGTGATGTTAAGGAAGACTCACAGCCATGTTCCTGCTTGCTTTTTTCAGTTGTGTTTCAGTGTGAAGTTAATAAAAAGTGCATGTGAGGTGTGGAAATAGCCATTTTTAATTATTAGATATTGTAGATTGACTAAGAAATTAATCCAATTCTGACTGGGAATAGCGTGCAAGGATAAATCAGGCATATGTTACTCCTAATGTGACCATTTCAGTTCAACAAATTGTAAACTAGTATTGATTTCTATACATAAGCTATGAACAAAAAAGAATTACAAAACTTCTCAGCAGCCTGAAAAGTCAATATCAACCAAACTAGAATGGCATTTAGGAGAGGGATGCTTAGCTGATGAAAATAAATAGCAGTAAAATAGCTTCTCACTTGTAATTTTTATCTAATACCGTATCAGGTCTGTAATCCTTTGCAAGTGTCATCCAATGCATCACTGGTGACTCCTGAAATGTGCAGAATTAATAAAGAAGGTGCCTGGCTGTGGAATAGCTCCAGCCTTCCTGAAAGGTTTCGCTTTGATGTATGATATTCCACTGATGAAAGTATAAAATCTATTAGTTCATAAAGCGAGTCTGATTCTTGAGTTCCAGCAAAAGAAGCCCTTTGCTTGAGGCCCCAGTTTCACACCACCAATTTATCTTTATCCCAACATGCATCTTCACCTGTGAAACTGTGTGGTTATGTCATGGCACTTAGAACAGGAGTGGCTGTGGGGCTGCAAACATGTGGATTAGAATAAAATCTGGTTTAATACTTTGCTTTAAACAACCATTAAACACCTAAAGGAGAGGAAGGGAGTAGTGGGTGTGAATTGGCTGGCTGCACATAAAGGGAACTCCAGCAGGAAGTGAGTATGGACAGGGGTGACTGGTGTGCTGTGAAATAAACAGGCATGTCAGCCAAAACATAACCAATACTCCCCAAAAAAGGTGGAATTGTTTTTTTTCTGGAGATCCTTTCTGTTCTGTTGTCCTGCCCCTCGAACATTACTGTCCCAGCATAGGACAGGCATTCATAACTTTTAAGAAAAGTGGAAGGAGAAAGGCTTTCTCACTAACATGGGCCAATCATCATTTTGCACTTAATATTCCTTTCCCATGTTTTGGTTTCTGCTCTGTTTCAGAGCAGGGGATGGAGTGGGTGGATGGGAGAGCCCATAGGGATGGATATCAGCAGAGCACAGCATGTGTGATCCATCCATAAAAACACAACTTCCCACTATGATCCCGCTGCCAGAAGGAAAGACCCTCTGGAGCAGGTGTTAGGTCTCTGAATGCATCTGCTCAGCACTTCTAATGTTTTGATTAAAACTGAGAGTTCTGATCCCTCCTCCCTCAACAGGTCCTGGGTTTCTCTCGGGTTCAGCAGGAAGTGAGACCAGCAGGATGTTCTTGCCTCCTTGGAGCACTCTTCAAAGTGCTGGACTCTCTTTTTTCAAAGGAATTTTGAGCAATCTGTAGTTCCTTCGGTAACCCACTCTACTGAGCTGAGAAAGCCCTACTAGGCAAGTGCCACTGTAAATTTTAGGCTCAAGGTATAAACCAGTTTGTTGTACTGGTTCTGCATGGATGTAAGCTCCTGCTAAGTATGGGAGGTTATTGCTTGCAGTCAGATGTGGGTATTTCAAGTTCAACACAGACTTTGTCAGCCTGAAGCTCAAATCTTTATCTACTTGTGCCCAATGGCAAGCAAGAGCAGCTCTATCCCTTTGATTAGAAATATTACTGTTTGACTGGTATCACAGCCTAAAAAAAAAAATTAAACTGAGAAGCAGGTGCTGCATATGGCCAGACAAAGAAAAAGTTCAGGAAACCATTCTGTATCTTCAGATCAAGATGAACTTTGATAAACTTGGGTTATTAAAAACACAAGCAACATTTTTCTTCCTCTTTTGACTTGCAAATTAACCTAAACTCACATAAACAAATCTGATGGGAGTCAGCTGTAAAGTTCACCACAGACTTAAAAGACCAAAATCATAATTGCATATTGTGGACTGCTTCTGCTGCAAAAGTTTCCAGAGCAAAAACCTACTCAGTGAAAGGGGGTTGTGAACTAAATGAACAGTTAGAAATGCAGAATTTGATGTTGCTCATTCAAATGCAGTAAGGATTTTGATTTGGATCCATTCTCTTTCCCTTTGAAATGCTATTTACCTACATCAGAGTTTAATAAGGTTAATGTGTTAGATGTTTCCCCAGTGTAAATTCTATCAGTAGGAAGAATACTGTCTGAATAAAGTCCTCCAGCTCTATTCATTTGCTTTCAATGTGTCAAATTAATTTCGCCACACGGGTAATAAAAGCTGTGCTTCTGTGTATTTCTGTAAACATTGTACGATTTAGAAAGTGTTTATGATTTCTTTCAACAATGAAACTTAAACTGTGCACAGTCCAATATCGGTGAGTAATTTCAGAAGCGACTGAGGCATGTAATTGAGTTTGTCAGTGTAATTGTATTTTGGAATAGATAGTGGTGTGGTTTTTTCAGTCGTTAGCGAGTCTCATATTTAGTGTGCTGATTAATTCTATTAGAGGAGTTAATTAGACTGAGAAGGTGGGGGTGAGGATGGATACAAATCACTTTAAAGCACTGCATTTAGCTCAGAGTTGATTATTCCGCGCACACAGAAATGCCGCCTCTCCCTGTTTGGGACTCACGCGTGTGATTAGAGCTCATCAGTGCAGCCCCACGCCTGTGACAAGGACAGACAATGAGTATGGATGCAATTCTCCCTCCTTTCAAGTGTGAACTTCCAAATTAAGGCACTGCAGGGTAGAGGGTTGACCTGACTTAAAAATAATAAGCTCCTGTGCATACTCCATAATAATATAAATAATAATTACAATCTCTGTATTTCTGGAACAGCCTTCCCATATTGTTTCCTGTAAAGAATAAAAGGTAACAAGGAATAAACAGGCATCACTTAAGAGCACTCCCTGGCTTTGCAGACTTCAGAAGAGCTTGGGCTCCAGTCTTGGCATGGAATATTCAGGAAGGGGGAATGGGGAATTGAAACAGCCTCTTCTAAAGACAAAATATGCAAAATAAATATGTACACAAAAGATTTTCAAGTAGCAGTTGGCGTGTCATTTTTTAATTACGTGGAATATTTCCAATCAGACAAACACAAGACACTGTCAGAAGACCATTAAAACAGGCCTTGAGGCATCAACTGAGCTGCACAAAAGTCAAGTCCCTTTATAAACCAAAAGTACACATTGGAAGATGGTGTAATTTTCTCAAAAATAGTCTCAGTCTGAACAGGCATGAAGGAAGGATACTGTCAAATGAAGCAGTGGTCAGGACTACACAAAATCCAGGTCAACAGCCTGCACATTTTCAAGGAATGGTGACGCCGTGTCAGGGAATTGCTCCCAGGCTGCCTGGTCAGGCCATTATAGCGCTGTCAGTAAAAATGCCTCTTATCTCCCAGCTCCTTCCACACACAGATAAAACAGCCACGGTCAGTACAGGGCATATTTTAATAAGATTCAGAGTGGTAACATCTGGCAAATTCACATGTCATGCACTGCTCCTTCCCCACGTACAAAGAGCCCCTGTTCCCAAGCTTTCTTGTTTCCCTTAGATATGGCTTTTCTGCAGCACAAGCCCAGATAGGTTATCGGCTGGGAACGGCAGCGCGGCCCACACGGCACCGCGGGGAGGAATGATCAGAACCTTCCAGCACTGGGAACCTTCACATCGGAAGCCAGCTCTGATAATGCTACTGAGAGGAGAAGAGCTGGCAAGTTTCTCGCTGCAAAACAGAAGGAAAAGGAAAAGGGCCCTGGAAAGCACAGGAAGGTGAATAAGAAGTTCTTGTCACCAGTCTCCTTCCGCTGGTCCTGGGAAGGACCTCTGGGCTGCCTCTCACCAAAGGGTTGTGCTCCACAGTGTTAAAGAAAATATGTAAGGGAACCGTGGGTTCTACCTCAGAGACCTCAGCTTGTTGAAGACACGGGGAGTCTTCTGGAAAGAGTTAGAGGAGCTGTCAAAGCCACTCACCTGTACCAATAAAGCTGTGTAGTTTAGGTTTGGTGAGCAGAGCCCTGTGGGGTATGGACAGCCGGACAGATGCAGCTGGGTGTGCACAAAGACCCATTCCCTGCTCTTTGGGAGTTGCTGCTTCACTTCCCTCCAGGGGATTTGCTATGATTTTAACTTGCACTTAATAGAAAACAGAAAAGGAAGACTAAGGTTAGACAACCTTCCTCCTCACTGATGACCTCCTCTTGAAGGACAGGGCAGCACACACCCTGTCTGGTTTGGGTTTAGGGTGGGATTCTGCATGGAGCAGTCATCTCCATCCAGTCTACTGCTGTCCCTAGCCCTGCAGAAGGGAAAATGAAGCAGGACTTCATGTGGTCTTACATGACATAGGCGGCAGCGTGGAGTGATGGCAAAAAGGGATGTGCAGGAGTTTTGGGACAGGCAGTATGTGCCCAGCAGCTACGGTAGTCTGTGCTCCCTTCCTCCCTCTGCTCCCTGGCCCTACCCTGTCATCCATGTCCTTTGGGTTCTTGGTCCTTCTCTGAGAAGCTTAAGCATATTGAGAAACACTTTTCTTTGAATTAGATTATACCAAAAATGACTTATATCAAGTAAAAGTGCCAAACACACAGCTCATTTTTCTCAAAGCAAACTGTATTATTTTTACAGTTTACATTTAAGAAATAACTGTAGTTTGCATGCCAAAGTTTAGCTGTTCAAATAAACCCTTCAGCTCCTTTCTTCAGTGACATGTCCCAATAGGAGTATTGTTACAGCCATGGTGGCTGTTCTTTATGTCATTGCAAGCACTTCCCATGCATTCCCTGGGAGCTGGAGATGAAATTTACCTGAAAAAAACTCTGAGCTGAGCAAACAGCTGGCAATGAACTAATTTTCTAAAATATTGCTCCTTGTCTGTACAGAAACAATTGCAGTTTATTTCTACCAGGAGGCTGGTGAAGCTGAGCAGTGGAGGTGAGGGTCATCCTTGAGTCAGACCCAGAAACCTCCCCCAGGAGCCAGGGCCACCATCCCTGCAAAGCACTGCTGGGCCACATCATTGGGATGGAGGACCCATCCAATACCACTGAAGAGGGAGGAGTCCAGCTCTCCAAAACCATGAAAGTCAAGAAAATCCACTTTTGCTTGAGTCTTTCCTTACAAAGGTCCATCAAAATAGCCCAAGGGGTCATGCTGGACTTGGACCAGGATGGCCATGGTCTTGTGCTGGTCTGTAACAGTTGGAGGGGGAGGGAAAGTGGGTCCAGCACTAATGTTGCATCCACTCCTTTTCCTAGGATGGACAACCCACCTCAACACTCATTCATTAACACCAGCAGCAGCCTTAGCAAGAGACCAGGTCTGCTAATCCTCTTTTTTAAAAGGAAAAAGGACCTAAATCACCAGAATGGCTCAAGAAAATAGAACCAGGTTTCCTGGTTCCAGGCGCTCTGTGGGAATGTCAGGGATGCTCCTCCAAGACCATTTGGAAATGCAAAACTGTTTGGGCAGTTTAAGGCCATTCTGTTGCAAACTTTTTCTTAACTCTGTTTCCTGAGTCAACTAAGTTGTTGCATCAGCCCACAAAATGAGCTGATGACAGATGTGACTGATTCCTGTGTCAGGGGGTTGGATTATAATCATAACTACAGGCATAATTAAGATTTTCCTTCATTTCTCTTATGTGCTAAAATGGAAATATTAGATCAATTCAGCTGTGCTGTAAGACTAACTGCAGAGAGTCTGAAAGACGTGTTCACATGCAAAGGTCACTGCATTGCCACTGGATTGTAACTTCACTTACTTTACCCAGTAGTTAAAATGCATGTTTTCTGTCTTTCCCAGGCCTTTCATCTTCAATTGTCCAGGCAGCCAATAAGGCAGAATAAATGAGGAGCATCCAAAAGTTGCACATTTTAAGGCTTTCTATCATTATGCAAAATCCATATTATCATTAATCACTTTTTTTCTTAATGAATTTGGGGACTAGTGTTTCTGCTGCTAAGTACTCAAAGGAGTTATTAAATTTATGGCTGTCTGGTTTCCCCATCTGTTTCCATAAAAATTTACTGCAATTAGTATTTCAGTAAAATTTCTAAACCCTGCCAGACTTCTTAAGAACAGGGAACCATAAGCATGAGGGGGAGCCAATGGTGTATGAGTGGCAAAAAATAATCTAAAATCCAGATTAAACCAGCCTTGCCTGTAGTTTGCAGGAGGGTTAAGGCAGAAAAAAAGGAGACTGACAAAATGAGGAGAGCTGGAAAAAATCCTGCCCATCCAGGTCCAGCTGTCCATTGCTGGCTACATATTATGAAAATGTTTAGTTAATTTTCATTTTTCTGAAGAAGGCAGCTCCAGAAGTACATGGGCAGAGGTCTGCAGTGCAGCTGCCCTGGGGCACTGAGCAGTGTGGTGGCAGCTCCAGGCAAGTACCAGTCCTGGGGGGAATTACTGGGAACAGGACTCTACTTCCTTGTGCAAGAGCCCTGGTGTCAGGGGGTCTCTCAGATTTTACTACACTGAAGCTGTGGCCAGGAGCATTGCTCCCCTATCCCCGGCAGAAATAAGCTGCAGGATAAAAACCTGTGCTTCTGCAAGAGTCTGGAAGGGCCCCTCACCTTAGTGTGTGCATGTCAGGTGTTAAAGGAGGCTGGTGACAACGCTGTCGCCTGAGGGACCAGTGTCACACCTCACCAGTGCATGGAGCCATGCTGCTCTCCTAGGAAAAGCCCTTTGTTCTGCACTAATTTCACAGTTCTGTGGCTGTTTGTAACAAAATGGGACAAACAGCATTTTGATGATGAGAGTGTTGTGTTTTTTCCTAGTCTGCCACGATGTGCTCCTGTGGTGCCCCACAGCCTCTTGGGTGCTATACGTGGTCATAGCATTGAAGTTCCCCCTTCAGATGGCTTCCCTGGCCCATTTGCACCTGCTTATTATCAAATTAGGGGGATTCTTGAGTCTTTATTTTTACTGTATTTATGCCAGGACAAATTTTTGCAGCTGATAACTTTCCATTTGCTTTCACAAACAGTGGGATGGGCCTGGTTCCTCAGGAAGGAAAAGTTGTCGGGTGTTGCCCAAGCTAAAGCAAAAACGACGATCCAAGAAGGACTGACTGACTGGAAGGGGCTGGCTCTGATGTGCCTGAATTGCCCAAGAGGAAGATAATGAACAGAATGAGGAGAGCAATTGCTTCAATAAATAAACTGGAACATGTGTGAGACCAATACTGCCGGGGGCTGATATATGCCAAGAAGTCTGTTTTTAACATCTGCTCTTCAGCAGCCTTAATATGTTATGACCAGATCAATATATCTTCTGCTGCTGGTGTCAGACATCCAATAGCAGCCAGAGAGTTGGGAGGAAATACACACAAAGAATATAGGTATATTCATAGATACACACATTTCTGTGCATGTGCATTGTTGTACTAGTGGAAGGACTAATGTGAAATCAATTGAAAATGGTGCTTAAGTAGCCCTGACAAAGAGCTGTGAGTGGCTGATATTTGCTCCCTATAACATCTCTTTTCTTGCAGAGCATAAGTTTGAGGATTGCTATGTTGTTGGCAGCTCATATCCCACTCAGTGCATCCATAGATGCAGTATGTTCTTTATCCTACTGTAATTAAAAGGCTTTTCATTTCTTGCCAAGGCTTTTATGTGCTGCAAAGGCTGAGGGAAGTGAGGTGGTGTAGGGATAATGGTCATTTTAAAAAGCATTCTTACCAACCTGCAGCTGCGGGCTGGGAAGGGCAGAGAAACAGGAGCAGGGAACAAAAAAGAAGATGAAAGGAGGGGCCAAGTAAAAAAATCTTGGCCATCAAGCTGCTCTGCTACTGGCAGAGTCTACACTTGCAGCAGGATGAACACAACTGTCTGTTCTCTCCCCTGCTTCAGGGTATTGCCCCCACAGTGCCTGGGAAAAGCACTATGTGGCTGTTCCTCAGCCTCCCCAGCTCGCCCTCCAGCCCCCGAGTTCCAGCCACAGCTTGGGAGAAGCTGAAAACAGGGTTGAGCAAAGCTACAGAACAACAAACATCTGTTGTTCAGGTGCAGACAGACACTACCTGTGCCTGTGCTGGTTCTGCTCAGCCCATCTCCTCCCCTGGCACTGAAGATGCTGGGAGCACCCACAGCATTTTCTTGCAGGGAAGAAAGGGCATGAGAAATCACATCTCTCTCTTCACTCAGAGAAACCAGATCTCTTTCTTCACTCAACTTACTTTTCAAGCCCGGGGGGAGTCCACTGAAGGACTTGGCACAAAGATTGATGTTTGGCCTGTGGCTTTAAGCAGAACTTGTTCATTTAAGACAGGACAGTGGCTTGGAAGAATAGAAGGTTGTGACCTCTCTGATGCAGCAGCAGTTCTCCTGACAGAAGGTGATAAATAAAAGAGTCAGTGCCACAGAGTGATCGGAAAGCTTTGCACTGAACAATGTGAGAAACGCTTCCTATGACCCCAAGAACCTTTACATCGAGAGACCTCCTGGGCACATGGGGGTGATAAGGTCTTGTTTAAAGTGATGCCATTGCTGGGTTCTGTGGGGAAAGCAGTGACTCCAAAAGCACGCTTCATTTACTGCAGATGTCTGATTTTCCCCTCAATATCCCTCAATGTGCCTAATTTAATGACAGACATGGACCTGGAAAGCAATGAACTTTCAGCTTTTGTGTTTATTTAGGCACTCACCAGAACACCAGCTGGAAACAGTAGATTTCAGATCCTTTTTCATTTCTGTGTAATAGCAGGGTTCTTTCAGAGAGCAAGGTGCTCTGCAGGGTGTTACTGTAATAACTGCTCAGAGCCCAGTCATTCCCATATTACAGCTGGAATATGTAACTGTGGCTCCTGATTCTTCCAGGAATCAGAATCAGAGTTTTCATAGAATCACAGAATGCTTTGGGTCGGAAGAGACCTTAAATGTCAACCAGTTCTAACAGCCCTGCCACGGGAGTTTTCAGGAATTAATTCTTAGGACAGCAAACTGGCCTGCCTTAGACTTCATGCACATCTCAGGTGGTCAGACATCCCTACTGGGGGCAGCTGTGGCAGGAATGTCAAAGGAGTTCCCTTTTTAGATCATTCCTGATATGAAACCAGGAAGTGTTTCTTAATAAACACAATACAGCCTACACTAAAACAAAGTATTGATAGCCTACCAGATTATTGTAAAAATTTTAACTTAGGGCCAGAAAACCAAGGAGCTGCCTTAAAAATCATAGGAGGTTGAGAAATACAATATATTCAGGTTCTTTCTATTTTTGCCTGGAGAGTTTTGAGCTTTTCACTCAAAATGAAAATGAAAACTAAATGAAATGAAGACCGCTCTAACATCACCTGTCTCTGGGGACTGAGGCAGCTCAGAAAAGAATCAGAGCTTTGTAGGGGAGCTGTAATAAATTTGGCAATGGCACTTTCATGTCAGTCATGGTGCTGCTGTGGGCAGATGTTACAGCCCAGGTCAGCACGGTGCTTCCCACCTGCAAACACCCTGAAGGAGAGGAGCTGAGGGGGATGTGAGGCATCATCACATTCCCGGCAGCTACATCCAAAAGTCATCCCAAGTGATGTGCTTGCAGCCAAGGAAATCTTGGAACTGAAGCCTGCCTGGATTTTCTGGTTCTGCACTCACCGCAGTGCTCTCCAACATTCACCCTTTCTCCCTCCTCTAGAATCACATTTCCCGTATTTTCAAGTGTGGCTTCCTGCTGGATGAGGACTCTGTGCCAAAATCCTCTCTGCAACTTTTGGAACCACAGATTATTTGAATGTCCTTTGTGGAAAGGGGGAGAGGCCTCAGAGAGACACAAATACAATTTTAGGAGCTCTCTACACAAACAGTTTATTTTCAAAAGGAGACAAGGTTTATTCTGCACAGGGTGCAAGGTGGAAGCTTCCACAAATCAAGCACCCCAAGAGGTATACGGTTTTATCTTTTATAGAGTGAAATTTACATGACCACGCCTATCTAATATACATTCTCCGCCCACCTGATGTATATTTATTTGGGTAATGGGATCTTGCGCAATGCATGAAACAGTTCTTTTATTAAGCAATTTCTATTTTAGAAGTTATCTGACGCCATCAGTTACGTTTACAAAAGTTGAGGAAATTCAGCTGGAAGACATCAACAGCAAACGAGGAAAAACTCGATTTCAGGACTGGTTTTTTCCCGCAGGATGTCACTTTTTCCCCAGGGTACGTGGGTTTGCTTTCCACACACACCGCAGCCGCGGGCAGCAGGCACCTCAAGCACCCGCCAGCACCTCTGGGGCGTCACAGGAAAAGGCACTTCTAGAGCAGCTGGGTTGATGTGGCACAGCAGGCGCCATTAAGTATTAACTAATTAACACTGGGCGCTAATTGCTGGGCGCGCCGTCCCAGCGCTGAGGGCGCACGCGCACAGCACAGGCGCAGTGCGAGCCGCGCGCACGTGACCGCGGCTCGCGCTGCCAACATGGCTGCGCCCAGGTGCGCGCGCGGGGCGCGCCGGGGCCCGGCCCCCTGAGGCCGCCCGGGCCCTCCATGGAGCCGCGGGAGTCCTGGGCCGCCCTGGCGGTGAGTGAGCGGGCCCACGGCGGGCTCCTTCAGCCGCTGGGCGAGAGCCCGGTGCGCACACAGAGCGGAGGGGTTTGATTTATCTACCGCTCTGCGCAGATAGCATAGTTCTGTTATTAATTTTATCTTTTATTGGTTAATGATTCGGTTCCCACGCTAATTAGTCCACACGCTCAGTCCTTCTCTTTCTTTGGGTGGGG